>JAMPIV010018148.1:0-342500 GCA_024509875.1 Oreohelix idahoensis | reverse complement strand
ATTGTTTTTTAATTAAAAAAAATAATTTTTTTTGTGGATTTTTCTTTTGGGGGGAGGGGAGAAAAATCCATACAATGAGTCTGTTTGGCCGTACACTGCTAAAAGTATCAAAAATACGTACATTGTACGAAAAATTCGTACAGGTATGACAGCTCATAAGCCGCAGATTGCCGACACCTGATCTAGGTTTACCAGTTTGTAAAGGAACTATCACAGTTATTTTTATAATCTTACAAATGCTCAATATGTGCCACATGGGACACAACAATCTTGTAGTCTAATTCTTCCCAGATCCATTTTAGCACATTATATATATCTCAAGTGCCTGTATTTTAAAACATTACATGCAGAAAAAAACCGACCATTTTGGAATTTGAGTAAACTTAACAACAGCCTGAGCTAGAATAAGTTAATAACGAAAATGTAAGAGCACCTACCACAAAATTGGTGTAATAATTACTTCAGCAACATAAGCTTAGTCTTATTCAACACTAATTTTAAAATATATTACCCATGAATTGAAGTGTTAAAAATCTCTTCTAATAGAGCAGAGAAAGAGTGGGGTGATGGAATCACAGGCTTGTCCATGAGTGGAGCTTTGTATGCCCTCGGCCGAATGAAGCAGGATTTCCATCATACTAAAAACTGGAGGTCAGTTGTCAACAACAATATCTTAATGTCAGACTTGGATTTCATATTTGCTATCCTTCTTTGTTATCATTCTTGAATGCCTTCAGCTTGCCCAGGAGCACTGACCGTCAACAATTGCATGTCAAGTCCTCCTGTCACATGCCATTAGCTCAAGTATTTTTCACGTCCTGCTCAAGTTCTTTTCTGTCTGCATTTATCTTTGTGTTTTTCTGTCTACCTCTATCTCTCTTACCTTGATTCCAGAACAAGGACTGCCTGGTAATACTATTAACAGTATCTTCAATGTTTGTCCTATCCATCACCAGTATTTTCTTCTCATCTCTTGTTCCACTGGCACCTGTCTGGTTTTTTCATCATTTCCTCATTGGTGACCTTGACTTACCATTTCAATCCATTCTACCCATGCATCCATTTATGAAAATATGTTACTTCTTGGTTGTTTTTGTTGTTATCCATCTTTCAGTGTCATATAAAAGTTGTGACCTGACATTTGAGTTGAAGATTCTTATTTTTTGTGTTGAACTTTATTTAGTTTCTTCTTTGTAAACTTTCAGATATCCACTTGAATAAGCTGAACGAAAGTGGTAGTCAAATGCTTCTCTTGCCTTTTGTATTATTATTGGGGACCAAAAGATGCAGCAATAGAGAATGCAGTCAGCGACCCATAGCTTGACTGCTTGCATCAGGGTCAGCAAACCAGAGCTGACCAAGACCGTACTCCACCTCCACGTGGTGGTCCTGGAAACAGTCTGCAGCAGTGCAGTCTGGCTGAGCGAGTACGGATCGCAGAGGGAAGGCAAACCCGGTCCCAAAAAATGCCGTGCTGAAGTCGGATGTGTCGACCGAAAGGTGCAGATATCACAGCTACGGCGTAAACAGACACAATGCAACCACCGTCCTTTTCAGGGCGAACGAGAAAGAAGAAGAAGTATTATTATTGTGATGTCACTATCTATCCCTCTGACTTTATCTATATTGCTACCAAGATATTTGTATGATTCTACATCTTGTAGGGATGTTTCTTCAAAGGCAATCTTGTTATCATTTTCTGCATTCATTCTCATTATCTTTGTCATTTCCCTGTTTATTTTCAGACCAAACCTTTGAGGTATTTCATCGAGTATTGTCATTTTTTCTGGCATCTGATTATGTGACAGAAGAACCAGATTGCTGGCAAAATCTAGATCAGGGATCCTTTATCTTTATTGTGCCATGGACCGCTTTGATTGTCCGTTGAAAGCTATAGATCCCTTTGATTGTCAGATGAAAGCTATGGACCCCTTTGATTGTCAGATGAAGGCTATGAACCCCTTCTTGGAAAAAATGAAGATACAAGCATAATTAATAATTCTGCATTTTAAATTTGAGGTTATGCTCATGGGCCCCCTAGAATCCATTTATGGACCCTCAAGGGGTCTGTGTACCACAGCTTAAGAAACCATGACATAGATATTCAAACTGTATTTGTCAGAGTCCACTGAATTCAATTTCTTTTGACCGATGTCATTTTCAAAATCCAATCTACAGCCAGAAAGAAGAGAAATTGTGACAAGAGGCATCCCTGTTGCACACGTTCTCATCTCAAATGGTTCTGTAAGCTGTCCTTCATGAAAAATTCAACATTTTCATGTCTTCATAGGCTTTCTTTATCAGGTTAAAAACATCAGGGGTACTCCATGTCACTGCTCACCAGTTTCCAGAGTGATTCTCTGGCTACAATGTCAGATGTCTTTTTTTGAATGTACAACAGAGAGTAATTTTATATCTTGTGCTTTTATTTGGAATTTAAAATAAATATTTATGTCACAGCATTTCTAGGAGAAAATCAAAGTGTTTGGAAAATGAAAGCTGGATTTGACATAATTAGTAACTGCAGACTTCCATCCAAGTCAGAATAATAAAACTAAAATATTTTTCAGAGACGTAGCTTTTACTAGAACTGCTCATTAGCAGGGGTAGATAATCTACAAAACCACCATGTAACATCAACTTGTCACAAAAATATCAGATTCAGCATTACCATAACCCATCAAAACATGTAAGAGTAGCAACGCTGTATAAAATAAGCTACATTATTATTACAATATCATATAATGAGTGTCACCAACAATATCACATTGGCAACATTGCCATAAATCAAAACAGTATGGCAGAGTAACAACACTGTTTATATTGTCAGCTACATTACTTCATTTATTTCCTTTTTTGCACCATCTGGAGTCATTACTGCAACTGGTCTCCTTGCATGAAGCCTGCTCAAAAGCATTCATGGGCTCTGCAGCAGTGGTTTGTATCAATTTATTTTGGATGAGGAAGTTACCAACCCCATGCAATAAGCACCATTGTCTAGGTTAGGCTTTCAGCCGTTTCTTGCAAACTATTTTTTGCTGCTTGGTTCATGATCTTTGTGTATTGTGCTATGATTTTTTAAACAACTTTTCAGTTAATCTGAGCATTTTATATTTATCATGTTTCAATCTTTGATGCTCAAAATATTTGTTTAACGCATCTTAAAGAGCTGAAACTTTGTGTGCAGCTGCTTTTCTTGGTACATTTTAATATTTCAAGTTTTGACCAGCAATTAATTAAAACAGTGTTAAATAAGGTGGAAATAACTCATTGAATGTAAGGATTTGAAAGTAAAGGAACAAAGAACTGTGTTTTGTATTTGAAGGGGATCTGATTGTGGAAGATGAATCAGTGTTGTCGACTCGAGTCAATCAACTTGACCACAGCGACTTGACTGGAGACTAGACTTGCAAGTTAGGTATTACGACTTGACTCAAGACTTTCCAATTTTGGTGAATCAACTCACCGTCCTCATTCATAGCGCACTCCTTCTTAAGGAGAATCCCAACATTGTTTTGGTTAAAGCTATATCGCCTAGACATCACAGTGTGTACAAGAATAAATTTGTGCGAACACAACATTTTGTCAATAGCTTATCAGATATATAAGACATAGTGTTCGATAAACATTAGGAGAGAGAAATATTATTGGCAAACAAAAAGCTACTGGAGCCTAGATCCTTAAAAACATCTAATTCAGGGTTTCTTAACTTGTCATCCTTGGAACCCTTGAGGAATAGATTCTAGGGGGTCCATTAAATAACCTAAAATTTAGAATGTAATATTTTTATTTATGTGTTTTATGTACATTTTTTCTATGACAAGGTCCATAGCCTTCCCTGGACAATCAAAGAGGTCCTTAGGTTTCACCAAACAATCAAAGGGGTCCATATCACAAATAAAAGTTAAGAACCCATGATCTAAGATGTAAATTCACTGTAAACGTGAGATTTGTTCTGAGAAAGTGCATTTTTTCATCCATATTTATATTTGGCCAAATACCATCACTAACCAAGATCTGCTTACTCGTAGCAAGCAAGAGGACATGCACACCATCATAGCTGGCAGACGCTGGAGCTGGGTTGGTCATGTCCTCAGAAGAGACCCCGATGCCATCACAAGAACAGCTATGCTTTGGACCCCTGAAGGAAAACGAAAGAGAGGCCGACCAAAAACAACCTGGCGGAGGACTGTGGAGGCTGAGATGCAAAGAATGAACCAGAGTTGGGGCACTGTATGAAGGATGGCCACCGACCGAGCAAAGTGGAATAAATTTGTTGTTGCCCTACAAGACGCCACTAGGCGTGATGGCCACTGACTGCTTTGACGGTCGGCGGCTAAGGATCAAAGAAGAATATATTTGTGATTTGATTTACATAAGGTTAGCGTGACTTACAAAATCATCTTTATTTTGCAATAAAAACATAATAGCCTTTGGGTCTACTGACTTGTGCATAAAAAACAGACAAAACTTTCACAGCAAAGTGCAAATTCTGCGGCATTGAAATCACAGACTGAACTGCCACAACTTAAAACATTTTGCGCAATATTAAAATCCACCCGAGTAAACTAACTGAGTTTAAAGACTTTATTCAGCAAACTCATGCTGGCCTTCAGACCAAACTATCGGATTTTGTTGCTGTAACTCGGAGTACATCTGCTGGTGATGTTAGCACTAATGGATTAAATCATCCTAAACAAACGAGAATCGTGAATTCACATGTTTGTTATTTGTTAGTTGGTTGTGCACTACCTCTTTCATTGATGGAAAAACCACAGCTCCGTCGATTTTGGTCATGGATCCACAAGCCGTGACATAAGTAGGTCAGTCGTTAATGACGGAACTGGACAAGCCATATAAAAAAGTATGAGCAGAAATGATAGGTCTACTTACTGAAACAGACACGGTTGCACTGACACTAGACATATGGATGGACCAAAAAATGAGAGACTTATGGACTTAACAGCTCATATTATTATAAAATACAAACTTTAGATAAAATTGTTGGCATGCAAAAAGTTTTTTGGCCCTGACACTGGTAAAAACATCTTTAATGTTTTTGACAACTTATGTCAGTCATTTAATATCAAAAATAAAGTTCAGTATGTTGTAATTGACAATGCAGCAAACATGCGCATAGCTTTCATGAAATCATTGGTAGATGATTAATGGGAATATCAAACTGATTCAGCAGATTCATATGATATGATAACTGACACTGGTAATAGCACTCTAGACATAGACAATGGAGGATTATGGGAAGGCATGGATCCAGAAATTATAACGTCAATAAATACACCAGAGGTGAGGGTATTGATATCTTGGTTTCATCCCAATAGGTTCAGCTTCACTCTCATTCTGGACATTCTGTGCTAGTCATGAGTTTTCCACATTGGATGTGCAAGATGTGAGTGAGAGTTTCTCATCATCAGTGAGGAATAGTTTCCCTTGCAGGTCTGGTTAGTTCCGAGTACCGCATTCTCCACTCCAAATGCGTCCCTCGGGTGTGGTGGTTTTCAGTCCTCAAGCTTCAGTCGCTGCAGTCTCTCTGGGGCTCACCACTGTGCAATCCTCACCACCCAATGACTTGCTGTTTGTCTGGTTAGAATCATTGTCCAGCCTCTAGGAGAGCACTACTGCTTTCCTTCTAAGTCAGGGGAATTGTGACGTCATGCATCTAGGTGCCTTCACGAAGGGATCTTCAGTGTTGGGCCCAGGGCTGGGTTTACTTACGAATGGGGCTTTGCACTAAGGAGGTATGGCAAGGGGACCCCAGACAATACAGGGGCGCTCAGCATCGTTTGGTCAGTTGGTCGAGACTATTACCAGGGGATGACCGCTACTATCTGTAGCTTCTGGGAGCCATATACTGAACTTGACCTTCAGTACAACAGTGCGGCCGCTCTCTGTAAGGTACTACCACTCTTGAGTAGTCCAAATCCCCAAAAGAACAATAATAACAGGTGATTTGAATGCTCACTCTCCACTCTGGGAGTTACCAGGACACCAATCCAGCTGGCCAGTCCATTGAAGAACTGAGCAACACCTCCAGCTTTAATGCCTGTGTCACCAGCACGCTTCTGTATGGCAGCGAGACATGGACAACCTATGCTAAGCAAGAAAGAAGGCTCAATACCTTCCATCTACGGTGTCTATGCCATATCCTTGGTATTAAGTGGAAGGACAAAGTAACAAATGTTGAGGTGCTGTCATGTTCTGGCCTTCAAAGCATGTATACACTGCTTAGATAGCATAGACTACACTGGCTTGGCCATGTCCGCTGCATAGAAAATGGTCATATCCCAAAAGGAATCTTCTATTGACAACTGGCAGATGACAAAAAGTCAGTTGGCCGACTATAGCTGGGGTTCAAAGATGTGTGCAAGAGAGACATGAAGGCACTGGACATAAATCCAGCAACCTGGTAGGATGAAGCTGTCAATCTCATCAAGTGGCAATGCTTCCTACAATGACACCTCAGACTGAAGCTCTCACAACATGCAGAAAAGAAAAGGAAATGCTGAAAGGTATGCCATGTAAAAAAGCAGCTGAGGGCTTTCATCTCAGGGGCGCATTCCCATAGTCAGTCACGAATGTAGAGGCTACTACTACTACTAAATGAAGAAAATGCTGGACGAAATAAACCAGTCAAACTTGAAACCCAGCACAAGGGAATATTCTAAACTAATTGCTTCTAGAGCCATTTTGGATGCCACAAATCAGGTGCAAGGTAAACATCATTTTACTATTTCAGCAGTGGTACCGGCAATTGTTAGGCTGTACCGCTACCTTGAGGACTTTACCCCGACTTACTTAAGTGGGAATGTTACTGCTTTTAAAAAAGAGCATTGAGAAATGTTTCATCTGCATTTACATAAATGCGGATTTAATAAATGCACAGAACAATCATCACAGGCTTCTAGAGATTCATGTACTTCTTTGCAGCTGTTTTAGATTCAAACTTATGGTGACTAGAAAAGTCAGTTGCGGTGATGCTGAAATTCATGCTTTGTAAAACAAAATAGTTTCACAACTTTAACAGTTCTGTACTTTGCTCCATAGTTCAGTAGATTTTCATGCATCCATACCTCAAGCTCTCTTTCCGACAGTCCACCTCATCAGAAATGACTTTGTTTCACTGTTTGCATATGCAAAGCCAAACAATACTGATAGAGCAAGATGAACTGTGGCATTACAGTGACTTACTTACCAAGTTGCCAGCTACTGATGGTGGAACTGACGTTTTGACATTTTGGAGAGCCCAGCGAGAGAGCTTGCCTTTGTTACACAAAGCTGCTCTGAGTGTGTTGATGATTCCAGCCAGCAGCACTCCTTTAGAAAGGGTTTTTAGTCAAGTGGGTATTGTGATGAGACCACATCATTGTAGGCTGGTGGACAGTATGGTTGAGAAGATAGTACAGTGCAGTCTGGATAAGTAGAAGTCACTGGGACCATATAAAATACTTCTTGTCTGAAATTCTGCTTGTCCAAATGTAGTTCAAAGATGGACATTTATGTCAGAATAAGAGGTGAAGCATGAAGCAGTTATTTTAACCAGTCAGAAACATATTTTATTTTATTATTGTTGATTAGGATCAACATCACTGCACTCCGGACAAACCCATAGGTGCCCAATCTCCTTCAGCAAATGTCACAGGATATGAGTGCTTATTGTTCCTGTAGCACTGGTTGTATATTCAAGGGATGCATCCTCTTATATGTCCATCCCTGCTAATCTTCAGTTTGATGTCAAATTCCAACAGTCTTAACCTTGTTGATTCATCTGTTGCAGTGTTGTTCTCTATGGGTGCTCTTGAAGCTAGTCTGTTAGCTCTCTCATGGCCGCCTACACTTCATGACTAGGGCAGTAGATCCCTACCAGTTCCTGAAGACTCATGGTTTCTATGGATGTTTTCCATTCACGCTGTAGCCATTCATTCTTGAAATTCCAAAGCATGGACAGAGTCTGACACAACAACTATCCTGGTTGATGGAGTTTCAGACAGCCACCTTAGGGCTGGAGTAGCTGATTAATCACCAGCTCTGCTTTCCCACTGCCTCGGTCTCTGCACTCACTGCCAAGGCCAAGGATGACCTGCTGGTAGCGTGTCCAGTTCTTATCTGACTTTGATGTTACATTTTCATTTCTGCATCTTTCAGAGTTTTCAAAAGCAATTTAACTAAACCTAAAATGTAGTGTCAAGTTTATTGCAAGTACTGAGTGTAAAAATGTTTGAATCACATTTTGGCTTAGTATTTTTTCGTGCTCTGTTAGCGGTGTAGCAAAAGGTTTTTATAAGTGTATTACTGAAGAAACAGAAATAGAATTCTGTCTTGAATGAGTGAAGTCCCAGTGTTGGAGAGGAACACTGGTATCACAGGATAGTCACCGCTGTGAAGGTATCTGATTAAGAAAATGTTCAGAGTAAAGTCAGATCCTAATGCGCCACCTTTGCTATGCAACTACCTATGATAATCAAACAATTCAATAAAACTCAGACTTCAACAATATAAAATTAATAAGTTGGTTGTAGGAATTGGCTACAGAAATACTTAACATTTGAATCTGTGTCTGTCCTTAGTAAGAATGCTTACTTACTTAGTCGTTCCCCTTCTACCGTGAGGTGTAGAGGTAAAGAATGCACACACTGTTAATTGAAGTCCTGCTCCAGTCCCCCAAACACTGTTGTGGACTAGGGCTGAATTCCAGAAATCAATATCTGATTCTCCTGGGTTTCTTCAGGATGCAATGATTGTTCTAGAGTTTTTGACCTCGCAAGTATGATGACACACATACGAACCCTCTTAGGATAATTATAAAGTTCAGAAACGACTAGGTTTGGTGGAGATTGCACTGCCTGGCATCAGATGGTACAGGTTTTAGCCTTGACAAGTTTCTCTCTAGCCTCTGTCCTTCTGTCTTTATGATATGCATATGTTGTTTGAAATCTCCGCAGTCTCTTTTTATAAGCTCGCATCCTATGTCTCAGAGAGCAAGGGTTGGTAACTCTGTTGCAGTCTCTGGTTTTAGCCTTTCTGAGTGAAACTGTGTGAGTGGTATTCCAAACCTCTGATTCGTGCAGCTCACCTTTGCTATCCAGGACTTTTTGAGTTATATTCTTCCATTCTCTGTAAGTTCTGCTTTCTTTCTATGTGTCGTTTTCCATAATTGGTTCTGATATTGATTTTATATCAAATTTTAATCAGGTAAAACACAGCATTGTTCATTATACTAACACCTTTACTAGCACATTTCTCTAAAAGTACTTATTCCATCCATTTTTCCTTTGGCAAGCATAGAATTGGAGTTATCCTTGGTAAAATGAGACCATTTTCATCCATTTCTGACACTCAAGACTTATACGGTCACTAAGTCTAACCTACACTTCGTACAGTTTTATGCTCTAAAGTAAACTGTCATATCATTATCAATCGGTTTTCCAGTGAGCTCCTATTTTTTGATTGGTTGACCTATATTGTCTTCCAAGAATGGACAAGCATCGTGCCTGCAGCACATGCCATACTTCCCTTTCTTTCATTCATTTACTAGGCAATGGTTATCATACTACAAGCAGTCCTACACAGATTCCTTCAGCCATAATTACTGCAGGACAAATAAACTGACGTAAGAGTTACTGCCCCTAACCAGAGATGTTTCAATTGTCTAGTGTTTTCCTTCCTTCTTTCTTACGAGTGCCTGCCAATACTAGTTTATGTTTATTACTTATTATTCACATGCCTCAGGCTTCACTCTTTGTTTGATCTCAACTGCGTATTCCCGTTGCTGTCAGAGTTGAATGCAAGCCCTTTTCTCTCAAACCGAGATGAATCAGTGTTTGCTCTGTCGGCCTCATGGTTATGTGCTTGCTAGTTTAATGAATGTTAGCGTTGTAATGCATTGACAGAAGCTTGGATTGGACGTTTATTAACCTGTTATTGTCTGTTCACCAAAGAATTATGTACAGCCACATAGTACTGTAACGTAGGTGATGAAGACAGAACTTCTACTTATGCGAGTTCAAATTTTAGTTGGTGTAATATGAATACATGTTGGGACAGAAAAATTACTTCAACTTATCCGAAAATTCAGGTTATCAGAATTTGACAACTGGAGTTTGTTACAAAGCCAAAGAAGACATTAGCCAGGACCATCAAAAATGCTTCTACTTGAGTGAAATTTGATTTAAGCGAGAATTCCATAAAGGAAAGAAGAGTTCGCTACCCGAAGAGCAGCAGCTGGGAGCCTTTTTCACTTCACAAATTTAAGATTCCTCAGCAAAAGAGAAGTTAGCAAGAAGATGAAGATGGCTGTATACCGCTTCACCTTTGTCCCAGTCTTGACGTATGGATGCGAGTCATGGGCAGTGACTACAACCCAGAAAAGCCAGATCCAATCCTCAGAAATGAGGTATCTGAGGAAGGTGATTGAAGTAACAAGAAGAGACATGATCCACAACCAGACGATATGTCAAGGCCTAAAAACCCAACCCCTGCAGACCTAAGTAGAACAGTCCCAACTAAGATGGTTTGGCCATGTCTGCAGAATGGGAGAAGATCGGCTACCGCAACAAGCATGGGAAACTAAGAGCCAGACCTCCAGGACAACCCAGAGTCCACTGGGAGAACAACATTAGACAGTCTTTGAAAGACCAAGGACTAGAATGGAACTAGGCCAGGAGGAAGATAACCGACAGGATAGTACAACACTCTCTCTTCCAAACCTCTACACCTCATGATAGAAGAGGAACGACTAAGTAAAATATGGAAAAATAATTTTGATAAAATAAAAACAGCCAGTGAATAAAATAATAAAAATACTAAAAATGGAAATTACTATTTTTCATTATTATTTTTAGTGATTGTTCAGTACAGTGCAAATGTGATTATAAACAGTTTTAGGTTAAAAAAAAAAAAAGAGACTTCAGACTCGACTTGAAAGTTACTATTAGAGACCCCCTGACCCAACATTTTTGTGATGTAGACTGATATCCTTGCAGTACTTATTTAGTTCTGTGAATTCTTCCTAGTTCACTTTTTTTTGTGTGTAGCTCCACCATGTTAAGGATATTTCCCGTAGTGCTGCATAGTTTAAGTTAACTGCTAATCTTACTGGTCTATTATTACTTCCTTCCAGTTGGTCTTTATGGTTAAAAAAAAAAATGAATATTTATTGCTTTGAAACGCCTCTATTTGTAGTCTGGGTAAACCTAACAACTGCCCAGGACAGAAGGATTTAAATATGTTTCAGGTCATTTTTGATACATGAAACCTATTCCATTGTTAACAAGGAGGTGGATTTGCATAAAATATGAACATCACAAAATAAATTTAGTAACCACATTGAAGGGGTTTTTTCCATCTTCTTTTTTAATCAAATGTGCTGACATGATGAGCCTGTTCCAGAATTTGTAGCAACAGATGAGCAAAGAAAAAGTTGAAAAAAAAGGTTTGTTTTTCCTTTCCTTTCCTACAGACCTCAAATCTTGGTGCTGTTGAAGATGCAAGATTTTGAGAATGATGGTACTACATTTAAGAAACAAGACTATGATCTAGTCATGCTTGGAGATATGATGAAAGAAGGTACTTGTTCTTGTATTTCAGTTATCAGACTGAAGCATCGATATGAGCTAAATTAGAGTTGTTTAAGATAAAATGTGAAGTCATATAAACAGAATATCAAAGTATATGACTTGTGGATTATTTTTACCAACAAGAAGGCTTTATTGATGGGGGCATGGCCTGTTCTCAGCTGGAAAATTAAACTCTGATCTCATTCTTTTCAGTTGTTTAACTGGATCTTAAGGGTTTGGTTTAGCTTGATGTTTGAAGAATGGACGCCCTGTCTGGGAGGTAGCCCACTGGTTTAGCCATTCTTGCCTATAATTGTTTCTCAGGATCTGTTGGCAGGTTTGCAGTGTGGTACTTGATGGGAACTGGGGCAGTGCTGCTCTTCTTTTGGATAGTTTATCGGCTTTTTTATTTCCTGGGACTCCGACATGCCCAGGGATCCACTGGAGTATAACTTCAGCGCAATAGGAAGTGAACAGCTGGTCAATTAATCTACAGATGTTATTAATATTAGGAGACATTTTGCTTTCTAGGGCCTGGAGTGCTGATTTTGAGTCTGAGAATATAACAATATCCTCAGGTGGAGTGATGCCACTTTCAAAGTCTGAGATTATCCGGTACAATACTTTTTATAGTGCTGTTATTTCTGCATCATCTGGTCACCCCACACATTCTATTTAATATGTTCTGTTGAACATCATTTAACTAGAAATTGAATAACCTTTAATTTGAAATAGACAAACCCTTTCACTAAAAATTCTAGTAGCGATTAATTTTGTTACTTGTTAAAGAGGACATCTACTTGAATATTGTTCAAAGTTTTAAAATTCCATGGTCAGCTTGAGGTTGTTGGTACTTGTAATGCCCATTTGCACTTTCTCTGTTCCTCATATGTTGGGCACCTTTGAAGTAGATGTTCAGCAGTCATTTTATTGGTGCCACAGTTACACTCATCAGTAGTTCCTATATTTAGTTTGTTGAATAGATAGTATCCCAATCTGTTGTGGCCTGTGCGAATTCTGAAGATTACCACTTATTCATTTCTGGCTGAGTGATAATATGCATCATCTTTTTTGGTGGCCTGGATACTCTGCTTCCCACTTGCTGCTGTTTCTGCTCTGTGCCTCTTCATAAGTTATGATTTTATCAAGTTGAGGTAGCTTTCCAACTTCCTTTGCCAATTTAAGTCTCTTCATTTTCGGGAGTATTGCAGTGAGATGGGATCTACCGTATCACAACTCTTTTGAATTGCTGACATAGTTTGTGGAGTGTTACTCTTAGGTCATACAGGTCGGCATTATTCTGACTCTTCAGCTTTGCAGTTACTGAGAGCGCATCTATGAAGATAGCTACTTTTCTCTCTGAGCTTTCTTCTATCATTAGGACTTAATGTTTTTAAGGCCACTACTTCTGCCTCTGCTGTGAAGTTCCTCTTGTGACTGACAGCCTGTTTTGTATGCCATTGCTTAAGCTCAGAAAGACTCCTCCACCTCCATCTTCTGTTGCTGATCCATTTGTGTATGCATTGATCCAGATGTTGTGTGGGTAATGTTTCTCTATGTATTTTGTGGTTGGAACAAGAAAATACTTTTTTTTATTTTTTAAGTGGTCAAAAAATAAAAAAAGCAAAAATGGTAATGGAATCAGTTTGACTAAAAACATTGTGATCAGTAATTTAAATAATGTAAAAAAGTGGCAATCATTATGTCATGAATTAGGGATGTTTCACAGTTTGAATTCTAATTCAAAAGTAGTCAGACTTTAATGATTTTAACAAATATGAAGTCTGACTTACAGCTTCAAATTTATAATGGATTTCAGAACTTAGTCATATTCTTTCTTTGTCTCTTCTGAGACCCCCTGGAAACTTTGTGGGGCCTTGTAGAATAAATAAGTTTAAATAACCGAGCTGAAAGGTTTATTTCCTAATTATTGTTACATATATGACTGTAATTGTCTTCTTTCTAACATAGGCAAAGGTCTGACCATGTTTGCAACAGTCATTAAAGGATATCTTGGAGATAATGTCAAGCAAAAGGAGAAGCTTCGGCAGGTAGGATTCATGTTCATGCTTACTTTTATAGAAATGATAGAACAGCACCAGTTAATTGAGAAATGTGTTAGATAAAAGTCTTTCCACCAATAACTGCTGCGAGAATTAATTTATTCAGATAATCTTCATCAACATAATAACATTCTTTCTTCTGGCAGTGGCTAGTAAAACATTTCATCCTCTTCTATCATCGTCTGTGGCTTGTGAAGTGTAGCATGCTGATTATGATGCTGTCATGTAATTCCCGCTATTTTCCTGCTATCTTCCCCTTAACTCTAGCCAAGAAGCCCAATCCTGATTTCCTATCATGGACTACAGACCCATCAGTTTACACAATGGCATCATCATCCCCAGCATTATCATTTATTAGTTAAGTCAATAATCAGAAAGGAAAAATTATAAAATTTAGCACGTGTAATTTTTTTTCAGTATTTTTCATCATTTTTTTCAAGGATCTACCTTTACAAATATTTCGGCACTAATATTTTTTTTCTAAGAATTAGTTTTAGTGTGTTGTATTATGAAATTTCTATTTACATGTCTTTATTGTGCTTTCCTTGAAGACTTATGCAATCTGCCTTGAAAATGCTGGTGTGAAGGGCTTTATTGAAGTAATTGTTGCTCCATCCATTATTGACGGACTTTGCTGCATGTGAGTTATCATATCCTCTTTTTGACCCACCTTGTTGTACTGGTTGGAGAGGAAGAAAGAGCAAGAGGATGAGAGGGGAAAAAAAGAATGGAAAAATATGTAAAGTGTGATTTGATCTGAATCAATATCTCATTAACAAATTAATAGCAAAATACTGAACTAGATTTTAACTATCAGTATCAATGTTTACAGTAAAAGGGCATGAGGTATGTATATATTCAGTTATTGTTCATTTCTTTCTTATTCATTAGTGGCAATGTATTTTAGATCTTATTCATTAGTGGCAATGTATTTTAGATTACACTTTAGAACTCTGGCCCAGTGCTATTTAAGCATTGTAAAGCTAGAGTATCTGTGATCTTATTTCATTGTCTGGTGAGGCCTTTGCCAACTTGTAGGTACTTTGTGTAGCTCAGTCCTGATTCCATTCTCATCCTCTCAAAGATCCCTTGACTGAAAGGAGATTTTTTTTTATACCACTGCCCTCTTCACTGGCTTCCCAGCTCAGCAGTCCTGGTTCAATCCTCAGTTGAGTGGGATTTTTTAGACTGCAAACGGCTCTGGGGTCAACACAGCCTCATAAATTGGGTACCTGAGCAACTTCTGTGAAGGTTAAGGCAACTGGCATGATGCTGACCACATCGCCCCTAGTATGCCAAAGGTCTTATTTGACTGTTGTCATGTCAAAAAAATGGAATAATCATGAATAATCTGGTCTTATGAGTTAATCATAGCCCAAGCAGGAATCGGTCTCTTCATGGTATGATGCCTGCAAGGAATATGAGGCTAGATGCAGTAAGAGCTCAGAATACATTCACACCTTCATGCTTTACAAACAGAATGATTTTAATAATTTGTCATGGTTGAGTCATATGACTAGACATAGGAGATGTGATAGAAACACTGAGCTCTTGAAAGATCTCTGCCTTAATAAAATCGTGTCTGTTTTCAGGTTTCAGAGTATTTTGAATATGTGCAGCCTAGATTAATCTCTGCTGGGCATGCATGGAGGCATATCTGGAGTCATCCTTATATGACCATCAGATAAGCACAATACTATAATATACAGATGTGGAAGTGAACCTCTGTCTGTGAGGCCAATTACACCCTCATTGACTCTTGAAATCATATACACACTTCCAGGGATTCTCCCTGTGGTGAAGCATATTGAGAACCCAGCATTGCACACAAAGCTTGGAGGAGTTGCTTGAGCCCTAGACATAACTATGGCTTTCACGGCTGCATGCAGGAGGATTTCACTATGGACCCATGATAGGCCAGGGGTGCTGAAAAATGGCTGTGTGTAAGACATGACAATTCCTTGGGAGAGCCCAGAACTAGAGTGCAGTTTTTAGCTCTGCATATTTGGAGAGCCCCCTTGGATGGTGGGGAATGCATTGTATGCCACATGCTTCTTCCTCCTAGCTTGGGACCAGATGTGATTATACTTTACATGTAAGCCAAGCTGGAGAAACTGGAGATCAAGACTTCATCTCAACACATTTCATAATGGCAGGAAAGCCATAGGAAAAGCCTAGTTCTACAGTGTAGATAATACCAAGGAGTCTTCAACTTGGTATTTGTCATGGTTTCCTCCCCTTAGCTCTGCAGTAGTGGTCCAACAGTGGCCAAAACTCAAGAGTAACTAATGTGGGTCTTCAAAGGCGTCTACCTTCGCACAAGATGACTCTTGACAGAGTTGTAGGTAGAAGGATAATGATGCTTCTGCCTTAAGGGAGTATTCACAAGATATTCATAAAAGCGAGAACAATGCTGCATGAGGCTGAGCAAATGTTAACTCTAGTATCTGCCGTCAACTTTTGGGAAGGATAGGGTTTTCTTATAATTCGTTAGCTCGTTCAAAGCCCCAGCTGAGTTAATTCAGCAAAATTCCTCTTATTATTATTATATAGCTCTGTTTAAGTGTATTTAAGAAATTGTCTGAGACATACGGATGTAGTACATTCAAAATGATTAAATCAACTTTAGATATATAGTATATGTATATATATATACACACAAATAACAAATTTAATAATCAATTGTAGTTAACAGTTTACAAAATCTAATAATTCTTTAACAAACAATAATCATCATCGAGTGATGTTATGGAGCATTGGTTAAGAGTTCACTTGGCAGCTTTTTTGTGTACTTAGCTGCCAATGAGGTTCTGCTGCAGCTGATGTTTGGGTCTTTGCAGATAGATGACTGGATCACACTCGTCACTGGTCAAGTTTAAAAGTTGTAGCACGTTCCAAGAAGTGTCAGGGAGTAACTATCAAGCTGGTCTCGCTTCTCTAAGACCCGTCTGATGATGGTGTCTAGCGTCGACTTCAGGCCACTTATACTTCCACTTGTTCCAGAGATAGTTCCCTCAACTGGTACCACCAAACCAAATCTTTGGGTTCACCGTGACTGCTGGCTCAGAGAAATAGCTAAGGCAACTTGTTGAAGATGCCTTTTACACGTGTTCTGAGGTGTTTTTACTTTACAGTAAGTTCCCACTTTGACTCCATGTCTCAGATTCCTCAGATTCTGGTTTTCCTTGCTAATAATGGTAGAGATGTCCTGGGCTTTTAAGTCCTCAAGAGGCTCAAACAAGTCTGGTCTGATAAATGGATTGTGATTTTTTTCTTAACTCCGGCAGTTCTGGTTGTTTTCTCGACGAGGCAAAGTTTCACAGTTCTATAAACTACAAAAGTGTCAAATTATATTCCTCTTTTCGTTCCTGGCACATGTTGTTTACTATTAGACCAGACCCGAATCAGAAATGTTGTTTTGTTTAGATCTCGAGTGCCGGCCAATAGTTTCAAACATGCGTGTTTATTATGGGGTCTATTAAAAAAATTCCTCATAGGAATTGTGTGTGTGATTTTACAGGTCACGTCTTCCATATATGGCAGTCATGACATTCAAATATTCTCGTCAATGATTACAAATACGTCTCTCTATATTATCACAAGTAATGTCTTTGTAATAATTCTGCCAGAAGCTTATTACAACATTTCCGCTCAGGTGTGTCTGACTGATAATTATTGCCCCATCCTTGTGAAAACAAAAATTCATTGTATAACCATCTGGGCTAAGACATCACACTAGTCCTATCATCGATAATCAACCTTTGCTGGCCGTTTTCAATATGAAACAGGCACCCAACTTCTGGTATACGAGAATGTCTGCCAATGAATTGTCGGTTAAGGTTGCATCATCCACCTACTCTTAACAAGGTCAAGCGGGAAAACAAACATGATAATTATTACTGAAAGGAGTGTAAGGTGATTTAAAAATACCAAATATCTGCTTGATAGCAGAGAAAGAAATGTGCCAACCATGGAAATTTCACGTAATCAGTACGCACAACAAATGTAACTGAATACGGCAGGAGAGGACAAGAGATTGGCCCACAAATTATGTGACAGAATTTATTGGCTGCATAAGAGTGAGAAGCTGAGCAGCCCTAGTTAAACAACAACATCTCTGCCGGACAATCTTCTTCCTGCAATTCTATAAAAAAAGAAAAAGTGAACAGTTCATAATAAATGATATTTTACCACATGTTAACTTCACTTCTGTGTGGGATTAGAACATGAGTGCGACAGGGATGCCACTTGTCTCAATTTCTTTTCTTACTAGCAATAGATTGGGTTATGTGAACATTGACATCACACAACAGAAATTGGTGCAGATGAAAGAGTGCTAAATACGTTATACACAGGGCGAATGAGTATGGCATTGCAGCATGGGCAACAGCAGCTAAGTCACTTTGATAAAATCAACGAACTCCAAAATCAAGCAATGAGAAGTATAATAGGTGGCATGAAGACACCACCTATAAAAGAACTCAGAAAGATTACAAGCCTCCATCCAATGGAAGATAGAAGAGACAGCAGGGCTCAACAACAAACTGAAAAATTCAAGAGACTAACAGACCATCCAATGTGCCATAGAATGAATGCTCTTAGAATCTAAGACTCAAACGAAGCAACTTTGTAGAATCGACCAAACCACAGATGAGAGTAGTTTCTATAAATGCAATATCAACTATTGTTCTAGAATCCCCAGGGTAAGAAAGGCAGAGATAGACCAAAAAACACATGGAGAAGAGAACTAGATACAGAGATGATAATGATGAGGAAAACGTGGAAAGAACTTGAGACCGAAGAAGGTCTCTGGAAAGGAAGCATATGAAGCAACCCAGAGAAAGCCAAAAGGAGTCTGGGTTGCCGACTAACCTTTTTTCATCTAGGAAAATCTCCAGGATTGGCACCTGGAATGTTCATACTCTATACAAGGTATTAATAAGGGAAAACTATAGGTAGCAGCAAAAATGAGAAATTACAGGATTGATATCCTGGGTCTCTGCGAGACATGGTGGAAGGGCATAGAGAGGAAGAAATTGATCACAGGAGAAATGGTGTTGTCCTCAGGACATGAGGAGGGAAGTGCCCACCACAGTGAAGGGGTGGCTCTAATGCTGTCTAGAGAAGCACAGAGAGCACATAGAATGGGAAGCAAGGGGACCCCAAATTATAACAGCAATGTTTAAAACAGCCAAAAAGAAAATAAATATAAACATCATCCAGTGTTATGCACCAACAAATGATAGAGGAATCTGTGAAAGAAAAATTTTACGCCAGACTACAAAATGTCTTGGATAAAAAGAAAAGAAAGGACATCACAATTTTGATGGGGGACCTAAATGCAAAAATAGGAACAGACAACACCGGCTGTGAAGAAATCATGGATTAGGTATGATGAACGAGACTGGGGGAACTATTAACTAACTTCTGTGCTTCAAATCAACTAGCTATAGGAGGTAGCATATTTCCACATAAAAGAATACATAAGGCAACATGGATATCACCAGACCACAGAAGTTTAGGTCATCATTGCAATGATGTAAAAGTATATAGAGGAGCAGATGTGGTATCAGATCACCATCTTCTGTTAGCCAAAACTAAATTAAAACTCAAGAAAGTAGCAACAGCACATAGCTGTAGACAACTGTATAATGTGGGATATCTAAGAAATCAGGAAATAAGAGAAACATTTCAATCACAGTATCCAACAAATACCAAGTACTCCAACAGCTGGAAGATGAAGCAGATACGGAAGACTACTGGCAACAGGTAAAAAATATATGGAACGAGACGTGGAGAAGTACTGAGAAAAAGAGAACATCAGCAAAAAGCATGGATAACAACAGAAACCATAAACAAGATAGAAGACAGGAAAAATAAGAAAGCAAATTTAAACAGAAGCAAAACCAGAAGCTCCAAAGCCAAGGCTCAGGAAATGTACATAGAATCAAACAAACAAGTAAGAAGAAACATCAAAAGAGACAAGAGGAAGTATACTGAAGAGTTGGCAAGGGAAGCAGAGGAAGCTGCAGCCAAAGGAAATATGAGGGGCCTGTACAACAACACAAAGAAGCTAACAGGGAAATATAAGCAAGCAGATGGCCTCATCAAAGACAAGAATGGAAAATTGCTTAGTAATATACAAGAACAAATGAAGAGATGGACAGAACATTTTGAGGAACTTCTCAAGAGATCAGCTCCAACTAATCCGCCAGACATCCAGCCAGCAGAAGAGGAGCTACAAATGAGCTGTGAACGACCAAGTAGAGAAAAAATAAAGAAAGCCATACAGCTTCTGAAAGATGGAAAAGCAGCTAGTCCAGATTGCATTCCAGCAGAGGCCATCAAAACAGATATGGAAACCTCTACAGAGATATTATACAAACTACTAGGCAAAGTCTGGGAGAGAGGAAATACCAGCAGAATGGAAGGTCAAGTTGCCTAAGAAGGGAAATTTATAGGAGTGCACAAATTATAGAGGAATAATGTTACTATCAGTGCCGGGAAAAGTATTAAACAGAATCATACTTGAGAGATTAAAAGAGTCCATAGACAAGCAACTGAGAGATGAACAAGCAGGTTTTCAACAAAACAGATCCTGTACAGACCAGATAGCCACACTGAGAATAATAGTGGAACAAAGCCTGGAATGGAATTCACCACTATACATCACATTTATGGACTATGAAAAGGCATTTGACAGTGTAGATAGAGAATTACTTTGGAAATTGATAAGGCATTATGGAGTTCCCATGAAGATCACTAACTTAATAAAGAAGACCTATGAAGGCATGACATGCAAGGACAACTTACAGATCCTTTTGGGATTAGAATGGGAGTGCGACAGGGATGCCTCTTGTCTCCATTTCTTTTCTTACTAGCAATAGATTATGTTATGAAAACATCAACATCACACAACAGAAATGAATTCAATGGAATCTGACTAAACAGCTTGATGATCTGGATTGTGCAGATGACTTGGCTCTTGTGTCTCATAACCATAATCAGATGCAAGACAAATAAAAGTACTTGATGAGAGGTCACAACAAGTGTGTCTGAAAGTACACAGGGAAAAGACAAAGATGATGAGAATAAATGCAAGAAATGATAACAAGGTGGAACGTGAAGAAACAGCACTAAAAGATGTAGAATCGTACACATATCTTGGTGGCAATATAGACAAAGTTGGAGGGACAGACAGTGATATCAAAATAAGAATTAAAAAAGCAAGAGCAGCTTTCATTGCACTGAGAAACATATGGAGATCAAGAGAAATCAAATCCAACATGAAAATAAGAATCTTCAACTCAAATATCAAGTCAGTCCTATTGTATGGCTCTGAAACATGGAGAACAACAAAAACAACAACCAAAAGGCTACACACTTTCATACACAGGTGCTTGCGAAGAATAGAAGGATTGAAATGGTATGACAAAGTCACAAATATGGAACTGATGACAAGAACCAGACAAGTGCCAGTGGAACAAGAGTTGAGAAGAAGATGCTGGCGATGGATAGGACACACATTGAGGACACCTGGTGATAGCATTACAAGGCAGTCCTTGTTCTGGAACCCCCAGGGAAAGAGAGGCAGAGGGAGACTAAAAAACTCATGGTGAAGAGAACTAAATTGCAGAGGTGATAATAATGAGGAAAACATGGAAAGACCTTTAGTGGATGGCACGTGACAGGAGGACTTTATCATGTGTTTGTTGAAGACCTGTGCTCCTTCCGGAGCTAAAGGACATTGAATTGAAGCTAGCCTGTTGGTTTTCACTGCCCAAAATGGAAAAATATACCATTAATTCTGTTAATAAAGCTGTTAAATGACAGCGAGAAAGGGGCAGTCCTAAATATTCCTAGCTTAAAAATTCATTCTTTTTCCCCCTCCATCACCAGAACATCTACCAATTAATCCCCTGTGATCTACTGGTAGTCTGTGATCAACTGATTGCCAGTGCCTGCACTTTTGTCTTCTTGTATTGTCATCTAGTATGTTCTGTCTTTTTTTTTCAAAGGGGAGTTATTGTTGATCAGAATTGACATCATTGCACTCCGGGCAAACCCATAGGTGCTCAGTTTCCCTCAGCAAATGTCGAAGGGTATGCATGCTAATTGTTCCTGTTGCGCACTGGTTGTATACACGCCGGATGTGTCCTCTGATAAGTCCATACCTGCAGGTTTTACGTTTGATGCCAAATTCCAGCAGTCTTAGCCTTGATGATTCATCGATTTCAGTGTCATTCTCTAATATTCATGTCCAATGCACCTTCTATGGGTGCTCTTGAATCTAGTCTGTCAGCTCTTTCATTGCCATGTACCCCTGCATGACCACGACAGTAGATCCATATCAGTTCTTGAAGATTCAATGCTTAATGGAGGTATATTCAAACTTAATTTTGGACCTTCGAAGCATGGAGTGTGAGTCTGATACAATAACTGCCTTTGTTAATAAAGTCTCATACAGCCATTTTAAGGCAGCAGTAGCTGCCTCTACCTCCATTCTCATGCTAGAGATTGCTATCATGTAAGCCTACCCTATGTTCAGTGACTGTGTTGCCTTTTACTCTAGCAGAGAAGCTCCACCCTAATTTGTTACTATAGATTACAGACCCATCAGTGTACATAATGGTATCATCATCCCCAGCATTATCATTTATCAGATGATCAACTTCCAGCTCTACTGTCCCATTGACCCAAGTTCTGCATTCTCTACCAAGGCTGATGATGGCTTGCTGGTAGTTCATCCAGCTCTTATCTGACTTACTCCACTCCTCTCCCTTGAATATATTTTCAACTGTGGTCACCTGTCTAATAGTCGCCTCTGCCTGCCCCATCCATGATATCCCTCTCTTTATTCTTGCTTCTTTGATGTCAGCTATGTTCCCATGCAGGGAATGCTTTATGTCTGTGGTTACTAACATACACGTTTTTACCTGGGACATCGCATATCTGGATCTAATTGACAGCAATCCAAGCATGTGCTGCATCATCACAATGGGGTATCTCACATACAATCCAAGACTATACACATCCCTTCATTTTGAATGCATTCCAGTTGTTCACATTGTGATATTGACAGCGTGAGTATTCTCAGGCCATACTCAATTACAGACAAGACCAGCTGATGATATAGGAGAAACAGTAGTCTCTGCTCCAGGTGTGCTGCAGCCACTGTTTTTAGGGCTGCCAGACCTCTCTTGCACTCCTGTATGATGTGATCAACATGGTGCTTATATGATAGCCCACGATCAAATGTTACTCCAAGGTATTTCAATTTGTCCTGCCTTTCAATTTTGTGTCCACTGAGAGTAATGTCTGAAAGATCTGCTTTCAATATGGAGTTATTCAAGGAGCACCAAAGCACACAGGCTTTGTTGGGATTGACCTTGGAGCTGGTTTTGTCACACTATTTAGAAACTGCTTAAAGTGTCTCATGTATGCTTTTAACCATTTCATGTCTATCTGAGCCAGTCCTGTAAATGAGCAAGTCATTGGCAAAAGTTAATGTTCTTCCCAAACCTGTTGGCTGATTGCAGCTATTTTTGCTGTCTTCTTCTTCTTCTTTGATCCTTAGCCGCCGACCGTCAAAGCAGTCAGTTGCCATCACGCCTAGTGGCATCTTGTAGGGCAACAACAAATTTATTCCACTTTGCTTGGTCGGTGGCCATCCTTCATACAGTGCCCCAGCTCTGGTTCATTCTTTGCATCTCAGCATCCACAGTCCTCCGCCAAGTTGTTTTTGGTCGGCCTCTCTTTCATTTTCCTTCAGGGGTCCAAAGCATAGCTGTTCTTGTGATGGCATCAGGATCTCTTCTGAGGACATGGCCAACCCAGCTCCAGCGTCTGCCAGCTATGATGATGTGCATGTCCTCTTGTTTGCTCCGAGTAAGCAGATCTTGGTTGGTGATGGTATTCGGCCAAAAGATTCAGTGAATTTTTCTTAGGCATGTTGTGTGAAAAGAGGACAATTTCGACATTTCCTTCTCTGTAACTCTCCAGCTTTCCGCACCATAGAGAAGCACAGAAAGCACACAGCTCTGATATAATCTTAATTTTGTGCTTGTGCTGTATTGAGAGGACTTCCAGATGTTGTTTAGGCTAAAAAACGTTGTTCTTGCTTTGTTCATTCTGTTGTTGATGTCTTTGCTTGCCCCGCCTTCTGGTGTTACTATGCATCCTAGGTATGTGAAGGTGTCTGTCTGTACCAGTTGCTGATTCCTTACTGATATGGGCTCAGGGTTGCTCACATTGAGCGTCATGACCTCTGACTTCTTTAAATTGATGTTCAAGCCCACCTGCTGGCTATACTTATTAAGTCTATCCGTTTTTTCCTGTATGTGTTGATGTGAATGTGTTAGTAGTGCAATGTCATCTGCATATTCCAGATCTTCCAATGTAGAAAATGTAGTCCATCTTATTCCTCTTGGACTTCCCTCTATTGTCTGGCGCATCACCCAGTCTATGACTGTTAAAAATAGAGTGGTTGATAAGGGGCATCCCTGTCGTACTCCTGTCTTCACCTCAAGGTTAGGTTGCTCTGCCCAACACTACACGTAAAGTTGGCATAGAGGCTTTTTATGATTGACACTATGCAGCTTGGAATTCCATAAGCCCTCAGTATTTTCCATAAACTGTCCCTATGTATACTGTCAAAAGCCTTTTCAAAATCAACGAAATTAATGTACAGCTGTCTTTGCCATTCTGAGCACTGCTCTATAATGTTCCTGAGAGTAAATATATGATCTACACATCTTCTGTTCTTTCTAAATCCTGCTTGTTCTTTCCTCAGTTTGTGGTCTACTGCTTTTGAAATTCTCTGTATAATTATCCTGCCTAGTATTTTGCTGGGAACTAAGAGAAGAGTGATTCCTCTCCAATTATTGCAGTCTGCAAGATCTCCCTTCTTGGGCAATTTGACAATTATTCCTTTGTTCCACTCTGTTGGTGTTGTCCCTGTTTTCCAGACTTATGCAAATAGTGGTTCTAATAGTTCTGCTGCTAGCTCAGGGTCTGTCTTAAATAGCTCTGCATTTAAGTTATCATAGCCAGGAGCTTTTCCATTCTTTAACCCTTTGATTGCTGTGATGATTTCTTCTTTTCGTGGAATGTCTGTATTAACATCTAGATCGTTTTCAGCCTCAGGAACCTTCAATTGTGTCTCTGGTGGTTCCTTGTTCAGAGTTTCTCTGAAATGCTCTGCCCATCTTGTTTCATGTCCCTCTGCTGTCATGATGAGTTTTCCTTGCTTATCTCTTACTAATGTAATATTGTTTGCACCTCGTTTTTCGCTGATAAATTTAGTTATTTTGTATACTGTGCTTTGTTCATTTCTCAGTGCTGCCTCTTCTGCCTGTCTTGCAAGATCGTCTAGGAAATTCATTTTCTTGGCTCGGGTTTGGCGTTTAACTTCCTTGTCCAGCTGACTGTACTGTTCGCTATATAGTTGCTTTAACCTGGGGGACTTCGCTTCTGTTTTCTTTCTTTTCATTTCCTTTCTCAGTGTTATGGTGTTTAATGTTTCTGGTGTTATCCAGTCTTGCTTCTTCCTTTCCTGGAATCCCAAGCATGATTTGCTGCTTTCCTTATATATTGTTGAAATGGTGTTGAATTTCTGGTCTATATCATCAGTCAATATCTTTTCCTGACTTTTGGAAATTGATATCGTTTCTTTATGTCAGCCGCAAAAGTTTTTCTGGTAAGGGGGTCCTTCAATTTGCTGATGTCAAACCGTTTCTGTGTAGTTACAGTTGGTCCAGCCCTTCTTAGTTTCACTTTCAGTTTTGCTACTACTAAATGGTGATCACTTCCCACATCTGCACCTTTTCTTACCTTCACATCTTGTAATGCATGTCTCCATCTACCATTAATCATGATGTGGTCTATCTGGTTTCTGTCCCGACCATTTGGGGATTCCCATGTTAATTTGTGAATTTCTTTATGTGGGAAAAGTGTTTCTCCAATGACCAGGTTGTTAATGCTACAGAAACATTAATTTATCCCCATTTTCGTTTGCTGTTCCGCTGCCGCATTTCCCCATTACTCTTTCATTATATGTATTGTGTGTACCAACTTTCGCATTGAGATCTCCCATTACTATAATAAGATCATATCTTGGTGTGTCTTCCATTTCTTTCTGCAGTTGTTGATAGAATTCATCCTTGACCTCTTCATCACTGTCATTCGTTGGTGCATATCATTATATTATTGTAGTATTGATGAATCTCCCTCTCAATCTTAATCTTATCAGTCTATTGTTCATGGGTTTCCACATTTCTGTGTGACCTGTTTTTCAGTTTACCTTTCGGCTTTCACCACTGTCTGCTTTAGTCTGACCCCTGCCCGCGCAAACCTGTCCAGCTTGGTAGAACCTTCCAGGAGTAAAACTCCCGCTGGCATAGCTCTGGGGGTAATCAGGGTA
Organism: Oreohelix idahoensis; assembly: GCA_024509875.1. Taxonomy (NCBI): domain Eukaryota; kingdom Metazoa; phylum Mollusca; class Gastropoda; order Stylommatophora; family Oreohelicidae; genus Oreohelix; species Oreohelix idahoensis. The sequence goes on along the minus strand of JAMPIV010018148.1, from coordinate 316,446 downwards.
CGCAAGGCGCCATACCTCAACAAGGTATTGACACCGGTGATGGCAGTATTTTTTCTGTACAGATGTTAAACAGCACAGGTTTTAATGGAGAACCCAGGGGCAATCCCGGGCAAATGTGCATTGGTTCTGATATCCATGCTCCCAAGCAAAATGCAACAGCTGTCTCAGTTAAGGCAGCTGCTATCCACCTCGTTAGCAATGGGTTTACACCACATTCCATTACACAGTCCATCAAGGTTGCAAAGTCAACACTGTTGTAAGCATCCTCTAGGTCAGTTGCCACAGCCACCAGGAAACCTCATATACATCGTACGCAAATGTTCCAGCGTTACCCCCTATTACTTTTATTAGTCTATAACTGCCCAGGGTATCAGGGAGAGTGTGTGCATTTTCAAGGTGTTCATTAATTGTCTCGCCACTAAGCAGTGAGGGGTCTTTACCAGGTTTAGGAAGTGGCTGCAGGTAGCTATGTAGCCAGTCTTCCGGCACTTCGGCATTTGTATACTGAAATCCATCACTACGTTCATAATGCCTCTGTCATCAAACTTTATGATGTGTTGATACTGTACATCATCAGGACCCGGAGCAGTGATTCTACTTGTTTTTAAAGTATACATAACGTCCTCGTCAGATATGAGGTCAAAATATATCTCGCCTCTGATGCCATTTTCCAGTCCACAGTTCTTAATCTCTTGACGGGCAGCTTTATCACCTTTATCAGTCTGAGTGATATACCAACTGAATAATGCACGTCCTCTTTTTTCATCATTCTTCAGACTTATTCCTGGGTTGGATTATATTGTTCCTGTTCATTCGTCAATGTAAGGACCAGAATTTCTGTAAGGTCTTTTCCGTGCCCACCTGTGTCATGAAGGCCTCTCACAGTTGGTCTGTGGCTTCCCTTGCGACGCTGTTGAACCTATTGATGGATTTTTGTTTTTTCAAGCCGCCATTTCTTTCTTCTACGTAAGCACCCATTTATGAAAGTCTGTAGCGATTTGGTTGTTGTTTGTGTTGTTCTCCATGTTTCAGAGTCATATTATAGAACTGATTTGACATTTGAGTTGAAGATTCTTATTTTAGTGTTGACGTGATTTCTCTTGCTTTCCATATATTTCCCAATGCAGTTAAAGAAGCTCTAGCTTTTTGTATTCTTATTTTCATATCAATGTCTGTCCCTCCAACTTTGTGTATATTGCTGCCATGATATGTGTATGATTCTACATCTTGTAATGGTGTTTCTTCAAGTTCAACACTGTTATCATTTCCTGCATTTATTCTCATTATTTTTGTCATTTCACACACACACATATACACACTTTCTTTTTATGCCTAGAAATGTGTCTCAGAAATACTCACAAAATAGTAAGTTACGTCAGAGAAATTGTTATGTATTTTCCCAATCCCAGTCCCAACTAACATAATTACTGATGTATGTTACGTCGGTCGGTCTCACTCAAAACAGTAACTCGCGCCAGAAAAAAAAAGTGTGCAACGCACGGTGTGCAACTTGCGCTGCGTGGGTGTTATATAAAACAAATACTTTGGTTTTATTTATTTATTTTCTTTTTTATTCTTTCACGAAGTGTATGAGTTTTCCATCCTGAACCTATTTTCGGACACGACCAGCTCTATGTCGCCCTCACCCGATATACAAATCATGAAAACTTGAAAGTTTTTGTTAAAACCACTTATTATCACAGAACACTCTTTGAAAACAATCCACACACTTTCACACGAAATGTTGTCATCAAAGAACTTTTAAATTGAATCTAAAAATAACATAATTCTTGCCGTGTGTACGTTGGTCACAGCTGAGAAATGCAACCGTGTTGAAAAATTGTTTTGTTTCCATTATATATACTCTCCCGAAAATAGTTACAATCAACAAAGAAAAGCGTTCAAATGACGGTGTTCATGAACAGTTTGATTACACTGTATAATGGAAAGAAACCAAAAACACTCTAAGAATGTACTTCCATCTGCTCATCTGGGAACGGAAACAGCACACTATAATTAAAAACTTGTCAAGTTTGACAGATTATTGCTAGTTATAAATATATTTTAACAAAGTAATAGTTGATGTAGTCATAAAATCCAAATGTCTTAGGAGAATATTTAGATACATACACATTGTGATAGTGTGGGACAATGCAGTCTCTCTTGTTCTTTTCTAAACAGGGTGCAGTCTGCTGGCCTTGGAGCTCTCAGACCTAACACAATTATTATGGGTTGGCCAAGTGACTGGACAGGCAACAGAAATGTCATGTCTCTTCACATCTTTCTTGGTTAGTGAAATGTGCATGCATATATATGTTTATTTAATCAGGGTAAAAAAAGGCATTGTTGCCTCAGACTTGGAGCTGGAAGAGAAATTGATGATGAACATTATCTGAATACTTCATGTTTCACGCAGAAAGAAAGAAAGAAATATGAAAATATATATGAATGAGATGGAAAGAACATTGATGAAAATATATTCATCCACATATTCCTATAACTAGCTTGAGTATTATTTGAAACTAGCTGTAAGTACCTGGCTTTGTCTGGACTTTCTAGAGTAATGGTTCTGAAACTTTTGAAAATGTTGGAAGGAAAGTCCACAGGCTCCCCAGCCTCGCAATGACATGTCATTGGGCCGAAGGGATGAAAGCCCAAGTGCCGTTGGTTTAAAAATTAAAAAAAAAACACTTAAAAGACAAACTCATTCATAATATTTCAAACTATTTTTGCACCCATGTAAACAAGAAAACAAGCTTTCTGTTGATACCAGTTTTATTTAAATGCTATATGAAATAAAGTTACACTCTTTGGTTGAAGTTATAGACAAAATGAGAATTTTGTGCCGTAAGCGGTAAATACGGGCGGTTTGGAGTACCTAATAATATCGTATAACATAAAACAGTCAATAAATCTAGCAGAGTAACAGAAACATCATCCAAACTGATCGATCACATCTACGTAACTTATCCAGAAAACATTACATAATGCTCCATCCCTACTATTGCAGTGAGTGACCACTTTCCCGTATGTTGCACTTGGGCAAATAATGGGTACAAATCTCCAAAAAATAAACACAGTAGTACTGAATATAGAAGTCTAAAAATTTCAACTGTGAATTATTTTTGAATGATTTGTGAACTGCACCTCTTGCCGACATTTACCTACTTCCTGATCCTGACGACGCCATCGCGTATTGGACAATGACATTTTATAGTATTTTTAATAAGCATGCGCCTTCTAAAGAAATTAGCTTGAAAAGGCAAATAAAATCTCCATAGATCACACAAGAAATTCTTAACATTATGAGGCAGAGGCGTTATGCTGCACCAGCTGTTACATACATATATAACCAGTGTATCACAAGGAGTTACTTTCCATCCACTTTTACAATCGCTAAAGTATACCCACTTGTCAAACCTAGTTCATCTGATAAAAGTAACCTTGACAGTTATAGGCCTATTTCTCATCGCTGTCCAAACCACTGCAAAAACACGTATACAAAACAACAATTTAATACCTAGCCAATAATGACCTGCTAATTGGCAGTCATTCTGGGTTTAGACAGAACATTCATGCCACACAGACTAACAAAGATGATAGCTGGCACCTAAACATCAGTAACAATAATATATGTTTGGGCAATCTTTGTAGACTTTAAAAAAGCATTTTATATGATAGATGACATTATTTTAATCAGAAAATTAGAAACAATGAAAGTAAATCTTAAGCTGATAAAGTTAATTCAATCATACTTGTCAGACAACTAGTAATGTCTTACAAGAATTCATTGTCAAACTCAACCATTGTCAGTGCAGGTGTTCCTCAGGGTTCTGTTCTCGGTCCTCTTCTCTTTGCCGTGCACATTATTGTTGTTGTTTAACTAGGGCTGCTGAGCTTCTTGCTCTTTTGCAGCCAATACCAAGTTGAAGACTCCTTGGTATTATCCACACTGTATATCTAGGCTTTTCCTGTGGCTTTTCTGCCATTCTTGGCTTGCATTTAAAGGATCATCACATCTTGTACCAAGCTAGGAGTAAGGAGCATGTGGCATACTGTGCATTCCCCGCCATCCAAGGGGGCTCTCCAAATATGCAGAGCTAAAATACTATACTCTGGTTCTGGGCTCTCCAAAGGAATTGTCACTTCCTGCACAGAGCCACTTCTCAGCTTCCCCGTCCTATCACTGGGTCCACAGTGAGATCCTTCTGCATGCAGTCAACCAAGTCAAAGCCAAAAAATTACGCCTGGGGCTCAAGTGACTTCTCCAGTCTTAGTGTGCAATGCTGGGTTCTCAACAATCTTCACCACATAGGGAATCCCTGGAAGTGTGTGGATGATTTCAAGAGTCAGTGAAGATCTAATTAACCTCACAGACATAATTTCACTTCCACCTATATATATTGTAGCATTGTGCATAGCTGGTGGTTATATAAGGATGACTCCAGATATGCCTCCATGCATTGCCGTGTACATTAATGATCTTCCTCCACACATCAAATACTCATTCTGTGACCTGTTTGCTGATGACTGTACTGATTATACTAGTGATAATCCACACTAGAACTATCTTTACAAAACAATACACATAATCTTATTAAGCGGAGTAACGAGAATAGCATGCAAATAAATATTAGTAAAACAAAATGTATGTTAATATCAACCAGACAAAAGTCCCAAAACTCACAGAATACAACACTTCAGCTCTACATTGGAACATCATGTATTGAAAACGTTAAATGAACACAGAACTCTAGGTCTCACTGTTGACCAACATCTAAGTTGGAACTCAAATGTACATGCACTCACAAAGCAAATGGCACAGAAAGTTTACCAATTGGCCAAAATCAAACTCTTCTGGATGAGGAGGCAAGGAAAAGGCTCTACATATCAATTGTACCATAAGTGAAATGGGTTCATTTTCGATACAAGACAACAGGAAGCTGAGACGCTTGGGAGTCATGACCCAAGTGGGCCCGCTCCCCTTAGAGTGTAAAGGAGTAATTGGGCCGAAACACTTGTCGGATGGGGGGACTACTTCTGATGATCAGATTGCTTCCTGTTGTATCGCTCTGTAAAGAGTTTCCTATCATAGTTGCATGGTCAAACCAGTGACGATCGGGAAAAGACCGATTGACTTCTGGAAAAACAGATGACACTGGGAAAGACTAGAAACCGGCTGACCGGGTTAGCACCCCGTAAGCTGTATTCAATTGCTACAGGACCCAAAAACGATAGATGCCCCCAGGATTCACCGAAAGGGAGGGAGGATGATGAATCCACAGGCGCCTCAATGGAATCGACCAGACCCGTTACATGGACTTCGAGCTCTGAACAACGGCTGGAATTTCCATGTGTCTGTGGTAGGGAATTCTCTACTCAGAGAGGAATGAAAATCCACAGAACGAAAAAGGGGTGTGGGAGGTCATCAGGGGGAGATCAACAGCGCTCTGTCTCGACGGATAAGACGTTAGAAGAACGCAGCCAGGAGTCAATCCACAGTGCTGAGTACATTCAAGTTGATCTGCCAGATGATGATCTCACACACTTCTTGGACGGGAAAAGAGATGCAATAAAGTTTCCACCTGCCAGTGCAAAAGGGCTTTGGGAACAGCTGGACGAAGCCTTGGCAAAAGAGTTGGATAACAGCCTGAAGCAGCTAACTTTGGAGAAGAAGCTGGAAATCTTCGGCGACATAGTATATCTGCACTGTCGCAAAGAGTTCGGTGTGAGGGAGGCAAGGGAAAGTAACCCACCACGGAAAAGTAGAAGACAAATTAAAATAGATGAAATCAGGAAACAGAAGAAGCATGCCCGAAAACTGTTCAAGAACACAGTTGCCACAGAGAAGGAAGACTCGAAGGGATAGGGAAAGATTCTTTAGGGAGCCCTTCAAGTTTGCCAAAGAACTGTTTGAGCAGCCACGGTCGGGTACGCTAAACATCAGGAAAGAAGACCTGGAAGAACACCTTAGAAGGACATATTCAGATGGTCGCAAAGATGAGCCGCTCAGCAGCATGGTAGGCCTTAAATGGCCGGGGAAGCCAGGAGCTGAATTTAACACTAAGCCCCCAACAGTGCAAGAGGTAGAGAGCATTGTCCAGAAAGCTTGGTGCAAGTCAGCTCCAGGTCCTAATGGTGTTCCATATGTGGTGTATAAAAGATGCCCTGAGGTTCTCAAACGACTGCTCCGTTTACTGAAGAATGCGTGGAAAACCCAACTCATAAGCAAGGAATGGAGAAAGGCAAACGGAGTCTACATCCCGAAGGAACAAAATTCCACAGACATCAGTCAGTTCAGGCCAATCTCACTACTCAATGTGGAAGGGAAGATATTCTTCTCAGTAATGGCGAAAAGACTCACTACATACCTCCTGGCAAATGGGTACATTGACACTACCATTCAGAAAGGAGGTATCCCAGGTACACCAGGATGTCTAGAGCATGCCGCAATGATCTGGGAAGCAATCCAAAAGGCAAAGTCTGACAGAACAAACCTCCATGTAATCTGGTTGGATCTAGCGAATGCTTATGAATCCGTTCCACACCAGATGTTGTGGCATGCCCTAGAAATGTATCATGTTCCACAAGAGATTGCAGCAATGCTGAAGCTGTATTTCGCAGGGTTTTCTGTCAGATTTTCAACCAGAGAGTACACAACGAAGTGGATTGGCCTTGAAGTTGGAATTGCGATGGGATGTACCATCTCTCCGATACTATTCGTCATGGCTATGCAGGTAATCCTCAATGCGGCTGAAGGAATGGCTATAGGCCCAAAGCTCGGTGGAATGTGTCACATGCCACCGCTCAAAGCATTCATGGATGACACAACAATTCTGACATCAGATGAACATCAGGCCCGGAGGATGTTAGCACGCCTGGATGAACTAGTCAGCTGGTGCAGAATGAGCTTCAAACCCAAGAAGTCGAGAAGCCTATCAGTCAGGAAAGGGAAGATAGCAGAGGTCATATTCATGGTTTCTAGCCAAAGAATCCCTACTGTCATTGAGGAACCTGTTAAAAGTCTTGGCAGGGTGTACGATGCCTCTTTAAAAGACTCGAAGGCAGTGCAACAGACAATAGAAATGGCAGACAGAGGACTACAGATCATAGACCAAAGCAGACTCCTGGGAAAGTTCAAACTGTGGTGCTTCCAGTTCATGTTGATACCGAAGTTGCTGTGGCCACTGCTTATATATGAAATAAGCACAAGTACAGTGGAAGCTATAGAGCAGAAGGTCAACAAGTTCATGAGAAAATGGCTAGGGGTACCACCAGGTCTGTCAGATGTAGCACTGTACTGCAAAAAGTCAAAACTTCTGCTTCCCTTCAAGTCAGTTGTTGAAGAATACAAAGTTGGAAAAGCAAGGCTTGCAATGATGCTACGCGAGTCAGCTGATGACGTGGTTAAGTCCATTCAGCCCACACTGAAAACGGGAAGGAAGTAGAGAGTGGAAGAAGCTGTTGATGCTGCTGAAGAGTCACTCAAACTGAGAGAGGTAATCGGATACACACAAACGAATAGACGGGGATTTGGGCATGGTGACATCCGCTGGTGGTCCAAGGCATCAAGCAGGGAGCGCAGAGACATGGTAGTTCAGGAGATACGAGGAGCTGAGAATGATAAGAGGTTGCAAAAAGCAGTGCAGCAGGTCCAACAAGGCCAATGGACCACATGGGAAGGAGCTCTGCAGAGGTCCTTGACATGGAATGATATATGGCATATGGCACCTCTTAGGCTCAGCTTCGTGGTTAGATCAATGTATGACCTGTTGCCGTCGGCCACCAACCTTGTGAAATGGGGAAAGTCGGATGATGAGCAGTGCCCCCTGTGCCAGGGGAGGCAGACACTTGAACACGTGCTCTCAGCGTGTAAGGTGGCATTAGGGCAAGGGCGATACACTTGGCGCCATAACAAAGTGCTAAATGAGCTTGCTGCGACAATAGATCAGGCAAGAATGAAAGCGAATAGCAAAGTCCTGCCAGACACCGCAAACACATACTTTCTGAGGGCAGGAAAGTCAGCACACCCCAAACCGAGTAAACCTGGTAGCAGTTTACCATCTCTTCTTGACTGTGCAAACGACTGGGAGATGGCGGTAGACCTACCTGGACGGGAGGCATATCCAGAGTGTATCATAAAATCGCGGAGATGGCCGGATATAGTGCTTCATTCTGCAGCAACGCTTCAGGTCATACTGATTGAACTGACCGTGCCATTTGAATCCAGATTAGACGAGCAACATTCATTCAAAGCGGCCAAGTATAGCGATCTGGCCGCGGATCTGAGACACGATGGATTCAGTGCAAGGGTCATGGCGGTTGAAGTGGGCGCAAGAGGGCTTGTGGCTGCATCAGTGTATGATTTATTGAAACTGTTGGGGCTGAAGGGACAGTCTAGAACAAGGGCACTGAAGAGGCTTAGTGAAACTGCCGAAAAGGCATCAGGCTGACTGTGGAACAACCGCAATGGGCGATGGACATCGTGACAATAAACGCTGCGGTACAGAAAACACCAAAATTTTTTTAAGTCCACAACGCTGAGTTTTTTTGGTGTACTAGTGAAAGAGATGCGACTCTGGGGCAACAGGCGATGTATACTATAGGGAGAGTGTCAGGTACAAAATTTCAGTGGCTTGCGGCGCGCAGCTCGTCGGCTGCGCGCTAATGTCTCAGTGTGTGTCCTTAGTTGTGAAGGGCGACGGAACGAACGGAATAATTTGTCTTCTCTTTGTTACTTTCACAATTGCCTCCACGGCTGGCGTTGTGGAATTAAAGTTGCTACCATAAGTGAAATGGGTTCATTTTCGATACAAGACAACAGGAAGCTGAGACGCTTGGGAGTCATGACCCAAGTGGGCCCGCCCCCCTTAGAGTGTAAAGGAGTAATTGGGCCGAAACACTTGTCGGATGGGGCACAGCGGATTGATCACCCGCTTGCCAGTCACACTGATTACGGAAACAACAATTAATATTCTGTTGTACCAATAAACTCCTTTAGGCGTAACGGAACAACGGATAATTTCTTGTTGCCCTAAGACGCCAGCTAGGCGTAATGGCCACAGACTGCTTGGTTGGTCGATGGCTAAGGATGGAAGAAGAAGAAGACTTGTCGGATGGGGGGACTACTTCTGATGATCAGATTGCTTCCTGTTGTATCGCTCTGTAAAGAGTTTCCTATCATCATATACAAATACATCTAGACTATTGTTCAACAATCTGAGATGGTTGTTCCGTATCCATCACAAAAAGGCTCCATTCACTTCAAAAATGCGCAGTGCGCCTAGTTGCTGACAAACACCAATCACATTGTACAGATCTATATATAAGTATCTTTATATATTACTCCTCAGAAAGCACTTCCAATATAATAAAGCGAAATTCGTTCACAAAATCTTGTAACAGAATGCTCCAACATATCTGGCCGCTCTTAAAATACAATGAAAGGCATAGTATCGCTTAAATGAATTACAGGTACCCAAGCCCAGGCTAGACCTTCTTAAGAAAAGTTTGGCTTACTCAGCTGCTCATCTTCTGAACAATCTTCCCTATGACCTAAAAACACGCACATTCTGAACTCATACAATCGGGGACTGTTTAAATACTTTATGAGTGCTGCTTATATGCCGCCCTAACTGATTATGTTTCAAACTATTATCTAATATACTGTATGGAGGGTCTGATCTAGTTTTTCATTACAGTGTACTTATTTCTTAATTGTGATCAGATGCTGTTAATGAATGCTGTTATACTACTTTATAATGTTGCATTATTATATTATTATTATTATTCCTTTGACCGCCGACCGACTAAGCAGTCTTCGGCCATAACACCTTGCGGCGTCATTAGGGCAACAAGAAATCGTCCGTTGTTCCGTCACACCTAACGGCGTATATTGGTACAACAGACTTTTAATTGTTGTTTCTGTGATCATTGTGACAAGCAAGCGGTAGATCAATCCGCTGTGCCCCGAACTTGCCCTCATGTGTACTCTACTCCTGTCGCTATAAAACCATTTCGCCATGCCTCCCAGACGCCCGTCCAGCCAAAATCCTTTCGGGACCGAAGGTCCTCGAAAAAGGGCAGTCTGGCACAGACACAGTTCCTACTCACTGCCTCTACTGTGCTGGGAGGACCCGGCAACCGGGACCACACACAGCCTTGAGAGGACAAAGATCGCCTTAAAGGGATAATGTTGCATTGCCCTTACATTAATACTTTAAGTATGCTGGAGAATGTCTGAATAACAGTAATAAATGATGAGCAAGAGGAAGGGCAGAATGCAAGAAAGGACTGTGCGCCCAATTATCAACCCTTGGAAAATTAATTTCCTTTGTATCTGTCCGTCTATCTATCTACCTAGTCTGTCTAATTCTGCTCTTGTGTTAGGGAAGGCAAAGACAGTGAGGAAGGGAGCTGGTTACCCCACCTCATGAAGCTAGACCTAGTATTGTGAAGTCTTTAACAATTCACTCCCTACAGCAGTATTTGCTATGGGACTCAAAGACACTCACTTCTGATAAAATCTCTCGCATACACTAGAAAACATGCTAAGTCCCTATTGTTTAAGTCAATAGCAGACTGTTAGAATATTTCATGAGTTCTATCTAACATGCCACCTTAATCTGATTATGTCTCAATTCATTGTTTAATTGACAGTATTAAAGGGTTGAATTTTGTAGTTTTGTTTGTTTATTAGTTTTTTTTTTTGTTTTGTTGTTTTTTTTCTTGCATTACTTTCTGTAGTGTTTTTTGTATTTTAAACATTCTTAAATTTAAATATGATTGAATAATGCAGATGTGTGCTGTTATATTACTTCTATAAGGATATACGCCTAACCTTTAGCACGCTGCATTCTTTGGCGAAAATTTTCGCCTGCAGCTGCATTCTTTTTCACAGCGTCCCGTTTCTATAGTGGGTGACCCTTAATGTCTATAGTTTTTGTGTTTCTTGGTCAATTGCTATCATTTTTGGAATTTATATAAATAAATGAATGGTGAATCTGATGATATAAAATTTGTTTGTGTACATATTAGATGTGATAGGAAGAGAGGAAAGGAAAGATGAAAAAAACGAAAAAAAAAATTTAAAATAATAAAAAAATATTTTTTTTTAATTTTAAAATTAAAAAAAAAAATTTAAAAAAATAACCAGCAAACGAAGGGTCCATATCCCTTGCATCTCAATGAAAGTCATTTGACCAATAGACCAATACAAATCAAATGACGATCTTTTCGTTACACCCATCATCAGTAGCAAAACAACAAACGCTCTCGTCAGCTGTGACATTCGGCCGAAATTCTAAATCTTTCCGATATTCCTAGTCCTAACCCCTAACATTATACATACTTGAAAGGCCATTTTACTTTCGTTTCCATCTCAGCCATCAAACATATTCTGAGAAACGATATCAGCGCTTATAAAGACAAAAATTTCATCCCCACCGCATGGCGTCAGAATCCAATAAAATTAGAGCAAAATGGCTGCATGTTGATGCCGATTCATTTCGATTTAAAAAATTTACAAAAAATAAATGCGGATACTCCCATCGCTTTTTTAAGATCGGAAACGGAAGCTAGCTCTCTTGAAAATAACATTAGAACTTAACATCCGGGGCTGAAATCACGTGTACACAAGTCCTCATGCTAGAAACGATGAAATCCGTAAGGCGACACACGGTGCCTCCAGCTGTCAGAACAATGTTTTTTTTGGCGACACATGTCGCCCGCAGCGTGCTAAAGGCTAAATAATGCTTCAAGTAAATGTAAGGATGAAAGGATACATTATGCATGATGAGAGAGAGAAAGAGAGAGGAAGGGCAGAATGTCAGATGGGCCTGGTTGCCAAATTCTTAACCCTTTGAAAATAAAGTTTGTTTGTTTGTACAGTCTACTTTGCTGTGTAGAAAATGGAGTGTATTACACATGACTGATGTGGTATCTTGAAGAAAAACATCTTTTAACACCAAAGCAAGCAGGATTCAGACAACACATCCCCTGAAGATCACATATATAGCTCAGAAAATTGAGGATGCCTTCCAAGAGAAAAAGAACGTGCTGATGATTTTTGTGGACTTAGAAAAAGCATTTGACAAAGTGTGGAAAGGAGTATTGAAAGTCAAGCTGCAAAGAAGTGAAATGTGTGGGAGAATGTACAGATGGATCAGCCACTACCTTGAGAATAGTACTGCCAGAGTACAACTACAAGGACAAACCAGTAGGAAGATGATATTGGTGCAGGGTGTTTACAGCAAACAATCGGATACAGCAAACCCTAACATCATTGGAGGAGTGGGCCACAGCATGCCTAGTGAAGATAAATGAAAGGAAAACAACATACACAGTGTTTTCCCACTCAAATAAACCACAGAGCTCCAAATTAGTGCAGAATGGGGGAGAGTCTACATCAGGATGAAAATCCAAACTACCTAGGCATTACATTTGACTGCCGCTTGACTTGGAAAACCCAAATTGAAAGAAACGAGACCAAGAGCAAGGCAAAGAATGGCAATCATGAAAAAACTGGGTGAGTGAGGCCAGTCTTGGAATATGGCATTTCAGCATAGTCAGCAGCAGCTGGGGGCATGAAGTCAACACCCATTGAAGAGTTTGAAAAGATTACATACCTTAACCCATTGGAGGATAGAAGAGATAGCAGAGCCCAGCAACAAGCTGAGAAATTCAGGAGGCTGATAGACAAACCTAGTGTACCAGAGAATAAATGGTCTTGAAATGGAAAACTCTTTGACTTCCTCTGTCCACCAAGGTGTCCTCTTTCTCTTGTTCCCAAGTCGGACTTCACCACATGCTTCTGCAGCAGCTGTCTTTATGATGTCCTTGAATTTCAGCCAGAGGGTTTCCAAGTCATCAGGTTGTTCTGCTGTGTTTCTCACCGCTGTTGCAATAAGCCCCTGATATCTGGTCTTAATTTCTGGCTCTCTCAGCTTGTAGATCTTAATGCTCATTTCTCCCGTTCGTTTACTTCGTTTCTTGCGTGATGTTGGGCAGTTCCCAGGCTGAGCAATGAGCTCCTCCTAACAATGGCATAGTCGATCACTGACTTCTCATTCTTTGTTGGTTCACATCTAGTGTATGCATGTATGCGCTTATGGGGGAACTTTGTGTTTGTAATGATCAGATTCTGCTCACTGCAGAATCTAAGGAGTCGCTTTCCATTGTCATTGGAAGTATCTTCTCCATATCTTCCGATAACTCCACCCCATCTAGCATGGTCATTTCCAACTCTGGCATTGAAATCTCCGAGCATGATAATTTCATCTAGGCAGTCATCCACTGTCCTTTGAAACATCTCGAAGAATTCCTCCTTGACCTCTGCTCTCTCATCCTCATTTGGCCCATACACTATGACCAGGCTGATTATGGTTTCTCCTTCATTTAGTTTTACAACCATAATGCGCTCCGAGACAAAGTTCCATCCCTTGATATTATCTTTCTGGTTTTTGGCCACAATGCAACCCACGCCCCCTTTAGCTCCTTCAGATGTGGGTACACCACTGTTGAGCAGCATGTTGCCATCAAGATCCATGACTCTTTGTCCCTTTTTCTTTGTTTACGTTATAGCCAGGATTTCTAATTTTGCTTTCCTCATCTCTTCCACCAGCTCCTCTTCTTTCCCATTTATACTTCTTGTGTTCCAAGTTCCATAGGTGGTAGTCCGTAGTCCGTTCCAGTTCATCGCCTTTAGAATCAGTCCAGTTTTCTCTCTTGTAGTTCGTGTAATCATGTTTTAAAGCAAACAGGTGATTGGCCTGTTGTGCCTTTGTCAAAGAGAAAATAAGAGATAAGAAAATGGCATGGAAACAATACTTAGGAGCTAAAAACACAGCAGGACAAATAGAGAAATGTAGAGAAGCAAAGAACAAGGTGCTAGCAGCAAAACAGAAGTCCTGGGAAGAATTTGGAGAAAAGCTAGAAAAAGATGCGCAAGAAAACCAGAAATTGTTCTATAAGACCCTAAAGAACACGAGGAAGGAAAAACAATGCCCTCTCAAATTTATAAAGGACAAGCAAGGCAAATTGCTTACTGCCCCGAAGGAAGTAATGAAAAGGATGGAAAGAATATTTCTCAGAACTCCTTGATGGTGAGCAAGGTCAAGCATCAGAAATGATAACCACTAGCACAGAAGAGGAAACCAATGGTGATGAAGATGACATAAAGATGGAAGAACTGAAGGCAGCACTGGAGAAAATCAAGATGGGCAAAGCAGCAGGGCATGATGGTATAACACCAGAAATGGTTAAGTACATGGGAGCATCAGGTGACCTATTACTCTTAAGGGTCCTACAGGCAACCTGGTGCAACAAGACCATACCAAAAAGGGTGACAATCGACGAATGTGGAAACCACAGAGGCATATCCCTTCTCAGTGTCCCTGGTAAAATCTACTCTAGAATCCTAGAACAGAGACTCCGACGCCTAGCTGAGCCACAATTGGATGAGATCCAGTGCGGATTCCGAGCAAACTGAAGTACTCAAGACCTAATCTTCACACTCAGACCACTGAGTGAAAAGGCTCATGAGTATAAGAGTGAGATCCATCTTTGTTTCATAGATCTGGAAAAGGCGTTTGACAGGGTCCCCTGGAGCAAACTTTGGGACTGTTTGGCAAGGAAGAACATTCCAGAACCTCTAATTCATGCTATACAGAGCTTCTACACGTCTTGCAGAAATTATGTGAGGACAGCAAACCATAAGTCAGAAGAGCTCAGGACCACCACTGGTGTAAGACAAGGTGATATCCTGTCACCTTATCTTTTCATACACCTCATGGACGATGTTATCAAGGCATGTAAGGAGAGAACAAGAAAGTATTCAGTGGGGTACTGGAAGATGAGACAGGTATGTATTTCAGAGCTGGCATTTGCTGATGATGTTGCCCTGATTGCTAAATCAGAGGCACATCTCCAATCCAACCTGCAAGTCTGGAAGGAAGAGCTGGAGAAGAGAGGGATGGTCATAAGCAGCTCTGAAACAAAATCCATGGTGATATCACGAGAAGAAAGAAGACATCAGATTAAACTGGGAGAACAGGTCCTGGAGCAGGTCGACCACTTTAAATATCTCGGAGCTATTATAGACCGAAAGGGAGGCATCAAAGAAGAGTTGGCCACTCAAAAAGCAGCAGCTGGGAGACTTTTTCAGGCCATAAATCGAGGATTCCTCAGCAAGAGAGAGGTTGGTAAGAAAACGAAGATGGCTGTATACCGCTCCACCTATGTCCCAGTCTTGACATATGGATGCGAGTCAAGGGCAATGACTACAACCCACAAAAGCCAGATCCAAACCTCAGAAATGAGGTATCTGAGGAAGGTGGTTGAAGTAACAAGAGACATGGTCCACAACCAGACGATATGTCAAGGCCTAAACTCCTACCCCCTGCAGACCCAAGTAGAACAGTCCCAACTAAGATGGTTTGGCCATGTCTGCAGAATGGGAGAAGATCGGCTACCACGACAAGCATGGGAAACAAAGAGCCAGGGATCCACACAAGCTACGAGTTTGGAAACTACTGAGCTTCCTTGAAATGATAGAAAACATTCCTGGAATTGAGAAAAAAAAACAGCAAAACTAAAACAGAAAGAAAGGTCTAACCACAAAATACATAGAGAAGCATTACCCAAGCAACACCTGGATCCATGCATATATAGATGGATCAGCAGCAAATGCAACAGAAGATGGAGGTGGAAAAGTCTTTCTGAGCTTAAGCACTGGTCCACACAATAAGTTGTCAGTCACAACAGGAAAATTCTCAAGTAACTTAGAACAGAGGCAGAGGCCTTAAAAACTGCAGCAGAAGTCCTAATGACAGCAGAAAGCTCTGAGAGACAAGTAGCTCTCTTCACAGACGCACTGTCAGTAATTGCAGCACTGAAGATTCAGAATAATGCTGAACTGGATGACCTAAGAGCAACACTCCACAAATTATGTCAGTTGTGATATCCCATTTCACTGCAAGATTCCAAAAAATGAAGAGGCTGACAAGTTGGCAAAGGAAGAGAGAAAGCTACCTCAATTTGACCCAACCATAATTTATGAAGAGGCCAAGAGTTTTATTAAGGGCAGATACAGGAGCAAATGGAAAGCAAAGCATCCAGACCACCAAAAAATAATGCATATTACCATGGCAGCAGTGAACAAGTGATAATCTTCAGACTTCGCACAGGCCACAACAGATTTGGATATCATTTAATTAACAAGCTAAAGATGGGAACTACTGATGAGTGTAATTGTGGCACCAATAAAATGGCTGTTGAACATCTACTGCAAAGGTGCCCAACGTATGAAGAACAGAGAAAGCACATATGACCATACCAGTACCATTCCTGGAGAAACTGTACGGAGATACCAACAATACCAAGCTGACAACTGCTTTCTTTGAACATATTCAAGTTGACCTAAGAAAGTGAATGAAGACAAAAACTGAACAAAACAATAGAAACTTGCAAAATAATTGAACAACAAGGATATATGAATGCCAGCATCACACTAGAAGTAACTGGAGAACTGTTATCAGGACAGAGTCAGCAACCCTTTTCACTGTAAAAACATTTTGCAGTTAGCAAAGCAATTATAATAGCAAGAAGAATGAAGGATATAATTCTTCTTCTTTCTTTGATCCATAGCCACGACAGTTAAAGCAGTCAGTGGCAACAAATTGATTCAACTTTCTTTGGTCGGCGGCCATTCTTCGTGCAGTGCCCCAACTCTGGTTCATTCTTTGCATCTCGGCTTCCCCAGTTCTCCGCCAGGTTGTTTTTAGTCGTCCTCTCGTTCGCTTTCCTTCGGGGGTCCATAGCATAGCTGTTCTTGTAATGGTATCAGGGTCCCTTCTGCAACGTGGCCTACTCCAGCGTCTACCAGCTATGATCGTGTGCATGTCCTCCTGGTTACTCCGAAGAAGCAGTTCTTGGTTGCTGATGGTATTCTGCCAAAAGATTCGGAGAATTTTCCTTAGGCAGATTGTGTGGAAGGAGGACAGTTTTGACATTTCCTTCTCTGTAACTCTCCAGTATTCCGCACCATAGAGAAGCACATAAATTACATAGCTCTCATGCAGTCTTAATTTGGTGTTTGTGCTGTACTGGGAAGACTTCCAAATGTTGTTGTAACTAGCAAAGGCTGTTCTCGCCTTATTCATTCTGTTGAAGGATCTAATAAAAGGAACAAATACCAAATGTAGATGAGGAGTGTATGATGACTAACATTGCAAGAACTGAAAGGTCTGCTGGGGCAGCTGAAAAACAGATCTGAAGGAAAGGATAGAAGCACAAATAAAATGTTACAGCACTTGGAACACAAAGTAAAAAGAAACTTTTGGAAATAATTAATGTAAGCTGAAATAAAGGTATAGTACCAAATATATGGAGCCGCGGTAGCATAGTGGTTAGTGCACTGGCTTCGTAGCGCAGTGGTCTATGGTTCGATCCCCAGATGAGGCGGGAAATTTTTAGGCCACAAACGGCTCCTGGGTCGACCCAGCCCCAAATGGGTACCAGAGTAACTCTGGGAAGGTTAAGGCAGCCGGCGTGATGCCGACCACATCACCCCTAGTGTGCCGACGGTCAAGATAATATGGGCCTAACACCATATTCCCAATATGCCTGAATGGGCGTGTAACGGGTTCCTTTACCTTTACCTTTACCAAATATATGGAAAAGTGCAGTTGTGATTCCAGTACTAAAAGGTCAGTGAAACTGGAAAGGGCATCTTTTGGCTGTGGAACAACCACAACAGGCTATGAAATGTAGGATAGTAATTTATTTGCAACATAATGGTTACTTTCACAATTACCTCCAGCTGGCAGCATGGATAAAAACAAGAGTGAAGCTGAAAGCTGCAACCAAGGTGGAGTGGGTTCAATTCCCAGCACAAAACAACAGGAGCTGACACTTGGGAGTCATGACTTAAGTGGGCCCGCTCCCCTTAGAGTGTAAAATAGATTAAAGGGCCAAAACACTTGAGTGACAGGGGGACTACTTTTGATGATCAGATTGCCTCCTGTTGTATAGAGTTTCCTATCATCTGGGGAGAAAATAAAAAATGAAACAAAAGCTGACAACTACAGACCTATCAGCTTACTTAGTTGCACAAGTATATTGATGGAAAGACTAGTCAATACCAGCAGATTCCTTCATTCTATCCCTAATATCAAATTGCCAGATGTTGTAAAAGACACATATATAATGGAAAATCCTCCTCCTTTTCACCACTGTAGCTGATCTCCTTGCATGAAGCCTGCTGC
Source organism: Oreohelix idahoensis (assembly GCA_024509875.1). Classification (NCBI taxonomy): domain Eukaryota; kingdom Metazoa; phylum Mollusca; class Gastropoda; order Stylommatophora; family Oreohelicidae; genus Oreohelix; species Oreohelix idahoensis. The sequence goes on along the minus strand of JAMPIV010018148.1, from coordinate 298,183 downwards.
AAACATTCACTTGCTTCTTCAGTGGTGGTTTCTGTGGCAATTAGTTTGACATGACAAGGTTGCCAGCCTAATGCAAACCTCATATTGGTCTTGCCTTGTATGACTTGCCTGATGATGCAGTAGTCCTATTATTTCTTTGTTTCTTCACAGACCCACAGTACCCCACCCCACCCCAGGAACTACATGGGGCATGATGGAAAATCATAAGATGAACAATTTTACAACTGAAGATTAAAGAGAGAAAGTGGAGATCGATATGACACATCCTCATGAAGAAACCACCCAATATAATGAGACAAGCCCATGACTGGAACTCACATGGAAGAGTGGATAAGCCAAAGAAAATCTAAAGAAAAATGACAAAAACACCAGATCAGTGTAAAAGGAACCTCATGGACAGAGCTAAAAATGCCCAAAATATGATTAGTGGAGAGCATTAATTGAAGTCCCATATTCATTCATTACGAAACAAAGATAAAGGATGATGTTGACTCTTTCCATTCATTATATATATATATATGTGTGTGTGTGTGTGTCACGGAGTGTTTTGAGGCTATTTTGTATGTGTGAATGTTCCCATGCTCCAGCGGGAGTTTATTAGTCATGTGAGTTGTTGTGAGCTGGGAATGCGTGCATTGTAATAATTTAGCTACAGGGTTGTGAGCATTGCTTGAGACAAGCTGTTAGCTTTTGTGTTGCGTGAATGAAGATCAGTGGTGCGTGGAAGGGTTTCACCGGTTTTAGTGAATACGCATGAAAGGGTGTCGTAGATTTTGATAGGAGAATTAAGACTTGGGTTGGTCCCTTCTGAATAGATTAGAATAAGTGATAGTCACAGTGAGAAGTAGTAATAGCAATAGAGTTCCACGAGTGAGATGGTAGACTGTGATAGAGGCTGTCTCTGATATCGAGAATTCTTCTCTCTCTCTCTGCCTATCTTCTACGACAGCTTTAGAGGAGTCAGACAGTCTAAACACATATATATATATTAATATATCTCTAACCACTCACGTGCACGCACATACAAGATGACAGTAAGACGTACAGACGTGGGAAAACTATAACCAATGATTATATAGATATTCTAGAACGAGCTGACCAACACGCTGATTAATTTCAAAAGAAATTTTAATTATCATCTAAAATTTCATCACAACACATAGAAATTACATCAAAGCATATACAAATAGTCATAAAGTCAATAAAAATGCTACCAAAATGATAGACCCACAGTATGATCTTATCCCTCAAGGTATGCCCACAGTCCTGTTGGAAGAAAGTGATAGCCCCAAGGAATCAAGGATACATATGATTAGGTCTAATATTTCCCCCTTTTAAGGTATGGACAGACTTGATATCTCTGCTCTATTTTAAAGGAAATATAATTAACAATACTTGCATACAGAAAGTTAAGACAGCAAAAAGGGTGCCCAATTACAACAATAAAGAAATCACTCCGTCCTGCATTCACTCTATTCATTCAGTCGTGATCACGTGCATTTGTTCATACTCACAGCTTTGATAGCCAGTTCTGGAAACACAATTTTTAGGACATTCACATACAGACTCGTCAATGGCAGTCTTTGACCAAGAAATCCCCAGTTCCAAAAAGACGGGATGAATTCTCTGCTTCCGGGAACGATTCCTTGGGTGTTCTTATTTTTCGGATGTCTGTTTAGGTCACATTAAAATTGTCCAGGCACGAACATTAACAACGAGCACAGTGTCACTAGTTTTGGTTTCTAGAAATGAGGAATGTCAGGTCGGGTGCCTTATCTCAGTATAGGAGTTTAGTTGGTCACACCACCACTTGTCAACAGAGTCGGAAAAGTTAATGCTTTTTTTCTGTAATAGTCTCTTGCCACAAAGGCTGAAAATGTACTAGAGTTTTCTCAGGAAGAATCAAATCAGGCTCGCTGGGCCTGTTACTTCTTTTAAAGTTCTGGTACAGGTTATGGACCCAGTCCTTAATGAAAGAATGTTTTTGTTCTTCACATATATTTACTCTGTACTTAGCGCTGGCAAAGTTTTGGGTTAACCCCAGTTTTCACTCCACACAGAACTACAGACTAAACCATGAACTAGAATACTGCAATCAAATGGTAGTCTAGAACTCTGCAACATTTGGCCAAGAAACTCAGACTTCGCCAAAACACAGATATTTGATCTAGCACAGCGATATGTCTACTGCAACATTTAGGAGTCAGAATGAAAATCTAGTTTCAAACTCTGGTTAATATCTATCAGACAGACAAAGAGGTGAACGTTTATTTCGCAAAACGAAATAATCTCCCCTTTCCGTCTTTAACACTTACGTACCTAAGACGCTGGCAATAACATGCCAAAACCGTGTCTTCGCACCTTACGCCAACTATCTGACCGTGACCGCGCGTGTCAGAGGCGAAATGCCAGACACTCTGTCTGCTCTGAGCGAGCATGGCTGGCGCGATTCACACCTCCGTCTAACTATCGGACAGTGAGCGCTCATGTTAGATGCAAATGTCAGACGACCTGACTCCACTGCAGAGGGCAATTTCACACTTCGCCGGGAGCTAGCCTGACGAAAAACTCTCGTGACAGCTGCAAATGTAGACAATTTGTCTGCTCATCATGTCTGATAGACTGAAAACCCCACCTAAAATTATCTCGTGCGAGGGACTGACACGTTAGGTAATCTACTGCATTTCTAACTGAGAAAACGAAACCAGGCGAAAGTTTGAATGGGAAAATAGTAATGTTTATAGTCGCAAACGTACGAATGCGAGCAAATACAAAAAGGATAAAAGAGTGATAATGAGGTAGAGGACACAGGTAGAGAAAGAAAGGAAAATAGAAAATTTATTGATCATAAAACTCTGTGACAGAACGTCCCCCCTTTAAGATATGGAATCACTCCATGTCTACGTTATGGAAATAAATTTCCTATATCCGTAGCTTCAGGGTGTCTGTCTTCTTCCCTCTCATCTCCCCCTCCATCTCTCTCCAATTCCTACTGAAGTCTACTCCCAAAGTTTCCTTTCTCTGGAATGTCTCCCATGCGCGCTTGAAAGAGCGTTGCCGCTTTTGACATTTTTAAAAGATTTCATGTGTGTGCAGTTTAATTTCCCTGCCACTATCGTCATCTTCTTCAGCTTTGGCGATCGTCAGGAGATAGTCGGAGGTTGGCACTGGTCTTTCCAAGTATCTCTTTAACAGATTTAAATGGAAAACCTTCTCCTTTCCTTGAATAGAGATCTGGTAGTTAGCCTTAGAAATCTTTTTCAGGACGGTAAACGGCCCTTGCCATCCGATCTTCAGTTGGTTGTTTCCGGTAGGGAGTAACACCAAAACTTTCTCTCCTGCTTCCAGTTCTCTTTCTTTCGCGACTTTCCTGTATCGGTTAGCGTGCTTTGTGCGTGCTCGCTTAAAGTTAGTCATTGCTAGGTCCCATCCTAGTTTCAACCTTTCCTTTAAATCCGATACATATTTACTTGCTGAGACAACTGTCTCATCAGCCTTCTGGTCTGTCAGCGACCAAAGTAAGGCTTCGAGCGGGCCCTTAATGGTCTGCCGAATAAAAGCGTAGCTGGCGGAAATCCTGTGGAAGTATGAGGAGATTCTCTGTAACCAAATAAAGCTGCCGGAATGCAACAATCCCAATCTTCAGGTTTCACTTGTGCCAGTTTACTTAACATTATGTTGAGGTTTCCGTTAACACGTTCTACTAACCCACTTCTGGCCAGAGTGTAAGGCTTAGTGTAGATGTGCTGGTCCCTTAAGATCTTCACGATCTCATCCATCAACAGGTTTCGGTATGGAGATCCGTTATCTGTCAACACTTGCTGAGGGAATCCCAACCGAGTGAAAATCTGCACTAGGGCTTCTGCGACATGCTTGGCATCTGCGCATGTTAGCGGTATAGCTTCTGCCCATAAAGTGCATGTGTCGACTAAGGTCAGGATAAACCTGTTCCTTCTTTTAGTCCTTTCTAAGGGTCCTAAAATGTCGATCACAACCCGTTCGAATGGTGTTCCCACTATTGGCATTTCACCCAACGAGACTGGGGGTGTCCGTTGCTTGGGTGGTACACGTTGGCACTGGGCACAGGATTTGACATATCTGATAATATCAGTATTTACTCCTTGCCACCAATAATGAGTGGTTATCCGTTGGTTTGTGGCGTTCTGTCCCATATGTCCGCTGAAGGGAAGAGAGTGCCCCATTTCTAGGATTTGGCTTCTGTACTGTTTCGGTACTAGGAGCTGGTTGTAACCTTGGTCAGGCTTGCCCGTTCTGCGATAAAGTACGCCATCCTTAGAAAAAATGTCCCCGTGCTGTCTGGGTTCCTTAGCCCTGGGCAGTTTCCTAAAGCAGGGTGCCAAGGTAGGGTCCTTTTGTTGCGCTTCTTTAAGTTCCATGGGTAACAAATTAGGCGCAGGCTCCTGTTCCTTCTTGGTTTGCCCTCTTGTAGTTACTGCTGCCACAATCGGCTCTTCCGGTTTCCCAATAGACACGTATCTACCGCCAAGTATGACTGGGTAGATGGGGTCATCCATAACAGCCGCTTTGATCACACCTCTGACAAAGTCAGAGTGTATCTCCACCAATGCGATGGGAAGCGCTGTAGGTGCATCACTATTAGAAACTCCACAAAATTTGACGATCTCTTCTGTCTCTTGACTGGGTTTGACCAGGTTTCTGGCGACAATGCAATCATAAGAAAGCCCAGTGTCAAATAAACACAAAGTTTGAGAACCGTTCAAAGTAACAGTACCTCGCGTTGAGGGTCTATCCCCAACAGGTTGGGAATCACTGTCAATAATTCCGCCTTGGGAGACTGTTAGCAAGCATCCGATGCGTTTAGGCTCGGTGTGCTCGCTCTGATCATTTGTTCCGTGCTCAGGGGTTCTCCCTTTGCCACCTTGTCCTTTCTGGCTGTGCTGCCATGTAGGGCGGTCGGGTTGATCAGACTGTTTACTGTGGTTGGGGTACTTGGTTTTGTAGAACTTAGATTTTTCCGGAGGGGGGTTTTGAGGTCCAGTTTCTCTGTGGTTATTCTGATTAGAAGCATGAGAAGATTGGTTTAGATTATTCTTTTGAAAATGCTCTTCTGTCGGTTTCCGTTTTGTGGCCGGTAGTTCAGCCAGCGCATTGTGATATCGCTCAGACTTTTCTAAGATGTCTTCAAGCTTTTCTGCACCTTGCTCAGCTAAAAATCTCCGGGTATCAGCAGACAAAGTGTTCTTTATTTGTTCTGTTATAACAAATTCCTCCAAACCTTCATAGGTAGAGGGGAGCTGCGAGAGCTCTAGGCACTTTGTCAGATATCCCTTTAGACGAGACAAGAACTGCTGAAAAGTTTCAGAGCTCTCCTTCCTGCTGTTGCGAAACAGTTGCAAAAATTTTTGCGCGTTCATTTCAAAGCGCTCCAGTAACGCTTTCTTCAACACATCATAATTGTCTTGTTAGCTGCTTTCCAGTTTTGCATACACATCGTAAGCAGAACTTTTTAAAGCCTGGGAAAGCTTCATATTCCAACACGACCTCTCTAAACTGTACAGAGTTGCAATTTTCTCAAATTTTTCTAGATATGTGTCAATCTTCTCATTAGGACAAGGGAAAGATTCTAGCGCAAAAGACATAGCAGTGAGGTGAGTAGATTGAGTGCTAGAAGGATCAGTTAAGGAAGAATGAGGAGAAGACTCTCCATTGCTGGAGGTAGAGGCAGCACCACGACTTTGGAATTCTAGAGTTTTAAGAGCCAACTCATGCTGTCTCTCTTCCCTCTCCTTCTCATGCTGTCTCTCCTTCTCTCTTTCCTCCCTCTCCTTCTCTTTTTCCTCATGCTGTCTCTCCTTCTCTCTTTCGTGTTCCCTACGGATTTCCATTTCTTCATCCATCTTCTTCAGCTCTCTAGCTTCGGCTGCTTTCCTCTCCACATCATATCTCTCAAGTTCGTCTCTGACAAAAGCTTTCACTTCTTCTCCGTCCAAACCTTCTTCTCTTGCCTCGTCCCTGAGGAGCTGTCTAAGCTTCGCCCACTCTGCCATAATACGTCAGTGGCTGAGATTTAGATGAGAAAGAGATAAGAAAAAGGATACTCTGGTTCCTACCACTTGCGAGAAAATACCAAACAAAAGATGATGTACTTATAACCTGGGATACCTCCTCCAAAAATATAGTGTCTAACTATCGCTGCTATTAATCGGCAATAAAGCACCTAATGCAGATGATAACGCCAAATAAATGGTAGTTTAGATTACTCACTGAAAAATACGTTGCTACAGTGGAAACAAAATAATTATTGCAAACATTTTAGGAGAAAAAAAAATCCCTTAATTTAAATCCACTACAAGTTCACCCCTGAAGACAGTTAGGGTAAGGGAGGCAATTACAGGACGTATAGTCTGATCGCGCTCCTTAGCTTAGCTCAAACACCTACTTCTTCAGAACCCTGTGACTGTTAGACAATCACAAACTTTACCAGCGTTTTGATTTACAAAATCAGTAATTAACATATATTCCGACAAAATCAACCTGTAACTCAAATGTATAATGCTCAATAATGCTGTGGAAAAACAATTATTAATTGTGTGGTCAGCACGCCCATAAACAGATCGTTTCGTCTAGGGGATAAATTATTTTTAAAAGATACAAAGCTCACAAGACATCACACTCATACTCTATTACAGAATAAAGAATCTTGCAGACGAGCTGATATTTGCCGTCTCATCTTCCTATTCAAAGTTTAAAATCCCGATAGACGAGACCCCATTTGTCGTAGATTTTGATAGGAGAATTAAGACTTAGGTTGGTCCCTTCTGAATAGGTTAGAATAAGTGATAGTCACAGTGAGAAGTAGTAATAGCAATAGAGTTCCACGAGTGAGAAGGTAGACTGTGATAGAGGCTGTCTCTGAGATCGAGAATTCTTCTCTCTCTCTCTGCCTATCTTCTACGACAGCTTTAGAGGAGTCAGACAGTCTAAACACACATATATATATATATATTAATATATCTCTAACCACTCACGTGCACGCACATACAAGACGACAGTTAGACGTACAGACGTGGGAAAACTATAACCAATGATTATATAGATATTCTAGAACGCGCTGACCAACACGCTGATTAATTTCAAGAGAAATTTTAATTATCATCTAAAATGTCATCACAACACATAGAAATTACATCAAAGCATATACAAATAGTCATAAAGTCAATAAAAATGCTACCAAAATGATAGACCCACAGTATTATCTTATCCCTCAAGGTATGCCCACAGTCCTGTTGGAAGAAAGTGATAGCCCCAAGGAATCAAGGATACATATGATTAGGTCTAATATTTCCCCCTTTTAAGGTATGGACAGACTTGATATCTCTGCTCTATTTTAAGGGAAATATGATTAACAATACTTGCATACAGAAAGTTAAGACAGCAAAATGGGTGCCCAATTACAACAATAAAGAAATCACTCCGTCCTGCATTCACTCTATTCATTCAGTCGTGATCACGTGCATTTGTTCATACTCACAGCTTTGATAGCCAGTTCTGGAAACACAATTTTTAGGACATTCACATACAGACTCGTCAATGGCAGTCTTTGACCAAGAAATCCCCAGTTCCAAAAAGACGGGATGAATTCTCTGCTTCCGTGAACGATTCCTTGGGTGTTCTTATTTTTCGGATGTCTGTTTAGGTCACATTAAAATTGTCCAGCCACGAACATTAACAACGAGCACAGTGTCACTAGTTTTGCTTTCTAGAAATGAGGAATGTCAGGTCGGGTGCCTTATCTCAGTATAGGAGTTTAGTTGGTCACACCACCACTTGTCAACAGAGTCGGAAAAGTTAATGCTTTTTTTCTGTAATAGTCTCTTGCCACAAAGGCTGAAAATGTACTAGAGTTTTCTCAGGAAGAATTAAATCAGGCTCGCTGGGCTTGTTACTTCTTTTAAAGTTCTGGTACAGGTTATGGACCCAGTCCTTAAGGAAAGAATGTTTTTGTTCTTCACATATATTTACTCTGTACTTATCGCTGGCAAAGTTTTGGGTTAACCCCAGTTTTCACTCCACACAGAACTACAGACTAAACCATGAACTAGAATACTGCAATCAAATGGTAGTCTAGAACTCTGCAACATTTGGCCAAGAAACTCGGACTTCGCCAAAACACAGATATTTGATATAGCACAGCGATATGTCTACTGCAACATTTAGGAGTCAGAATGAAAATCTAGTTTCAAACTCTGGTTAATATCTATCAAACAGACAAAGAGGTGAACGTTTATTTCGCAAAACGAAATAATCTCCTCTTTCCGTCTTTAACACTTACGTACCTTAGACACTGGCAATAACATGCCAAACCCATGTCTTCACACCTTACGCCAACTATCTGACCGTGAGCGCGCATGTCAGAGGCGAAATGCCAGACACTCTGTCTGCTCTGAGCGAGCATGGCTGGCGCGAATCACACCTCCGTCTAACTATCGGACAGTGAGCGCTCATGTCAGATGCGAATGTCAGATGACCTGTCTCCACTGCAGAGGGCAATTTCACACTTCGCCGGGAGCTAGTCTGACGAAAAACTCTTGTGACAGCTGCAAATGTAGACAATTTGTCTGCTCATCATGTCTGATAGACTGAAATCCCACCTAAAATTATCTCGTGCGAGGGACTGACACGTTAGATAATCTACTGTATTTCTAACTGAGAAAATGAAACCAGGCGAAAGTTTGAATGGGAAAATAGTAATGTTTATAGTCGCAAACGTACAAATGCGAGCAAATACAAAAAGGATAAAAGAGTGATAATGAGGTAGAGGACACGGGTAGAGAAAGAAAGGAAAATAGAAAATTTATTGATCATAAACCTCTGTGACAAAAGGGGAGTCAGGGAGAGTAGTGTGTTGGTTGGAGATGTGTGTTGAGTTAGTAGAGAGTTGAGTCAGTAGACAGGAGACAGCGAAGAGCGTACAGAAGAGAAGGGTGGATGTTGCAGTCGTTGTTTATGAAGAAGCCTAGTTGCTGTGTATAGTGATTCCGAGAAGCAGAGTGCTTACAGAATACTCGGGATTGATAATGTCTACATTATTTGTAATGGCCCTGTGTCCATTGTGATTTATTGTTCATATAATATATTGTGGAGATTGACATAGCTGTTGGAGTTGTTTCTTAGACAGTGAGCTGGGACGAGTGGTGTATAAGTGTTTAACCTTCCTACATCCACCCACATACACCCTACCCGTCACATTGGGGGCTCGTCTATTTGGATGTTACAAGTGAACCCAAAGTTGTACAGCACTGAAGTGATCTGAGGTCATTTGGTCAACAGCCTACAGTTTGTTTTCAACGCAGCGAAGTGTAACAACTGGAACGGAACGATTCGTCACTGTTCAAATCTAGGTCAGTTGTCAGCGGTACGTGTGTGCTGACGAATAAACAGTGTGCTAGGAATGCTGCCTTACAAGTCTGTTTACATCGTTTGCTTGCGGCAGATGCTCTGAAACGGAGTGTTCTGACCAGAAGAAGTAGACCTGTGAAGCTGTCATGTTGCTGTTGAAGTGGAAAACAAGTGCTTGGTTTTTCACTGTCTGTGTAGCCGGAGGCGCTGCAGAATCTGAACTGAGTGTATTGTTCCGTGCTGTGTGTGGTCTTCATATTTCATCAACCTTGGGACTGGCTGAAGACATTATAAACATATCTACATGTTTGGGATATAAGTATTATGTAGTTGTTTTGTGAACAATTAGTGTTTGCCATAATTTCTTGAGATACAGCTTAGTTAGATATTATTCTGTTGTTATTCGTTTAACGTAGTTACGTAACATTCTTTTGGGTTCTAGTATGCTAATGTTCTAGTAAAGTGTTTACTAAGTTTCTAGTTTACAAGGTAATTTTTGTGTTATATAGTGCTAACAGTGTATTTCATAGGAAATCAGTAGTTCTTCTTGTATACTGAGTACTTCTGTTTTCGCATGTAGCTTCTTCTCTTTAGTTCTGTTACTTTCTTCTTTCAGTAGTATCACTTATTTTCTACTTCATCTTCAGTGTTGCTGTTCTACTGTCTTTAGTATTACTCTTTCTTTATGTGATGTAGGTTTAGATTAGACTACATTTATAATTAATTGTAATATCTACAGTACCTTTAGCTATGCTGTTCCTATCTGCCTTACACATTACTTATATCTACGTTACTTATAACTGTGTGAATCCTAGCTGTCATCTTTCTCTCTATTTCTTTCGTCCATTTTAGCTAAATTCTAAGAGCTTAAATTATATACTAAGTGTGTATTAACATATTCCTGACAGGAACTGTTGTAGTGTTTGGACTTCTCAAAGTTACTGCTGCAGAGGTGACTTGGAGACAACAGATCAGATCAGTTGATTGCCATAGCCTGCCATTCCAGTACACCATAAAAAGCTACGTAACCTTAGTTTGTTTTGGTTCATTATTCTAAGGCTATATTTCATTTATTTGTCCAAATTGCTCTATAGGCTTCCCTTGGTATTCATTGTTTTATTGTTGTTTTTGGACGGGACGATTATGTTATTTATTTGTGTTTTGATTTCATCTGTAGGATTTTGCGCTATTTATTCTTAGAAGGGGTCCTATCCTGTGGGCAGGATCAGTTGTATTGCCCTTCACGAATAAAGTGTGCATTTTTGCATTAGTTGTTTACGTGCAGTTTGTTGTTGGTAGTGTCTTATATTCCTTCCTTGGCGTTCTATGTATATGGTGTGTTCTTCAGTCATTTTCTTCTTACACTATCTTGTAAATACGTTAAATTTGTTCAATCTCCTGTTTCCGTACGTTATAGAGGTCGTGTACTGTATATTTCAATATTACTTCTGTCACACATCTTTCCTTTTTCTTGTTACCGACCTACCAAGTTGTTGGTTGTTAATTAGGGTGTAGTGTTTATCTTCATCATTTGTGTCATTGTTTGTTTTGTAGGGTTAATAATTTTTTGTGGGTAGACATTGAATACAGTGAGTAAGGTATCAACTTAGTAGTTATTTAAGATATTATTTTGTGGTGTGAACTATTTTGACATTAAGTTAGAGTATTTGAAGTGAATATAAGTCAGATATTTTCATAATCATGTCAACACTTATGGATTTTATCCTCGTTGGTGAGAAAATAGGAAAGTCTGGAGAGGATCTCTTAGAGTTTGCACAGGCTCAATTGAAAGAGGCACAAGCTCAATTTAAAGAAGTGCAAGACAGACAAGAACGACATGAAGAGAGAGAGAGAAGGAAAGTGGAAGCAGAGGAAGAAACTAAGAGATTAGAGATACAAGCACAGAAAGAAATAAAAGAGATAGAAGCACAAAAACAAATGAAAGAGATAGAAGCACAAAAACAAATGAAAGAGATAGAAGCACAGAAAGAAATTAAAAAGACATTGAATACAGTGAGTAAGGTATCAACTTAGTAGTTATTTAAGATATTATTTTGTGGTGTGAACTATTTTGACATTAAGTTAGAGTATTTGAAGTGAATATAAGTCAGATATTTTCATAATCATGTCAACACTTATGGATTTTATCCTCGTTGGTGAGAAAATAGGAAAGTCTGGAGAGGATCTCTTAGAGTTTGCACAGGCTCAATTGAAAGAGGCACAAGCTCAATTTAAAGAAGTGCAAGACAGACAAGAACGACATGAAGAGAGAGAGAGAAGGAAAGTGGAAGCAGAGGAAGAAACTAAGAGATTAGAGATACAAGCACAGAAAGAAATAAAAGAGATAGAAGCACAAAAACAAATGAAAGAGATAGAAGCACAAAAACAAATGAAAGAGATAGAAGCACAGAAAGAAATTAAAAAGATAGAAGCGGACAAAGAGGTATCATTGAAAAAACTCGAGTTAGAAAAGTCAGGTTCAGACTCATCATCAAAAAAAGAATATGGGAGTATGTACAAGTTGAAACTCCCAATTTTCAACGAATCCATAGATTTTATGGACTGTTTTTTGGAAAGGTTTCAAATGAAGGCAACTGCTTTAAAGATTAATAAAGAACTGTGGGGATCACTGTTAACAGATTATTTAACAGGGTCAGCATTAAAAACAGTTTTTCAATTAACTGTGGAAGATAGATTAAATTATGACATAGTGAAGGAAACTTTGTTACGCAAGTACAGGTTAAATGAGCAGGGTTATCGGTTAAAGTTCCACAGTGCGATGCCAAGTAGTGAGCAAGATTTTGCGGAGTTTATTGCAGAGATTAAGATGTTATTAAACAGATGGATTGACCTATCTGGCATTGCTAAAGATTTTGATGGCCTATGTGATTTGATCTTACGAGATAAGGTGATGTCTTCATGTAGCTCGGAGTTGTTGGCTTTTTTCCAGGAAAGAAAACTGGAAAATATTTCGGCAATGTCTCAGTTAGGTCAACAATATGCAACAGCACATCCAGGGAGACCGATTCATAAATTGGCAGTGCCAGAAACCTTTACGACATGCTCAGCCAAGCGGAGTTATGAAACACGACCATATCGGAGACAAAATTCTCGTAGTGAGGAGAGACCTTATGATAAGAAGGCAGTAAGTAGGAAATGGACAGAAAGAAACTTCCGTACATCCTCCAGGAAACAGCAAAATATGACAGAGTCAGGAAGTAGAAGACCTTCTGGTTGTTTTAAATGTGGATCACCACACCATGGAGCGAAGTTTTGTGACAAGCCTCAGTCTGTGGCCGAGCCTCAGACTAGCACTCAGGGTAGTCCACAGAAGAGCCAGCGTGAGGAGTACAGATGCTTTGTATGTAATGGGATTGACCACCTTCAATTCGATTGTCCTAATAGGAAGTTTGAACACGCAAGTTCGGTGGTAGTCCTAGATACATTTAACAACGAGAGTTGTGAAGGGTGCAGACCACTTTTTCATAAAGATGGGACACCAATTCTGATTTGTGGCCACCCACTTCCATGTTTGTCAGCAGTTCATACAGATGGGAACATACTCTTGCATCCAGGGTACGTAGGACATAAAGTTGTATCCGTCTTGAGGGATACAGGATGTACGACAGTTGGGGTGCGGAGATCGTGCATTGAGGGGTCTTGGTGGTTGAGTCAAACTGCTCGTTGTATCACTTTTGGTGGTAGGGTGGAATTTTATCCTAGATATTGATACGCCATTCTTGCGGTGTAGGGTAAAAGCATGTGTTCTTGACGATAATGCGGTCGCTGATCTGATACTTGGAAATATTTGTGGTATCAAAGAGTGCACTGATGAGGATATCAAACTATGGAAACACAAACATAGAGACGATATTTATGAAGAAACTACTAAATTTCAAGGAAAACCTAGGGTAATTCCTGTAGATAGCATGCCATCTGGTAATGTCCGAGTTGCTGATACTTCAGTATTAAATTTAATTTCACCCCAACAAGAAGATGTATAGTTTCCAAAACAGCTGGATCAACCAGAAACTAACATTGAGAGGCATATTAAATCAGCAAAGGAATGGGGTGAACGTAAGATGAATATTCAGGAAAGGGCAGTAAATGAAACAAAGGGGAACTTTACTTTGCCAGAAGAAAGTGAATGTTATGGATCTGTCAAATATCCTGAGACAGACCGGATGAAAGAAGAGCACAGAAAGCTGATGGAGAAGTATCACAGAGTAGGTCATAGTGCTCGTATGCCACATGAGAAACATTACATAAGAAAAACCAGTGGATTAAGAGAATCCAGACACTTTAGAGGAAGTCGCATGAGTAGTAATGATTACTGTGGTAATTTTCAAAGTAAACGTCAGATTGGATTTAGAAACAGGTACAGAGGACAAGATATAAACAGAGGATTTTGTTCCAGCAGACCAAGCTATAGTAAACAAAAAGGTGGAGAAATATACAGAGGTAGTTTCAGAAGAGATGGCCGCTGGGCAGACAAAAGAGAGAGTAACCATCTTTACGGTGGGGCACGTCGTAGATGGAATGATGGTGGTGAGAGCTATTGTTGTAGCTTTGATAGTAGCCGAGGATGTCATCATCCTAAATGGAGCAGCTATCCTGAAGAATATGACCAAGGCTGAGATAAATATGATGCCAGAAGGGGCCTCTGATAGTATAATATTGAAATTACAGAGCCCGAAAACTAACATCACTAACTCAGAAGGGAGGGCATAATAGAGTGATCTGTACAAATAAGTGTCAAAGTGACTTAGACCAAATTTGAGAATATTTTTGCAAAGTAGTCAACTTTTGTTGCTTTCTGATTTAGACAAAATTTTCTTTCTCAAGGTAGATGCTTCATGATTGGTCATATGTGGTTGCCACTAGTTTTCTGCACTCTGCCAAGTCACCAAGCAGCTGAACATTAACCTTACAACAGTTTGATGTAGGACAAGATAACATACTAGCGGATTTTGATTATAATAAAGCATGTTTACTTGTAGTTATATTTATATAACTTTGATGACTTTACATGTAGTTTGTAGATTATACATGCATTTCTCTGATATAAAAATGAATTTTGTTTAACTTTAGAGATATTGAATGTGATTGTTGCTAGAATAATTTGTATGCTATTGATGTGGGTTGATGTATTTTGTATGGAGGCATTGTTTGCTTTGATGATGTATTTTAGGTTTGATGATGTATAGGACTCCCATCGCGGTCTTCACAGTGAAAAACCCCGGTTTTTGTCGTGGGGAAAGGGGTGGATGTCACGGAGTGTTTTGAGGCTATTTTGTATGTGTGAATGTTCCCATGCTCCAGCGGGAGTTTATTAGTCATGTGAGTTGTTGTGAGCTGGGAATGCGTGCATTGTAATAATTTAGCTACAGGGTTGTGAGCATTGCTTGAGACAAGTTGTTAGCTTTTGTGATGCGTGAATGAAGATCAGTGGTGCGTGGAAGGGTTTCACGGGTTTTAGTGAATACGCATGAAAGGGGGAGTCAGGGAGAGTAGTGTGTTGGTTGGAGACATGTGTTGAGTTAGTAGAGAGTTGAGTCAGTAGACAGGAGACAGCGAAGAGCGTACAGAAGAGAAGGGTGGATGTTGCAGTAGTTGTTTATGAAGAAGCCTAGTTGCTGTGTGTAATGATTCCGAGAAGCAGAGTGCTTACAGAATACTTGGGATTGATGATGTCTACATTATTTGTAATGGCCCTGCGTCCATTGTGATTTATTGTTCATATAATAAATTGTGGAGATTGACATAGCTGTTGGAGTTGTTTCTTAGACGGTGAGCTGGGACGAGTGGTGTATAAGTGTTTAACCTTCCTACATCCACCCACATACACCCTACCCGTCACAATATATATATATATATATATATATATATGCCCAATGGGCTGATCACCCGTTGGCTTGTCACACCGATTACGGAAACAACGGCAGATGGATCTATTTGTTGTTGCCCTAAAGACGCCGCTAGGCGTGATGGGAAACTACAACAGAGAAAATCAATCTGCTGTTGCCCTTAAGACGCCACAAGGCGTAATGGCCTCTGACTGCTTGGTCGGTCTTTGGCTAAGGACGGAAGAAGAAGATATATATATATATATATATATATATATATATATATATATATATATATATATATATATATATATATATATATATATATATATATATATATATATAGTTTTAAAAACTGTTTTGTCACTTGATATTTGTAAACTGAGGGGGTCATTTTGTAATTTTAGAAAATATGGCATAAGTAGCTTATGCTAACCAGAACTGTATTTCTTTGCATTCTTCTCAGAAACTATGCGGAATATTGCTTTGACTCGGAATGCAGTAGTTATACTAAAAGCAACTGACTTTCCCTCAAAAAACGCAAGATTATTTGGAACCATAGACATTTGGTGGATTGTCAATATCCTTTTTTGTGTCTTATAATTGCAAAGTGATCTTTTGTAATGTGATAAAAAGCTTAGTTAATGATAAAATATGATCAAATGAACACTGTCACATTATTACGTGATTGTTTATCAATACAATGTTGTAAAAAGAAAGTGGGAGAAAAGAGTAAAAACATAACCCTGGGGATCGGAACAGTGAAGTCGAAGAATAAAGTTCAGTGCATTTTTTGACACCGTTTGTTGATGTTCTTTGTCACTGCTATGGGTCATCTTTTCTGGGGCTGTACTCCATTCCTGGTCTCCTCTATTTTGGGGTTATATGTCCTTTTGCTCATTGAGCAGAATGCATCTTTATGTGTTTCCCAGAGTAATTGATCATCAATTTCTAATATACTCCTTGACTGGTGGTGTTCAAACATTGTTCATGATGTCATTGTTTCTCCTGTGGCTGCCTTCTTCTCGTTTTAATTAGTTGCCTTTCTCAGCTGTATCATTTTTCAGGTGGTGATTATTTTCTTTCTTGCTACTTGTTTAATGTTCCTGATTGTAACCGATAGTCTGAAATTGGTATTTATATCATATTTTTAAAGTGTGTTCATGATTGACAATTGCAAAACGCTGCACTAATTTGACTTTCTCTGTTCATCCTGTCTATCTGTTGCACAAAACAGCTAAAGAACTAATAGGCAGTAAATTTTCATATTTAAGACTTTGGCAAAAATGTATCAACCTGTATTAAAACCATGTTATTCAATAGTAGGTACACGTAAGTAGGTTTACTTAAAATAGAATTAAATAAAACTAATAATACTTACTTCAGTACACAGAAATTGAAAAATTTTTTAAAGTGCAGGTCTCCTTTCTAAGTTACAATGTGGAATACTGGGTAGATTATAACCAATAAAATACAGAAAACAGCATACACTTGGCAAAGACTTTAAAAGATTATAATCGATGGAAAAGGCAGTTTCACTCCTTTTATCCTACGCACCCATCCATTAACTCCTTTTATCTCATGCACCCATCCATTCACTCATTTTCCTTGTCGTTCCATGTGGAGCATGGAGTCACCACTGCATTTGGTCCCCTTGTAGGAAGCCTGCACCAATCATTTATATGCTTGGGCAGTGGGGGTTTCTGTGGCAGTTTGTTTTTAAATGATGAGGTTACAAGCCACAAGCAGGCTTCAAATTAGTTGCCGTGTATGACACCTGAGGGAGCAGTATTTCTCTGATCTCATCAGAGACCCCTGGGAACTATACCCCTAAATGAGGACACAATTCTCTTCTACTGAATGGTCTATAACTAACTATCCATCATCCAGTGGATTAGCAGACTGGCTGTCTTTGATTTAAAGATTTTGAATTTGTTTGTATATCATTCTGTGCACAGTTGTGTGGACTACACTCAAATAAATCACAACCTACATGACTTTTTGAAAGGTCTAAATGTGCACTCAGTGTGACATACAGGATCCATTTACTGTTATATGGTCTGTGACTTTTGTTCCTCCATTATGGCATAATCATGGCAAGCATTCAAAAGAGACATTTAGCATGACAGTGGCATTGACTGGTTCTGTCTAAGTGGATAAAGAACGGGAGCAAATTAGCTGACTTAAATGCCGATAGGTGTAAAAGAACAGTTTTCTAGCATGCTCATATGTCTATGTTCTGTGTAATTTCCAGGCGTCTTTGAAGAGACAAAAAAAAAATAGGATTACTGTATTTGCCCTCAGGCATGTCATACAAGGTGACTAATATGGGGTTGTGCATGGTGTTGGCAACTTCATCGTATAAAACAGATTGCCACATAAACCACAGCTGCAGGGGCATGTGACTTCTAGGTGCAGGCTTCTTACAAGGAGGCCTGCTGCAGAGGTGGCTCGCTGCTCTGTAATGAACACAAAGGACAATAGAGATGATATAGTTGATACTATTGAATGTAAAAGTCTTAGCTTATGCTGTATGTTGATGTTTATGAAGGTAAACTTTAAGATTTTTTTTGTTGGTAGACAGATGAAACATTGACACATGTATTTTGATGGGCAGGTAAATCTTTAAAGAAGTTTCTATAGAATATTTTCTTAACCATGATCACATGATGGTGGTATGCTGCTTCTGCTGGGTCATTTACTGAGACGTAACAGAACTTGGAGCAAGTGCCGACTGAGACTGTTCACCATGGCTAGTATCCTTTTACTGAGCAAATGTTATCATTTGTAGCATGCAAAAGAGATAGGAAATCTGACATACTGTGAGTGTTGGGTGGTAAACCACAGTAATTGATCCAGTTAATAAAATTCTAGACAATGTTGTTTCAGTGCTTTAGGAAAGCTGATATGCTGTGAGTGTTGGTTGGTTGTTGTTGTTGATTAACAAAGGTTGCTGAGCTTGTTGCTCTTTAGCAGCCAATGCCAAGTTGAAGAATTTTCAAGTGTTCTGTAGCTGTTGAGTGGTGCTGTATAGAGTGTTTGTGATTGTTGGGGAGCCCGGCCATAGCTGTCTTTCTGTGGAGAGTCCTGAGCAAGTGAGCAGCACATGCAGAACTGTTTCATATAGATGAGTACAGTTGCTGCATTTAGGCTGATGTGTGGGGTTTATTTTGTTCAAGCGCTTGTTGAGTCTGATGTGTTCTGTACTTAGTTGGAAAATGCTCTGTTCCACATGTTGTAGGTTATTAATGTTGTCATTTTTGTTTGGATGGGCCATTTCTTATACAATGCACATCCAGTAGAACCTTTTGCCCATCAGTGCAGCCATTCCTCTTTGAAGTTGTTTTTGAGTATTCTGAGTGTTTGTTTGAACCATGCTTGCTCCTAGTTTTGCTAGTCTGTGTGCCCTGATATC
This sequence comes from Oreohelix idahoensis, assembly GCA_024509875.1. Taxonomy (NCBI): domain Eukaryota; kingdom Metazoa; phylum Mollusca; class Gastropoda; order Stylommatophora; family Oreohelicidae; genus Oreohelix; species Oreohelix idahoensis. The sequence goes on along the minus strand of JAMPIV010018148.1, from coordinate 279,541 downwards.
CATTTAGAGAGTGACTCTGATGTTGTTTCTTGTTATCAGATTGTCAATTGTTTCGGCCAGCTTCTATCTGCATTATCATTGCCTGGCATGTCTGTGTGCCCTGAAATCCATGTGAGAGTGACTGATGTTATTTTTTGTTATGAGATTGTCAATTGTTTTGACCAGCTGTATAATTTCTTTATTTTTAGTTTGAGGCTATTCTTCTAAAGCCTGGAGTGTTGATTTTGAATCTATGAAGATTATGATATCTGAAAGCATATAGATGTTTTTGTTTGAATTGGCTGTCTATTGCTGCGAAGGTGATGTTTATTGTTCTTTCTGCTTGGTAATTAGTACAGAATTCTCCACATGGTTCTTGTATTGCTAGTGTGCTGTCTTTGGGTATTTCACGTACGCTTAAGTCCAGCATTTATGATAGGCTTGAATGCTGAGCCATCTGTGTATGCATGTATTGCAGTATTAGAGTGTCATTATTATTACTGGAAGTTTTAACTCTTTTCCAGGATAAATGACTGGATATATTTCAGTTATTTCTCATGTCTATGGGTGGTGGTGTTGTTCTGCTATAGTTGTTGCTATCTGTAGTGGTGATTTTTGTTTTAATCTGCTAATGGGTTTCCAGTTTTCAACCAGTTGTCTGTTTGGATGTTCTTTTCCCATTCTTCTTTAGCGCTCTGTTGCAATGGTTTTGCTCATTGCCGACCGCAGCAATAGGTTATTAAGTGTTGACTGGTAAACCACATTAATAGATCCAGTTATTATTATTCTAGACAATGTTTTCTCAATGCCCTAGGCGTGCTGACATGCTGTGTGTGTTGACCGGTAAAATTACATTAATAGATTCCGTTAATATTATTCTAGACAATGTTTTCTCAGAGTATTTTCATTCTGGAATTTCTTGTAACAGCCATATAGTTCAAAAAATTTTTTTATTTTATTTTGTGTCTTAGCATTTAGGAGGAATATTAATCAACATTATGAACACAGGAAGGATAGAGGAAGGCAAAGTAGAGGAAGACAAAGAGGAAAGATAATGGATAGTTCGACACTTTGACATTTGAAAAGATCGATGGACATGATGACTCAATACCTTGAGGCATGGCAGCTGACTTGACATGATATTAACCTGTCATACTGTAAGGCAGATTGTCTGTAGCATTTTAGTACCCTTATTATTATTATTCATTTATGTACAAGGTCAGGGGTTATGATCCCATTTGTCAATGGCATATTTTGAGCTATTATTATTATTATTTGACCCTGGGCTCATTGATTATCATTTAAATATCTTTAACTAAGATTTTCCTTGTGACTGTGTCAGCTGTCCATAGTCATTTAGTTAATAGACAAATAAAATTCAGCACTTCAGTATAACTAGAAAAATGATGCATAGATTCAACAAACTCAGATGCTGATTTATGCATGAATCACTATGTTCCAACACAGTTGGTACATGTTTCGTTCCATGCATCCTGTCACCGTTTCAAATGGATTCTGCACTTGCATTAACTTCTCTCAAATAAAAACAACCCTCTGGTCATGAATCATACTGCCATTTGCAGATTTTGTATATTTTTAATATTATGTAAAAGTTTGACACTGAATACAACTTTTTTCAGTGTATACACATTGATTGGCATATCAAGCCTTACCTCAAATACTTATTTCCACTTTCATTGAAGACACATCCACTTTCATCAGAGAAAGCTAACATAATGAAGATAGGCACTATAGCCTTTAACACTTCAAAAATAATAGATGATCTGGCCTGAAAACTTTTACGAATATGGAACACAATTCTATTTTCACTGTGGCCTGTAACACTTTCAAAATAGTAGGCACCTTGGCCTGAACACTTTTCCAATATACAGTTTTCCACCTGTGACTGACACACAAAGCCACTCATCTTTAAGATGGCTCACCGAATCCTCTCGTCACCTAGAGACATGCGTCATAACTTCTCAAAAGTACCTTATACAAGCATGTACATGTGGAAGTGCTATTTGGTGCAGAAAATTATATCAATAAATAATTTATATTTTTAACACTGCACAGCAGCCTCCAACATTGCGCCTCGCTTCCCGATTTGAAACCATAGGTTTTCGTTTGAGAAGGAAAAATCTATGATGTTAAGCATGAACAATAAATTACTGGCAGTGAAGGGAAAACTGGAAGAATAATATCAAGTAATAAATAGTTAACTTTATGAAATGTCATTAAGTACTAAACACTATGAAGTAGTCATGAATGTAAATCTATACACTTGAAAAGTCTGTAACACTTGTTAACAGTCAGTTCATTTTTCGATATGGAGTCTTGAATAAATGTTAATGAATGCCATCACTGTGCCAAAGTTCTGGATATCAAGTCTGCCATAAAATTCTCCAGGCTTTGGTAGGAACAAGTATGTAGCTGCATGAAGCTTATCATCCAGCCATTGGAGAAGACACTTGCCAATGCCAGTTTGGGACTCATCAGCCCTGAGAAGAAATATGGCATGGTAATATTAGGTAATAAATAACAAAATTGGAAGCCAGGAAAAGATTAATTTAATCTGTTTTACAGCTTCACTGTATCTTTCATCAGATCTAATCTTGTTTGTGGTGCCCCTCGAATGAAGTGAAGACAGTACAGATGAAATAGAAGAAAAGTTTGGGATGAACTTGTTATACAGAGAAACTTATGAGAAGCATAGGAGGATGCTAAAAGTGAAAAGATGCCCATGAAGAGCATTTTCACAAGACATGAAATCTCACATAAAAAATGTGAGACAGAAAATTACTACCTAGTAGGTACAAGGTCTCTGGGTGATGAGTGCTGGTATGTCTATTCAGCAGTGGCTGCCTGGGAAAATTCCTAGCACTAGCAACATTCCCTAACATGAGGTTGACTGGTGGGTTGAGTAACACGCATGCCCAAACCCTGCCAGATAAAAATGGCGTACATATAGATATGTTGGCCGTGGGTATAGCTTAATATTACCCCTGAAAATAATGCACTTGGTGTACTGCCCAGTAAGAGCAGTATTATCAACTAAGGATCGATGAACACCAATCATTGTGCAACCTGTGTCTTGTAGCACAGAGACTGAGTGATCAAACACAAACCCAGGGTGCATGTGAAGATTATTGGTCATGGAACCAACAAGACAGTGGGCAAAGCATGACTGCAATACATTACCACTTTACCTGCAAGGGCCTGCTCCCAGGCCAGTTTTCATAATTTAATAAGCCGACAACAGCTACATTAGAATAATGAGTAATACTTGCCTTATTATTTATTAGTGGTGGGCGTATATGCATTAGCGTGATCATTATGCTCCTCATCATGATGACCTACCTGTTTGGTTATGTCATTATGACAACAAAATTTGGAATTCAGATAACCAAAATTCATTTTGAAAGGTTTGTTTATATGACAGGAGAAACATTCACTATTGAACCTTTGGGCAGGGTCCTCGTGTGTAGGTCTATAATCATGACGTTTTTGATGAGTAATCACAGCATGCTACTGACCATTGGTTGTATAACTTTGGTCCTTTCTCTGTCAGAATCGGAATTATAATCGTTTTGCTGTGAAATTGTATTTACCATCGTTAGAGAACTGATAGTTCTGTCTAAAATGTTGTCCACACTCTGCAAAAGATACCTGTGACCATCATCCCTGTAGTCCTGGTGTGTAACACATACTGACAATGCACCTTTGGAGGTAGACCTATGAACCTCTTTATCTGGGGGAGCTGTCATGTCACCCCAGAGTTTCCATTGTGTCAGTATCCTTTAGCTTTCTCCCATGAAAGCTGCTACAGGCAGACAAAACCTTATCTCGTAACATGAGATTTGGGTACTATTAAGGTACTATTTTTGTCTCTGCATCTTAAGCCATGTCTAATCTTAATGCTATCCTACAAAACTAACCATTTCCAGCATTTACTTTTGTTTGTTTGTAAGTTATAAGCGGCTACAAACATCAGACCACTAACTCCATAGCTTTTGTCCTGATTTGAGCGTTTTCAAAAATAATTATTGACACACAACAGCGAACTGGGGTAGTTATGAATTTTTAGGTGTCGCCCAGCGTACACTCAAAAAGTAGCACCATTATTGATCCATAACAATTGCTGAATTTTTTTAATTGTTTAATATACGGCCTTGATGTTTGTTGCACATTATTTATTATTTTTTAATGTGAAAAAGAATTAGGGTTAGATTTTTCTGTCTCTGTATCCTAAGCTTAGGGCTAATGTTATTGCTAATCCGCTAACAGCAACATAGCATTTGGTGTTTAGTTTTATTTGCGAATAATGAGCAGCTACAAATCTCAGAAGAATGTCCACTAACACCAGTCTTAACCAAAACTCATAAAATGTTTTGACCATTTTCAAAAATAATTACTGACGCACAGCAGTAACTGTGGAAGTTATGAATCATGAATTGGCCTACTTATCAATCTTGAGTTTTATGACTTGGTACCATGTGTCCAGTATTTGATAAATTTGTAATGCATTGCGCATGTGCTAGTTTTGTAGTGCATACTGACAATGCACCTTTGGAGGTAGACCTATGAACCTCTTTATCTGGGGGAGCTGTCATGTCACCCCAGAGTTTCCATTGTGTCAGTATCCTTTAGCTTTCTCCCATGAAAAAAGAAACAAGGTTCGTGCTACAGGCAGACAACACCTTATCTCGTAACATGAGATTTGGGTACTATTAAGGTACTATTTTTGTCTCTGCATCTTAAGCCATGTCTAATCTTAATGCTATCCTACAAAACTAACATGGACAAGAAACATGATAAAACTCACCATGCCGCATAGTCTTATGTGTAAACAGTTTCGGACCTGTAAGAAGAATACTCTTGTTTCTTGGCAGACAAGAAAATACACCAAGAGAAAATAGTGTGTCAGACAGATCAGACTTGTTTCACGTTTGCTTGTTTATATGAAAGTAGATATGATTCATCAAGTCAGCTTTAGTAAAATTGTTTATGATACAGTAGAACTCCATTTATCCGAACCCCATGGGACCGAGCATCGTTCGGATAATCAAATGTTCGGATAATTGGATTACATAATGTATCGAGTACATGTACACACATCTCTAAAAATATCTAACCATCACAAGGAAAATACACTATAAAACATTTTCACTTGTACTGTAATAATAATACCCACACTGTATTAGATCACTGTATCACCAAAATCTTTCATTACACTGCAGTGCATGTACTACTTGTACAGTATTTTTTTTTTTTTTTTAAAGAGAAATATTTTCAAAATAACATTACAAACGATTCAAAACCAGGCGCAACTTACGTATACATGTACTTGCACAGATGTAGCCCACTATTTAAAATAATGAGGAATCCTCTTTTGCACCAAACTGGATAGTCTCCTTTTGGCTGCTAAGTCCCGCATTCTCTTCAACAGCAGAAGCTGTGTAGGACAGCTGTCATCTTCTTGCTCGTACCAAGCCATCGTTGTTTCTAGTGCTATAAAGGCTTCTTCAGGACGTGGTCGACGTTTTGGGTTATCTTCATAATTTACAAGTACATCGTGTACTTCTGAGGAGTCTTCATCATCGGTCACTAAATGTATTTGGTTTTCTTCTTGCACAAAAGACAACATTTCTTCGTCTCTCAAAAACTGAAAACCAGAATCATTATCATCTTCTAGCCACAAGTGTGCATCATCTTTGTCACAGTCCGAAAATCCGGGCATTGCTTGAAACAGTTCCACAACTTCATTTATACAATCATCATTTGTGTCCACTGCAGTAGTTTCCAGTTTTCTTTTCTTGTTCTCTCGACCTCTTCACCAATCAAGAAATATTTCACTATTCATCCAAGCACTCTTCTGTGCTTTGTAGCACAATGGGAGACATGTCACATTCTTTAAACAACGTGGTTTTTTTTGGCTTTGCCGATCATTAGCACCGGTAAACGATGACTTCCACTGCACTTCGCGGCTATCAAAATTGTTACTCTCTCTTTGCACTTTTTAAACCAAGGGGCAGCTGCTTCGCGCTGAGATGCAAGTGATTTTTGAGGCAATGATTTCCAGTATAAGCCAGTCTCATTGGCATTATACACATCATCGAGTGAATAACCTTCTTCTTCCAAAAATAGCCAAGAATGTTTCTTTAAAGTTTTCAGCGGCAGTTGCATCGCTAGATAAAGATTCCCCTTGAATCTCCGATTCTCGTATGCCATGACGAGATTTAAAGTTTCTTAACCATCCCTGGCTAGCCTTAAAGTTAGGAGGACCGTCAAGTTGTTTGTTGAACTGTAGTGCCTTTTCACACAATAGAAAGCCAGAGATAGGTTCCCCTTTGCTTCTTCTTTGCACAAACCATATATACAAAGCTTCTTCCAATTTCAAATCTTTCGCATTTCTCATGGTTTTACGTTTCTTCGACCCATTTTCACTATCCAATTTCGATGCAAAACTCATAATTGTATCCTTGTTACTTTTGATGTCAGAGACGGTAGCTTTCCCAACATTGAAAATCCTTGCAAGTGAAGACACAGTTTCACCTTTTCCTAATCTCTTGATAATTTCTGTTTTCGTTTCAACTGACAACACATTGCGGTTCCTTTTATATGCTTTAGGCCTACTGGAAGATGCCATATCGCACAGAGAAATACTTGTACACCAAAATTATTCTGCTGTAGTAGCAGACACAATTATTTTAAGTTGAACTGTCTGTTTAGCCAGTGTTCTGCCTAGAACGCACACGTACACTGGATTGGTAAACCAGATATTAACTGACTTTATGATCTAACTGACTTCCTGTACATAAACGACCGACCATTAGCCCATCCCATCCTCTACAAATTGTTTGCACACATTTGAAGCTTGCCGCATCAAAATATTCAGAAATATAGTCTAACGTGACTAATGGCGCCTGATTTTTGTTTTCTGGAAAAAGTGTTCGGATAATTGGGTGTTCGGATAATTGGGGTTCGGATAAATGGAGTTCTACTGTATTTTGATTTAAACATACATGTGCACTTTGTTTCATTCTAAGGATAAATAATTTTTAGTGGTGAGTACTTTATGCATTGTGAATTACATTTTTTTCCGGGGGGGGGGGGAACTCTGTAGTTTTTCAGCTTTTAGAGTCTCTAAAGATCTTATCTGGTCTGGATGACTGCCATCGATATCTGGGAACAACCCGTCAGCTAACCCGTCCCAACAGTTTTAGCTATTGCCGTTTTATTGTCAGGCCAGCATTGTTTTATAACCTTTTTTGTGTAACATTTAGCACATGTATAGTTCCATCGGCAGCATTTGTAACAAAGTTCCTGAACTTGGTTATCACAGCGGAAAATGACAATGTTGTTCAAATTAGACAGGATCTACAGACTTACTTGTATCAGCTGAGAATAGAAGGAACAGTGGAAGTTGTTGAAATGGTAATTGAATTGTATTAGGAACTTAATAAAGCAAAGAATTATGGTCATACCTGTCAACCTCTTGATATGAAAGCCTGCACGCTCAATCAGTAAAAGCCTTACGAAGGTCAAAGAAAACAAAATGAATGATGCAAACTTCTTAGTTTTAAAATGACACACGATATTTGCACATTAAACATATTCAGAGACAATTTTGACATCTCTAAAACAATGTTTTATTCTTTTGATTTAGAGTGTTCAGTAAATGAATGCTCCTTTTGCGCTTTTCAACATGCCATCAGTGGGCTTAAAGCCAATACAGCAGAGTCAGTGGTTTATTTTGCACAGTTGAAAAAATGAAGTCAGTGTGTCTGCATTCATGAACCTCCTGCATTCTGTGCGGATTTTGATCATCATGGAGAAAACTTCCACAGTCAGCATTGCTGTAAGGCAAGATTGTCGAACATTAACACACTAACTACCGAATTGGAAAACACGCTGTGGCGTAATTAAATTTTGTTCCCATTTTCACCCTGTAAGTGTATGCACAAATTAAGCTGTAGCTTTCATAATTGCTTACAGATTTTTATGAATTATACGTCATTTTAAAGATAAATGAATTTACTATTACAACAAGATGAAAAAATTAATTGATTGAAAGACAAATAAAGTTTCAATTTTTTTTTAAATTATCAACTTACCAACATGTTGCTTGTTTCTAAGGCAGTTAATGCCTTTCTGTAAGTAATTATTGCGTAGAATATCCAATTACAAGAATAACAAGTCCAAGGATGGACATACTGACTAATAATTACACTATTGGTAGCTTACACACCACTTCCATAAAATCTCAAAATTTGCATGCAGACCAGGTTCACGAGTTGGGACGAAATGAAAACTATTTAATGTTTCACCCTCACTAACTTGCTGCCGATGTTTTCGTTCCTAAGTTACATTATTTCCTGCACCATTTGTAACTCTAATTGAGATCTTATCTATTTTCGGCCTTCCGATGGCCGAGGACTTAAAATATTTTCACTGTCACCACTGCTTGCACCCCAACACTATCAAAATCACTATTTCAATCAATGTGCACACCGTTTTCACTGTCCTTGTTGCTAGATCTATCAGTCAATTGTTGAAACAAATTTCTAGCTTGTTCAGTCGTTATTGGTGATGTACAAGCATTTTTTGTAGTCCTATCACGAGTTGCCACGGTAAACAGTTTTACACGATTTGGTAACTAACCCAAAACGCTGAAAAATATGAACATAATATCAATTTTCCAGTGTTCTACAGCAACCATACTGTGAGAATTTGTTTTCCGGTGACAACTTAAAATCTCGAACCAGATCAGAAAGTGTTTCAGTACATTTTTCATTCGTTTTATTACTAAACATAGATCGACGCTCTGAGTGGCTCGCAGTCCAAATGTTAGGATTTCATAAGCCGGTCCCACTGGCTCGCGGTAGTTAATATGTTAAACTCCTGTTCATTCATCAAAAAAGTACTGGTTATGAGATTAATCTGATTGGTTCTTTCATGCAACTTGATCTAGGAAAATTTTGTTTTAAAAAAGTAAAGAGACTCCAGGGATTAAGAAAAAAACATGAACAGTAAGAATTAATTGCATATTCATATTCAAATTTGTTGTGGTAGAAAACAATACAGAATTTTTTGTGTGGCTGTGTGCAGATGCAAAATAATTATGTGAAAAAATTGTACAAAATACAGCCAAACCATACAGGTTGACAGGTGTGACATCTGTAAAATAATGCTTAGGACCATTGTGTTGATGCCAACCAAAAATGACAAAATAATTTATTCATTATCGAAACTAGCTTTCTGAAACCATTCATCACTATATACAGTAGAATACCTTTATTCAAGCCTCACAGAACAAAACGTGCAGGACCATCTTATCTTTTGAACTATTAACCCCTCAGTACCAAACAAAAAGGGGGTTTGGCTCAAGCAAATATGGCCAACTAATGGTGGTCTTTAGCAAGTACATTGTTTACATGTTTGTGCACATAATTACTATTCTTTTTGTATATTAAAAATTATGGTAAATGTATGCAGGTTATTTCATCATTAAAAATTTCTTTTTTTCAGTTATTACATGTTCAGTCACTGGTTTTCCATTAGAACATGTAGCTGTAAATCTCTTACATAAAAACATTTTCTAAATCTGATAATTTTGGCCATATAGTTGTCTCTTGATCTCTTTTGTTTGCCTTTTTGCTCCTACTGGAGCGTGGGCCACCACTGCTAGTGGCCTTATTGCAGGAAGCCTGCACATGCTCTTGCAACGGTGGTTTCTGTAACAATTGATTTTTCATTGGGTCTACTCTTTGTTTAGAAGTTAAAAATCAATGTTTTATTCCACCACAAATGCATTGCAGCTGTTACATCCTTCAGTCATTCAAATTAAAGTTTCTATGAGACTTTTTATGTTACTTGTTCCTTCGTGCCAGCAGCACTTTCTTAATAGTCCTGAAATCCATTCTAATAAACTCCTTGGCCTCGTTCAAACCCAGATAGCATAGAATAAATAAAAAAGCATAAAATTATGGCATAACAGTTTTAAGTATAACTATAAGTAAAGATACCTTGACCAGAGTGCAGGCCTCTGGCAGCAAAGGTACTGGGTTCAAAACATCCTAGCTTGTTGTAGCTTCCGGGATCTAAGACGCGTCAACAGTGAGAAATGCAGTTAGTGACCCATAGCTAGACTGCTTGCGTCAGGATCAGCAAACTAGAGCTGACCAAGACCCTACTCCACCTCCAAGTGGTGGTCCTGGAAACAGGCTGCATCACTGCAGTCTGGCTGAGTGAGTAGGGTTCGAAGAGGAAAGGCTAACCCAGTCCCAAAAATGCCGTGCTGAGGTAGGATGTGTCGGCTGAAAGGCGCAAATATTGCAGCTTCACTGTAAACGGACACAACACAACCAATGTCCTTTTCAGGGCGAACGAAGAAGAAGCAGGAGAAAACATAGTGGCATCACACGCCAGTCTACCTGAGCTGTAAATGGGTACCTGACTCTGCTCTTGAGTTAGAGAAGACAAAGGCAGCAAGGAAGAGAACTGGCCCCATCTCTCAAAGCTGGACCTGGTGTAGTGAAATCTGTAGCTCTTCACTACCCTACAGCATTGTCTATTATGGGACCCCTTTTACCTTTGAGTGTCTGATTGGCAGAGTGGTTAAATCGCTGACCTCTTGCAGCAAAGGACCCATTTCAAAATGCAGTGGCATCACTCTCCAGTCTATGTACCTGTAAATGGGTAACTGACTCTGCACTTAAGGAAGGGAACTGGTCACCCAATGTCTCAAAGCTAGACCTAAACAAGATGCCAACCAAAAATTACCATCAGTGATGAGGAAATTGAAAATGTCACAAATTTTGAATATCTTGGCTCCATAATTAACAACAATGGAGACTGCTCAAAAGAGGTCAGAAGGAGACTGGCCATAGCAATGCAGAGGTTAAATAAAATGAAGAACCTATGGCATAACACCAGCAAATTAATAAAAATAAAACTTATGAGAACGTGCATCTTTCCAGTAGCAACATATGGATGTGAATCATGGACCATTACTCAAACATTAAAGAAAAAAATCAAATCTTTCGAAGCAAAGTGTTACAGAAAAATTCTCAGAATATCTTGGACTAAGAAGAAGAAAAAAATAGACATCCTACACAACCTGAACATCGAGGAAAACTGGCTCATAAACAATATCATGTCCCGGAAACTGAAATATTTTGGCCACATTAAACGTCATAGTGGCTTAGAGAGAGCAGTGATGGAGGGTATGGTACCTGGAAGGTGAGGCAGGGGCCGACCAAGACGACGGTGAACACAGGACATTGAAGACACCTTGAACATGACAATGGAGGAGGCAGGAGGGCTGGCTAGAGATCGAGAGTCTTTCAGGTGGGCTGTGATGAGAGCAACGTTCTGCAAAGGACATGCTACATGATGAGACCTAGTATAGTGAATTCTCTAAGACTTCCCACCCCTATGTCTGTATCTGCTATGGCACTACCTTTACTATGCCAATGACCATTGGAACTTGGAGTTCCAGGAGGATGGAAAATTACAAAACATCATGAGAGAAATTAAAATGACGAATATATATTTATAAGGATTATGTCAGGTGCCTTACGCTGAAGGTGAAATATGTTATGAAAACTACATAATAATTTAATACATTAAAAGAAATATCAGCAATAAAGAGGAATGCAAAGAAGAATTCAATGAGAGATGAAGGGTTTCAGTTGATGAATGTGAGAAGAAGAATTCAATGAGAGATGAAGGGTTTCAGTTGATGAATGTGAGAAGAAGAATTCAATGAGAGATGAAGGGTTTCAGTTGATGAATGTGAGAAGAATGAAGCAAGGCAAAGAAGAATGTGAAAAACTAAAAATAGGTAACAAATGTCAAACAGCTAAAGCCTGTCAAAAACCAGAAGTGCAGAGAGCTCAAAGGACTCTTTTTCTGCAGCGCAGAAAAGACACAATCTCTAAGTACATGCAAATAAATGAGCTTATAGACAGAACAACACAAACAACATGGCTGTATCAAAAAAAAAAAAAAAGACTATTTTAATAGGAGATATCCTGAAGCAATAGAGGTGGCCTCAAGTGAAACATGGCCAGCTGGTGCTTTTGAAGTTGGTGTATTGGATCAGATGTGTTATTAACATGTATCTCTTTCTTCAGTTAGGAGTTGTACAGATTGTGGATAATGGTTTTGGTCTCTCGATAAGGCAGTGGGTGACTGAATTGCTCCATGTTGCCACCATCTCTAGACAGCATTAGCTCTCTCATTCTTGGTGATTCACAGTGGGAGGGTAGCCACTGGAGGGCAACGGTAGAACTTTGGATATTTATGAACTCAAATCAGTGCACCAGCCATAGTTTTCAGTTTTTTTAAATGGAGTGACACATAATAGTGCTGTACTTTACAGCCTTATTTATTTATGTTGATGTATATACGTTTCCATGCTGATACTTTGTTTTCCCGACTAGAGTTACTTGCCCTTATGGGAACTCTTCTGCTTACCTACTTCTCCTACTTCCTGTTTCTAAGATGGTCAATTAAACATGTCGTTATGTATTCAGTGTGTTCGTCTTCGTGATTATGCTTCGTGATGTGAGAATATATGACAGCCAGCCACGTCTCATTTCATTTAACAATATTTACTACACACGACGGTAAAGATCAACAATTTATATGCCTTTTAATTTCTTACCTTGTAGTCTGGGGATGAGATGTCAGCCTATGTCTATGAGCGCACTTTGAAAATGGAAGAGAGAACAAGAATAATCAACTCTATGTCCAAAAATGCACAGTTCAAACGGGTATGATGTAGTAGAGACATTTTAATTAGTTGCTTGTAATTATAGATGCAGCATTCTTTTTATGTATGCCTTGGCAGTTTAATGGTCAGCATCCTGCCATGCAGGAGGTGTAGGAATCATTCTGCTGAGAAGCCACCTGCAGCAGACCTTGCAATTGTCAGCAGTGTCAGTATTTATTTTACTAAGCAAATATATAACTTCTCAGAGTTCTTTCCAGAGAAAAAAATTTGGTAAGATTATTTTTTGTAATAAGGGAGCTAAGAATGAAAGACATATTTTGTCACATTTAGATAGGTTTAGCTAGTAGTTTACATTGAATCAGTGAAACTCTGTGTTTAGATCTAATAATCTGATCTCTGTGGCTAATGGCTGATACATGAAACTACACTGCACAGGAGTGTCCTGCATTTATCTGTGATTCACGACAACAGGTGTTAGGAAGCTTATCTTGGAGCAGACTGGGTGCAGTGATGGGCAGACCCACTCCTGGTACTTTATATCTTGACCAGGAATAATGCCATATGTGAAAAGCATAGTGTACCTGCAAGTCTGCAAAGGTTCTATGCCAGAAAGCCCACTTCTGCTCCCAGCTTCAGACAGTATTAACACCACATAAATCCCATCGTAACTGGTTTATAATAAAGCACACATAAAATAGTCTTATGAAAAACCTTTGTACGCTTAAACATATTTTCACCAGCCAGATTACATCATAGCGCAGTTTAAGTGTTGAACCAAGAGTGGGAGAAATGCAGGCTCCAGTCTGGTTGAAGTCAAGCATTTGCCAGAATGCTTCTCTTCCTGCTGTCATTCACTCATTCATTGTATCCTAGTCTTCCAAGTCTTTTGAATGTATGATGAAGTGGGAAGTCTATTTCTATGAGCATGCAAAGATTACAACCCCTTTGAATTTATACATTTTGTGCAAAATATTTGCCTTCATTGTTAGTTACCTTACTTTAATAATGAATCGATTTTTAGGTAAATTTCTGCAAGTTATTACATTTTGAATGATAAATGTAGAAACGATCCTCTTTTTTTCTTTTTGAAACAACCTCATTGTTCAAGCAAAGAGATTCTGCAATTTCAGAGTGGAAAAAAATTCAGCATTGTTGAATTAACTGGCAGTATAGTAGTAGGTGTTAGAAGGCATCAACATTGATGGTAAAGACTTGAGGATAATAAAGAACATTTACTGGCAACAAACAGCAGCTGTAAGAATTAGCAGTCAAATAGGAATGTTTCAGCAAGTAAACAAAAAAGTGTCAGGCAGGGATGTGTGCTGTCACCAGATCTATTCAGTCTGTACAGTGAAAATATAATGAGATCCTTAGAGGACATGCCAGGAATATCATTTGGTGGACATAATATAAACAGCTTTAAAAAATTAAAAGGAGCTGCAGTAAATGTTGATACAATAGTGACATAAAGTGAAAATAAAGGCTTCAGCCTTAATAGCAAAAAGACAGAAATAATGGGTCAATATATTCAAATACCTTGACACATTAATGACAACAGATGGAAGATGCATCTCAGAAGTGAAGAGCAGAATAGCTCAGGAAAAAACAACATTCTATAAAACGAGAAGTATTTTATGTAATAGTTCTTTGTCCATGGAAGTAAGAGAGAGAGTTGTTCAGTCTTATATAGTACCAATCCTGTCATATGAGAAGGAGGTCAACAACAGAATTGATAAATTGTGCTGGAGACATGAAGTTGTGGAGAGACATGATCTCCTATGCCACTAGGCATGGTACTTTAAGAAGATGAAGAAGAATAGTGGTAGATTACAGATGTAGACAGTAAAATGTGCATCTGTAAACATAATCATTGACAGTGCAGCATAGTAGATACACATTAATATTAGTGCATGTAGAAGTAATTTTAGAGTAAACTGTTATTCATTCATGGAAATATCAGACAATTAAGTAAACAAAACAATAGTTATAAAATGAACTCTATGTTTCCATAGATGAATCACAGTTCACTCTGAAATTACTTGTACATAATAACTTCATTCATGGAAAGATGAAATATATTTTATAACTATTAACATTCTTTTTATTTATTTAATTGTACATACTAGTCAAGCTCTTCTGCTTCAAGATTTCTGGTAAATTGTGTAAAGAATGTTTAACTTTTCTTTTTTTTTTTAGATAAATTTGTCATGTTTGACTTATTTAAACACCGTAAGAGGCTCAAAAATGCATGTTTCTTAAGCTAAATTCAAGATTAGAAATTAGAGTGAAGGGATGTGGAAAGAGGCATGATTTCCTCATGTAAATTTTATTTCTAG
This sequence comes from Oreohelix idahoensis, assembly GCA_024509875.1. Lineage (NCBI taxonomy): Eukaryota > Metazoa > Mollusca > Gastropoda > Stylommatophora > Oreohelicidae > Oreohelix > Oreohelix idahoensis. The sequence continues at coordinate 264,484 of JAMPIV010018148.1, read as the reverse complement.
TGTCTTATAATTTTTTTTTAATCATAACCTCAGTTATCACTTAATGTGTGTAAACCAGTAAACTCGGATTAGAATGGAGCATGTTTTCTGACTTGGCATTGAAACAAAACACCTGCCATATTTTTCTACCAAAAGGCAAGGGCCAGCATAGAAAGAATAGAATAAATAGTAGTTCATACAGGGGTCCGTATAGTTTTGCTTCCAGTGTTGTTTCTCTGGGCCAGTGGGTTTGCCTCAATATATCATATTCGGGGCAGTCTTGAAGTATGTGCTCTGCAGTCTGGGGTGCCCATCCACATGTACACATGGCTGAATTGCCAATCTTAAATTTTTTATACATGTGGCTGCGGTGTCGGTTCTGTCCTGTTCTGAGGTGCAGAATGACAATTTGTTCTGATCTGTTCATAGCTTGGTAGTCGTACTGCGTTGGTGTTGGTGGCTTTCTGATTGATTTGATCATCTTTTTCTTCTGATGGTACGTAACTGGTACATCTGGTTGCTCGTCTGCAGCAGCACCTTTAGCCATTCGCTCTGCTTTCTCGTTTCCTGGTATTTCACAGTGAGACGGTATCCACTGCATGGCGACCTTGTGCTGGTTGCACAATTCAGAAAGTAAGGCTTGTAAACATGATAATTTTCTGGATTGAAGTGCTGATCTTGCATCTGTCAGGAATACCACAGGCTGTGGACCAAGATTGGTGTTCAACAGTTTCTCGGTTGCCACCTTGATTGCCTGGATTTCTGCATCATAGTTATTTCAGAATTTCTCTGTTGGTACTATGACCGTATCTCTAGTGTTGTTTGGGTATTCTATGTACACTCCTGCTCCTCCATTCTTTACTGCATTCTGTGCTGACCCATCCATGTATACTCGGGCCCAGAGGTCCTGTGGGTATTCATCATCCAGGAAACTGAGAGTGACTGTCCTACGTTGCACACTGTTCTGTTCATCCTTGTTGAGTATTCCTTTCACTTTAGTCTGGATGTATACTGGTAGTCAAGTCTCCTCTCTCCAAGGGGTTTGTTCTGGCACAGACTTTGGGGGGTTGTCAACTTCAGGCAGGTCTGAGGTTTGTCTACAAAATTGTTTGGCCTGGTGGATAAAGCTGCTTCTTTTCAATCGCCCCATTGCTAGGTTTTGGAATCTGTCCTTCATTGGATGGCTCGGCATACAGAGGAACTTTTCTGCCTGTGTTAGCACTTCCGTGTCTCTGCGTTCTCACAGTGCTTGTATCCTCCCCAGTTTCTCCATCTCCACTATAGGCGTTGATTTCATTGCCCCCGTGATGACCCTAAGTGCCTGGTGTTGCATCTTATCTAGTTCTTGTAATGTGGTGTTTGATGCTGGACACCACGCAGCTGACCCATATTCCAGGTGTGGTTGTATGCCCTGCTTGTAAACATTACTAAGTATATTCCCGCTGGCTCCCCATGTGGTTCCACTTAGTTTTCTCAGGATGGCTAGCTTCCTCCTGGCTTTTGTTGCTGCCTTGTTGATGTGTTGCTTCCATGTCAGCCTGTCATCGAATGTAACACCGAGATATGTTGGTTGTTTATTTTCTGTCAGGAGCTCTCCATTTATCTTGATGACACCCTCTTTTTGTTTTGGAGAGAGGGTGAAGAGCATAGTGCTGTACTTATCTGTATTGATGCTGACACACCATCTATTTGCCCATGAGGTTAAGGCATCTATAGCTCTTTGTAGCAGTTTGGTGGCCACTGTTGCATGCTCATCTGTGCACCATATTACCAGGTCATCAGCGTACATTGCCACTTTCATTCCATGTGGTAGTTCAGCAACCAGGTCGTTGATGTAGATAGGAAAAATGTGGGGGACAGAACCCGTCCCTGAGGGATGCCATGACGCAGTAGAATTTTCTTGCTCTTGAGGCCATCTAGTTGAACTCGGGCTCTTCTGTTATGCAAGTATGCTTCCACCCATTTATACATCCTGCCATTCACTCTGCAATTTCTCAGTTTCTTCAAAAGCCCTTCTTTCCAAACCTTGTCAAATGCTTTCCTTAGATCTATCCAAGCTGCTAGTACCAGTTTCTTATCTTGGAACGCATCCTCAATCTCTTGGGAAAGGTAAGCTGCCTGATCTTCGGTAGAGTAACACTGCCTAAAGCCCGCCTGCTGTGGTACAAGAAGGTTTTCGCTTTCAAGGTACCACTGCAGCCTGAGGTTGATAATTCGTTCCATTGTTTTGCAGAGACAGCTTGTAAGGCTGATTGGTCAGTAGCTGGAGACCGTGGAACTGTCTTTTTCTGGTTTTGGGAGTGGTATGATTGCTTCCCTCCAGGTCTGTGGAACTCTGCCCAAGTTCCAACAGATATTGAAGATCTGCAGCAGCTTTGTTTTTGCTGCGGTTCCCAAGTTCTTAATCATTTTATTGGACACTCCATCAACTCCTGGCAACTTTCTCATTTTCAATTTTGATATTGCAAGCTCCAGTTCTCTGAATGTGATTGGCGCCTCAATAACTTCAGGTATGGTTCCATTTGTTGTCTTTAGCAAAGGTATCTGCAAAGTGATCAGCTGCCTGTTTTCCTGTGAGAATATTTCCATCTTTATACAGTGCAATCTTTGAGTTTCTCCCTGTACCCTCATCGTTAAGTTGTTTTACCAGTTTCCACAGTTTCCTTGTATCTCTTTCAAAGTTCAAGGACTTTGTTTTCTCCTTCCAGCTTCTCCGCCTGGCCTGCAACTTGGCCCTTTAAAATTTAGCCTTAGCGTGTTGGTAGTTATTGTGATGTTCTTGACATGGGCTGGTCTCTGCTTGCTATCGAGATGTTTCCACATCATTGTGCAGTTGCTCTAGTTCACTATTCCAATATGGTTTGTAGTGCTTACGAGCCCCTCTAGGTATTGTTTCACAAACAGCCTGAAGTATGCATCTGCTGAATTCATCGACTACCTTATTGATATCTTTGTCTACAGTCAGATCTCTAGTAAGTACACTGGTACGATGCTGGTAAATTGTCCAGTCTGCCTTCTTGTAGTTCCACCTAGCGAGAGTGCTGCTCTCTTTGACAAGTTCATTTTCCACATAGGAAGAGTGGCCAGTGGCGCTGCCTCCGAGTTGTTTCCCAACAACGCGTGTGATGTTCCACTCCAGGCCTGGTGAGTGGAATGCCAGGTCTGGTGTAGATTTGGTGTGCAATGATATTGAGTAGAAGGTTGGTGGGTTGATTGGCTGGTTAATCAGGATAAACCCATTGTCATCCTGCCAGTTTTCAAGCTCCTCACCTCTCCTGTCCATGTGATCATAGCCCCAGCTCTGTGAGTGGCTGTTGAAGTCTCCACACACAATCAGTCTTTCTTTTCCTGGGATTGTGTCTTGTGCCAGTGAGCGGTCGCTCGGACAGTAGTAGTTGAGCAGGTGGAATTCTGCACTTTCTGTCCTGAGATGAAGCATCTGGTATTCCACCCCCTCCATATATGTTTCAAGCTGACATGCACTGATGTTATTTTTCACGAGTGTCAGTATTCGACCCTTTTGCCTGTCTTTTCAGTCGGATTGATAGCACTGGTAGCTCCTGATTTTGAAGGCTATGTCATGGTTGGTGGGTTTCTTGCAAGCAGCATACATTTACTTGCTCTTCATTTAGGATATATTCGAGCTCTAATTTTTGCTGTAGCCATCTTTATTACTGTTGGTGCCTTCAGCATTCCAGTGCATTACTTTAAATGGTCTTTGCTTTGCTTGGCCAGTAGCTCTATTCTCATGCATCCTGGCTCCATGGGGCAACTGAGAAGGGTTGGGCCCTTCCGAGGCAGAGGGCCTGGCACCGCACCTGCCTAGGTGTCCATCACAGGGCGAGTGCCATAACGTTTTGTAGGTATAGGATTATTTCCATTGCGCGTGAGCGTGGCATCCTGATTGCTGTGGTGCGCCTCTTGGCTAGTTGCCTTCAGCACCTTGAAGCTTGCCTATCATCAGTGAGTTTGTTGCTTTCCAGCTACCAGTGAAGCCAATGATTTCCCTATTTTCTCAGCAAGTTTATAAATTACTGAGGTCAGTGAGACATCAGTAGCCATGAGTCCTTCAGCTGGCTTGTTTTTTCTTTATAATTGACTTGATATTTGAAGTCAGCCATGCTTTTTTAAGTGTGCTTTCTGCCCATGATCTATTAATGAAGTTTAGAAGTACTGACTTTGCTATTAGACCACGTTTTAGTATCATTTCTTTGGTAATCTTGTCTGGCCCTAGAGCTTTCTTGGTTTTTAATTTGTGTATGGCATGAATTATTTCCTAGACAGTGTACTCAGTTTTAAAAGTTATTTCCTAGATAGTGTATTCAGTTTTTAAAAAAATGAATGCTTGCATAGACAGCTGTTTGGTCTGATTCTTTGTGTTCTTAATTGATTTATCCAGCTGTTTTGTGTGATTGATTTTTCCCAAGGACAGATTTTAAAAATCAAACATTACCCAAGGACAATTTTTGAGCCAGACATTACCAAGGACAATTTTTAAGCCACATATTTCCCAAGGACAAATTTTTAACCAAACAATACCCAAGGACAATTTTTGAGCCACGTATTTCCCAAGGACAAATTTTTAACCAAACAATACCCAAGGACAATTTTTGAGCCAAACATTTCTCAAGAACAAATTTTGAACCAAACTTTTCCCAAGGACAATTTTTGAGCCAAACATTTATTGAGGACTGTTGAAACAAAAATGTGTCACGGACAGTATGTGAACCAAACGTTTTTCAAGGACAGGAATAAAGCCTGACATTTTTGAAGGATAATATTGCCACATATTTTTCAGGGACAGACTGTGAATTAAAGATAGTTTGGTTTGCTGTGACATATGGAGTAAGATGAGGTTATGTACTATCACTACCACTGTCATTTCTATATGAATGATACCATCACCAAAGAAACAAAGGAGCAGTGATGTTATACTTGTATAAATGATATACTCATTGCTGATGACCACATTAAACTTCAGATGCAGGATACAGAAACAAACAGATCTTTTTAACACTACTTTCCTAGAGCATGACATGAAAAATCAACTCAAAGATTAAAAAATGTATCATTTTTTGTGTGGAAACATGCTTCCTCCTTTACATGTTGATTTGAAGCACAGAGTTTGTGAATAGTTGTCCATTGTCATTCATTGTTCCTGGTCTATATTTTCCCCTGATTTCTTAATAGCAGCTATTGTTTATACCTTTCTGCAAATGTAGGTTACCCATTAAAATTGTGATGTCTTTTCTTCTCTTTTTATCCATGATATTTTGCAGTCTAGTGTGAAACTCTTCTTTCACTGATTCTTCTTTGTCATTGCTTGGCACATAAGACTGGATATTATTCCCATTGCTTCCCATTCAATGAATGCTTTCTCCTTAGACAGCATTAGAGCTACCCCTTCACACTGATGGGTACCATTTCTCCTATGATCAGTTTTCTTTCTTCATCTCTGTGTCTTTCCACCTGATCTTGAAGAATCCCAGGATGTTGATCTTGTAGTTGCTCATTTCTTCTGCTACTTGTGCAGTTTTCACGTGTTCGTTTAATGTAAGAACATTACAGTTGTGCCAGAGTTTTCCTGGAAGAAAAAAGATAGCAAAACAGACTTCTTTTTGCTTTCTCTTTACCAGAGGACCTACTCATGTCTTGGTTGGCTGAATTGAATTATTTGGCCTGTCAATGTTGTTTGTTGAATTTTTTTGGTTTAAAATATCTACAGGATAGGTTAACTGGTCCCATGCTAATGGTTGACAGAGATTTGCACTTGCTTCAGATGCAGTTCTTTTTCTTCTAGAGCTTGACTTGCGCAGTAAACATATAAAAGTTTACTCAGTTTTACAAGCAATATGAATACAAGCTAAAGATCTTGCATCTCTCTTGCAATAATTTTTGCCTTTTCTTTAGTTAATGGTCTTCATTTATGCTTTCTAATGCATCCAGTCTTCATGAGTAGGACTCCAAAATTGCACTAGTTTTCACTTCATATACCACCCACAGAGTATCTGAAAGATATTTTGGAACACCATTATTGACCTTGAGAACTGCTTAATAGCGACAAGAAAGAGAAGTGTAAACAATAGCTGGACTGTTGAGGACAAAAATCAGTGATATTGTGACCAGCAGTTATGGATGAGTGAGCAGAATGTGACATTTTTTTTCTATTCTATAAAAGTCTTCTTTTTCATTCTTTATAACACCCAGATATATTGGTCGTGTTCTGCACTTGGCAAATCTGTTTAATTGCAAATTTGGCATAGTATATAATGCAGGCTGAAATTAGCCTTTTTTTTTAAAAAAATCAGTGGGGCTTTTTCACATTGATTAATGTTATATGTAATTCATCTTGTTGTTCATCTGTGAAAGATAAATCTCAGTTGATCAATATGTGACAGATCAGGTGTAAAATTTACAGATATCTTGTGATATAGTTTGATTGTTTCATGAAGGTACCTTTCCATCTCTTGTCTTATTTCTTTAATTTCCTGCTGCATTGGTTATCTGGTTCTCTTGTTGTTACCTCTGGCTATCTGATGTAAAGGATGTCATAGTAAAGACATTACTTAATTAAAGTGACTAGAAATAAATGATGACTCAGAACAGGATAGATTTTAAGAGGGTTACACATTGTTTTAAATAAACACAATATAACTGTACACCAGGTCATAGTATATACACTGGCTAATCAATAATTAACCTTACTTGTGGCACTTTGTTGCATAAAAAGTAGATAAAATAGCCAAAAGTATTTGAACGAAACATTTCTTGAGGATACTGAGAAAATAACATTTCTCAAGGGTAGAGTAGAAGAGAGTATCGTTTCTCAAGGAACAAGTGTTTCTCCAAGAGTCAATGCATCTAACATTTCTGAAGGGAAGTCATTAAACGAAACCGTTAAGGTATGTTTGAGGACAAAATGTTTTTTTCATGTCTGAATATTTTATTCTTGTCAGATTTTCCCAATAATGATAAGTGCTATTTTTCGTGATATAGCTCGTCCAGTCACAATGTTCTTTAAATGGTCAGGTTACCGACTGTTGGGGCCCTGACAAGGTGTACTGTTAGATGCATATATTCTGATGGAATGAGTGAGTGTAAACATCAATAATGAAGACGCAAATGGATGACAGTTCTACAGGTACACAGGACACCCACTCCAATCACATGTAGAAGTCAAGGATGGCTGGAACTACTGTGGTCGTTTCATACTGTTTAATTGGACGTACACACTTGGACAGTACGAGTATAGTTACAGGAAAACAGGTCGACATGTATCATCATACTGTTGATCAATGGTCTACAATCTTAAGTTGGCATTCATGTTGAAGAACATTACAATGGAACGTCCATAGACAAGCACTTAGATTTCCACTGTTTATAAATATAACCATCAGGCCTTACTGACCGATCATGTCAGTTAATAAATAATGTTCAAGCATGACTCCTAGACAGAACCTCTTTTCTAGCGAAGATTCCCTTAGGTAAAGTTCAGCAAATATTTCTGAAGACAATGTTAACCCACCAGTATTGGGTTTTCTTTATAACTGTGATCTCTTAATCATCACCTGATAATAAGGGGCATCCCTGTTCTCTGATCGATGATCGACAAAAAATAGGATCCAAAATGGCTTCTGGTTCCAGTGAGCATTACTCACTATACAGATGCATAGCAAAGCTTCAATAAAGGCTTTGTTCATGAACACAAATGTTTCTACAAGAATCAGCATATTCTTTCATCATAACTGCTGCATACAATCATATTCAGTGCTGCTAGGTAACATGTCATCCCGACATATTGATATAGATAATCATCATGTAGACGTCTGCCCATCTAAGCCTAGCAAGGAAAAGTTCAGCAAAAAAGTTCTTTTACCTGGGCATGGGAAATACACTAGCAGAACACATACGCCCTCTCCTGGCGTTACAGAATAAACACTGGGGAACTCATAGACTTAATAATCATATCAGAAACTATCTTCTTCCCCATAATAGATCACAGCGCTCAATAAACTTCGGACTGGTCTCCGACATGGCATTCACCAGGCATTCCATCATCACGGAGGACCCTTTTTCCTCTCCGCATGCGCAGAAACTGCCTGACCCCAACGTTCAGTACAAGGAAAAATAGTCCCACATAGACATACAAAGATATCATGATATAAGACCGAATCGTCTGAAATATACACGGAGTAAACATAGACTCGGACCATAAACATTCCTGCATAAACCTAAGCAAGAACAATCTGTTTCTGGCCCAACAAGGAACAGACCAACAAAATCTAGATTCATACGCCAAATTCGATATCCAGGGGAGATAACCCATATAACAAAAGTATCAATCAATCATGGGTGATATATCTTTGACCAGGAAAGCATTTTGATTCTAAAAACAAATACTTTCCCTCAGACAAATAAATATTATAATAACTACATACATTGCCACCAGTAATCTGTTGGTAACAGACTACCGCAACCCCCGGGAAAAAAAAATGAAAATTTTTTTTTTTTGTTTTGATTTTTTTTTTTTTTTTTTCATCTGAGAGCAACATACAATAGGCTCACAACGCACGAATAATGTGCAGATGACTAATAAGAGCAATTTATAATGTCAAATTAAGGTAAAGTCGAAGCATAGATCGACTTGTGAGAATATATCTCAACATCTCAGAGAAAGCATTTCTCTTAAGCATAAATATTTCCAGGGAGGTGCCACCAACGTATACTACAATGCTGGCAATGACACAATGCATATAACAATTTCATATTTAAGCACTATAAGTACATGATTGACAAAGAAGAAAAATCATCAAAGAACAGTGGTGAATATATATATCAATGAACGTAGTGATAGTAGTGATACAATCACTATATTACAAATTACAATGTGTATCTATCTTGATATAGAAAAAAAAACTGTTGTAGAGTTGGATGTGTTAAGAAGTCCAAGACCCAACAGTTAGGTGGAATCATGTGGGCATCTAGACAAAATGTCTGCCATCACATTATCTGATCCACGGATAGCTCGTACCGAGAAATGAAAAGGTTGAAGAGCAATTGCATATTGAGTAGACCTCGAGCTCTTCAAATTTTTACTCTGTATAGCCGTAAGAGCTTTCTGGTCGGTTTCTACTATGAAATGTGCGCCTAGAAGGAATCTTTGTAGCTTGAGAATTGACCAGACCATAGCCAATAGTTCACGGTCTAAAACCGAATAATTCCTTTCTGCAGCATTAAGTTTTCTGGAGATATACATTACAGGATGCAGAGTTCCAGAGTACTCTTGCATTAGTGCCGCTCCAATCCCAGTGGATGAAGCGTCACTACGAAGAACAAATGTCTTATCTGTAGTAGGTAACACTAAAATAGGTGGTGTTGAAAACAAATTTTTAATCTTATCCAAAGAGGATTGGCATTCCTGTGACCAGTGGACCACATTAGGCGACCCTTTCTTTAGTAGTGTAGAAAGAGGTGCCATGATAGAGGATAGATTCGAAATGAATCTTCCATAAAATTGAATAAGACCTAAAAGACTTCACACTTGCTTTTTAGTCTTAGGAATAGAGATGTTAAGTATCTTAGTGATATTATGGTCCTCTGTCTTTAGGAAACCATGACCAACTCGATGGCCTAGGAAAGAAATTTTGCTAAAACCAATGCAGGCTTTAGAGGGTTTCGCTGTCAGGTTATACTTGCGTAGAGTAGATAGTAATTCAACTAACCCCGAATAGTGATCTTCGCAAGTATCGCTGAAAAGACAGATGTCGTCTAGGTATGCAATGACATCTGACCGATAAGATAGGATTCGACGCATCATGCGTACGAATGTAGCTGGTGCGTTCATAAGGCCGAAACTTGTCGCTGTTCTCCTAGAGATAAATCAGGAGAGACAGTAACATTTTTCCATGATTCACTAGAATGAAGTGGAATCATCGGAAGAGGAAGATTTACATCTGAAAAACTTGTTTCCTCATCCTGTATTACGGACAGTGATGAGTAATGACCATGTTGGACTGGTGAATCGTCCGTTGCCTGGAAAATAGGCTGTAAATAATCCAGACGTTCATGGAATTCCGTAAGCATATTGATGTGGAAGGTTTTATGCTTTCCATCAATATCAACAATGTAGTCAACATCGGAAATTTTCGAGATTATATCGTACGGACCTTTGCAAGAAATAAGAAGTCTGTTTTCCCTACAAGGTAGCAAAACAAATGCTTTGTCACCAGGACAAAGTTGTCGTAAGGTTCTTTTCTTATTGGCAAATTGTCTTGCCTTCTGTTAAGCAAATTCAGAAGTTGCCAATTTGCATGCTTCGATAATCTTTTGTCTCAGCGCGATGACATATTCGTAAGAAGATTTTGTGTCATCGGTAATATTATCAGCGGTTATGAGATCATGAAGCAAAGATATAGGGCCGCGTGGTCGCGCGCCAAAGACAAGTTCAAAGGGAGAAAATCCTGTATGTTCATTGGGGACCTCTCTGTAAGCGAAGAGGGCCACGGGTAAAACCCTGTCCCAATCTTGAGGATGATCCTCAGTTATCTTCCCTAGTAAGTTTTTGAGTGTTCTATTTAGCCGTTCGACCATCCCATTGGACATAGGATGATAGATACTACTCAAAGATCTCTCTATCTGCAGAGTAGACATTACTTGAGACATGGTATCCGATATTAGTTGGGTGCCATGGTCTGATAATATCTCTCCGGGGAATCCCAGACGAGAAAATATAAGCCAAAGAGCATCTGCAATGTCAGCAGTAGTAATGCTCTTCAGAGGAATAGCCTCTGGCCAACGTGTGCACATATCAACACACGTCAAGATAAACTGATGTCCTCTAGCAGATTTGATCTTAAATGGACCAATGATGTCTATCGCCATTTTCTGAAATGGTCGAATAGGAATGTCTGCAGCCTGAATAGGTGCAGCATGGCGTGGACCTTTGCATTTCACTTCTTGACATACTTTACAAGATCGACAATAAATTCGTATGTCCTTGTTCACAAAAGGCCAAAAGAAAGCCGCAAGAACTCTTGACTTTGTACGGGAAAAACCCATATGTCCAGCACACTGAGAGTCGTGAGCGTGCTGCAAAATTTTAACTCTCAAATTCTTGGGCACAAGAATCTGAGAATGACTTGATCTAGTGGAGTCTTGCACCATACGTACAAGTACGCCATTCTTCATTGTAATCCAAGATTTACGCTTTGTATCTTTATTTGGATCACCTTTTGTTGCAAGAGTGAAGAATTTCTTTAGAGTCGGATCATCTTCTTGCTGTTTTATAAACGAGTCACGAGAAATTACCAAGGGATCATCTTGGTTATGCACTTCATTATCTTCAGTAGATGAAGTTTGAGGCATATTAAGAGCTTGAGCTCTAGTGACTACAGCATTAGCAGTTTGCATATTTTGTTTTTCCCAAACGGAAATTTGTTGTGGAGTGCATTCTTTGACTCCGTGAATACGACCGATGATAAGATCAGTGATCGGATTCGGCAGAAGACATGCGTGTACATCTCCTGTAAAGAAAGGAGTAGCAATCCTAATGATAGCAGTAGAGTATTTCTCTAAGGTGCCGCCAAATGTTACACATTTGACTACTTTTCCTGTGGCACGAGAAGGATCTACAAGTGACTGCCTAACACCAATTGTGGTGCATCCAGAATCAAAAAGAACTGAGACTGGATTGTCATTTACTAAACCTTTATGTAAGACAAGAGAACCTCTTCCATCATGCGCGACTGACGCAGGAAGAGCGGGAAGAGGATGGCCACAACTTAAAGTGGACACCGTAGTTGGTTCAAATAATGTTTTGCATTGGGGGCACTGAGATGCTCTCCCAAAATCAAAAGCGGAACATGCCATATTATTAGCATCATTATTATCTTTAGTCTGCTTATAGGCTTCATGAGACTCTTGCTGTGCAGAGTTTGCCTGATAATGTGATTTATGTTTTTTGTATTGTGATCTACCTCGATTATTATTGCCTCTGTAATCATTATTATTTCCTCTATTGTAACCCCTATTTGGGTTTGAGTCATAGTTCTCATGGTTACCATTATCATATTCATTATAATGAGTATCTCTATAACTATGGTCTTGTTGTCTCCATGATGGATGACTTGGATAGTTCCTATAATGACTTCCTCTGCGGAAATTCCTATAATTATGACCACCCCTGAATCGAGGGCTGTCGGCTCGTCTCTAGTACTTCGCAGAAGAACCCTGAAATGATTGGTTACCTTGGTTTTGATAACTATTATGGTTACCCTTTTTATCAAACCTGTTTTGTGGTCCCTGAAATTTGTGTGAATAATTAGGGTTGTATGGTGTTGCTGAAGCAACTGGCATGCCTTCCTTAACCTTAGCATTGCTAAAAGCTACGTCCGGATGTGCCGTGACGTATTGGGTACAATATTCTTCCATTTCTTTTAGTGTCTTGGGTTTACGCTCATGTAGGAATTCAAGGAATGGTTTATTTACACTTGACATAATCTTGTCCCTGAGCAACAAGTCCATAAGGGCTTCATATGTCTTTTCTGTTTTGGACAACTCAATCCAACGATTAAATGTAAGATGTGTCCTTGCAATGAATTCTGAGAATTCTACCCCTGATTCAGGTACCATTTTCTTAAACAAAAGACGGTAACCTTCCTCTGTTAATTGATATTTTTTTAACAAGGCTGCTCTGATAACATCATAATTATCCTGGTCAGCCTCTTCTACCAAGCTTAAACTAGTCAGAGTGTCACCTTTCAGTATCTCTGACAACTGATTAGCATATTGTGATCTATCCACATTATGATTTCGACAAGAACGTTCAAATCTATCTAGCCAAATTGTTATGTCGTCACTGGGTGGATTAAATGCTGGTAGCTTGATCTTGTAAATAAAAGGTTTAACATTACCACCAGATGACTGATTAACATTACCCATGTTTGTCAATTTCAACTTTTCTAACTCATAAGCTAAAAGTTTTTCCTAATGTTCATGTTCCATCTTTGTTTTTCTCTCCTCAGCTTCTAATCTTTTATTTTCAGCTTCAGCTTCTAATCTTTTATTTTCAGCCTCAGCTTCTCTGTCTAATCTCTTTTGTTCAGCTTCTCTGTCTAATCTCTTTTCTTCAGCTTTTTGTTTTTTCTCTTCCTCCTTCTGTGCTTTGGCATAATGAGAAAGTGCAAACTCTTTTAACTCCTCAGTAGTCATCCCAAGGGCTCTCCCTTGCTCAATGAAGTAGTCTAAAGTTGCCATAATATTTAATAATATGTGGCTATTATCACTGAAATAACAAATTTATTTCAACCAAACAGGAGCAAGTTTTTAACAAAAACTTGTATAATCAGCTCCCTATATCCCAATCTCTGTGGGAAACAAGCCTTTAAATAAGGTCTTGTATAATCAACTGTGTACCTCTAATAATAGCAATTAATCATCAGTTGATTCTTTCTCATAAGTTCACTACCCAGCTAGTAGTGTATGATCAAATATATTTTATGTAGCGTATGTCAACCAAGAACACACACAAAACAATTATAAAAGACAACATGAAAACATTCGCAGAAATCAAATAAGTTAAATCGACAAACAGAAGAAAATAATCACAGAACCTGTGATGATAACTGCGCCGTAATAAACAAAACAAATAACGCCACAGTGTATAAATATAAAGTTGTATAGAACTGAATGATAGGAAAGGGTAGACCTACAAATACAGACAAATCAAAACAAAACCAAAGAACAGAAAAATATTACAAAAACAACGATAAGCACAGTCGTCACAGCTAACAAAAAATAGCAACAGATGTTGCATGCAAATTTTCAATTAAGAAAATTGCCCCCTACAGACCACTAATATAAGCCCTATGTTACTTGGGAAATCTTATATTAGTCACCTCACCAACCGCCCACGACATAGACACACAAATAATATGTAAACATAAATACATAAATATATATATATCATATAAATGCAATGTGTTGTAGAGAAGGTTCAGCTGTTATATAATGCAAAGTTTCTAATTTAAAGAAAATAAACTGCCACTTTAATAAATACTAAATTTTGAACTAAACTATTACAATGTTCAATATATAAAGCTGTTCAAGAAGCTCCAACGTTGATGGTTCCAATAACTAACACACGTAGGACTTCTGACTTGTACTGCATTTTTTCCAAAAAAGTTAACCGTATGTTTGCAACTCGCTGTGATGTCCAACGAAAAAATGTCAATACGCGCTGACCTAGTTTCAGTATTCGCTTGATAGGTCACGTGAGGAACTGTTGACAAAGTGTAGACTCTCACTGCTGGTGTGTCGTATCAGGCGTCATGGAAACGATCTGGTATGAGTAGCTGACTTCCATGTGGTGTCTACTGTGCTGGTTAGCCCCAGAAAGCTGGCCTACCACATTGATAAGTGCTATTTTTCGTGATATAGCTCGTCCAGTCACAATGTTCTTTAAATGGGTCAGGTTACCGACTGTTGGGGCCCTGACAAGGTGTACTGTTAGATGCGTATATTCTGATGGAATGAGTGAGTGTAAACATCAATAATGAAGACGCGAATGGATGACAGTTCTACAGGTACACAGGACACCCACTCCAATCACATGTAGAAGTCAAGGATGGCTGGAACTACTGTGGTCGTTTCATACTGTTTAATTGGACGTACACACTTGGACAGTACGAGTATAGTTACAGGAAAACAGGTCGACATGTATCATCATACTGTTGATCAATGGTCTACAATCTTAAGTTGGCATTCATGTTGAAGAACATTACAATGGAACGTCCGTAGACAAGCACTTAGATTTCCACTGTTTATAAATATAACCATCAGGCCTTACTGACCGATCATGTCAGTTAATAAATAATGTTCAAGCATGACTCCTAGACAGAACCTCTTTTCTAGCGAAGATTCCCTTAGGTAAAGTTCAGCAAATATTTCTGAAGACAATGTTAACCCACCAGTATTGGGTTTTCTTTATAACTGTGATCTCTTAATCATCACCTGATAATAAGGGGTATCCCTGTTCTCTGATCGATGATCGACAAAAAATAGGATCCAAAATGGCTTCTGGTTCCAGTGAGCATTACTCACTATACAGATGCATAGCAAAGCTTCAATAAAGGCTTTGTTCATGAACACAAATGTTTCTACAAGAATCAGCATATTCTTTCATCATAACTGCTGCATACAATCATATTCAGTGCTGCTAGGTAACATGTCATCCCGACATATTGATATAATCATCATGTAGACGTCTGCCCATCTAAGCCTAGCAAGGAAAAGTTCAGCAAAATAGTTCTTTTACCTGGGCATGGGAAATACACTAGCAGAACACATACGCCCTCTCCTGGTGTTACAGAATAAACACTGGGAACTCATAGACTTAATAATCATATCAGAAACTATCTTTTTCCCCATAATAGATCACAGCGCTCAATAAACTTCGGACTGGTCTCCGACATGGCATTCACCAGGCATTCCATCATCACGGAAGACCCTTTTTCCTCTCCGCATGCGCAGAAACTGCCTGACCCTAACGTTCAGTACAAGGAAAAATAGTCCCACATAGACATACAAAGATATCACGATATAAGACCGAATCGTCTGAAATAGACACGGAGTAAACATAGACTCGGACCATAAACATTCCTGCATAAACCTAAGCAAGAACAATCTGTTTCTGGCCCAACAAGGAACAGACCAACAAAATCTAGATTCATACGCCAAATTCGATATCCAGGGGAGATAACCCATATAACAAAAGTATCAATCAATCATGGGTGATATATCTTTGACCAGGAAAGCATTTTGATTCTAAAAACAAATACTTTCCCTCAGACAAATAAATATTATAATAACTACATACATTGCCACCAGTAATCTGTTGGTAACACATACATGACTAAATAGCTTACTCCTTGAAACATTCTAATTGTTCACTTAACTTGACACTGGTAATTTATGAAAAACTATTAAACTGACACCCTGGGAAGGGAGGTTGGAAGGAAAAAGAAAGGAAGATATTGAATATAGAAGAACTAGTGCTGTAGTCAGGTGAAAGTGAGGCTCTAAAACTGTCAAAGGAACCACAGAAGGCACTCATAAAATGGGTTTGCGGTGGGACCTAGACAAATATCAGCAACATTCAAAACTGTGAAAAGGAAAATAAAGATGAACGTATCAATTTTTATGCACGAACTAAAGACAAAGAGGGTTACATTAAAGAAGATTGTTGCACAAGACTTCAGAATATCGTAAATAAAGAAGAGAAGTAAAGACATTACAATCTTGATGGGTAATCTAAATGCAAAGATAGGAATGAACAATAATGGCATTGAAGAGATCATAGGAGAACATGGACTTTGAACAGTGAATGAAAAAGGAGAAATATTCATGAACTTCTGTACTTCAGATCAGTTTTCTATAGGAGGAAGTATGTTTCCACATAAAGGAATACATAAAGCAACAAGAATATCACTAGATCACAGAACAGAAAATCAGATTGATCCTGTATGTATAAACAAGTTCAGATTATCATTACAAATAAAAATATGTAATGGAGCAGATGTGGTATCAGATTGTCATCTTCTGCTAACCAAAAGAAAGACAAAACTTAGTACACCACAACACACAGCTACAGACAACGTTAATGTAGGATATCTCAGAAATTAAAAAATATGTGTATATAATTCATATATAGTTATAATATAAATTAAGTATGAAGGGCTTCAAGAAGCTAATATAGACGTCCACTGGCAGCAGATAAAACGTAAATGGAATGAGACCTGGGGGGGGGGACTGGGGGGGGGGGGGGGGGGGGGAGAAAGAATGCCAGCAAAAAGGATGGATAACAACAGAAACAATCAATAAGATGAAGGAAAGAAGAAAATAAAATGGTTAATTTCAACAAGAAAGTTCATTTCAACAAGAGCAAAACCAAAGTTTCAGAGCCAAGGTTCATGAAGTTTATGTAGAACCAAACTAAGAATTCTCTCAAAGGCAAGAGGAAATGTAGAGAAGAACTGGCAAGAGTGGCAGAGAAAACTACAGCCAATGGAAATATGAAGGACCTTTGCAACAGAACAAAGAAGCTAACAGGGAAATATAAGCAATGAGATTGCTTCATCAAGGACAAGAATAGAAAATTTTAGTCATATAATAGAGCAAAGATCTCAGAAGGCACCCTGATACCATCACCAGAACTGCTATGTGATGGACCCCAGGAGAACAGCAAAAAAGAGGCAGACCAAAGACAACCTGGCGGAGAAAAGTGGAAGCTGAGATGCAAAGCATGAAGGATGGTCACCAATTGAGTAAAATGAGGACAGCTTGTTGCTGCTCTACAAGACGCCACTAGGCGTGATGGTCACTGACTACTTTGTCAGTCCTGAGGCTAAGGATCCAAGAAGAAGAAGAACAGAGCAAAGAGTTGGATGAAATATTTTGAAGACCATCTAAATAGACAATCTCCACAAGATCATCCAGCCAGCAGGAAAGGGGCTACAAGTTAACCAAATAAAACCAAATAAGTAAGAAATAAAGAAAGCCATAATGGTTCTAAGAGATGGAGAAGCTGCTGGCCCAGATGGCATTTCAACAGAGGTCTTCAAAGTAGACATTGGCACTGCTTTGGAGATATTAAACAAAATACTTGGTAAAGTCTGGGAGAACAAGAAAATGCAGTAGAATAAAAGGTAGGATGTCCTAAAGATCCTCATAAAGAAAACATATGAAGACATGAAATGCAGAATTTTTAATGAATGACAATTTACAGATTCATTTCAGATAGTGTTGCATAGATGCCTCTTGTCAGTTTATCTTATTTTTGGCTGTAGATTGAGTTATGAAAACATCATCAGCCAATAGAAATAGAATTCAGTGGACTCTGACACAACAGCTTGCCAATCTAGATTCTGCTGATGATGTGGCTCATTTGTCCTATAACCCTGATCAGATGCAGTACAAAATGTAAATGCTTGATGAGTGCTCACAGCCACTGGGTCTGAAAATATACAGGGGAAAGGCAAAGATCATGAGAATAATGCAGCAAATTATATAAAGATTGCACATAAAGAAACATAAGAACAAGATTATGAACCCGTAATATATCTTTTGTCGGCGTCTGTGGCCTAATGGATATGAACGCAGTTTCATAATCCAGATATACCAGGTTCGAAACCTGCTGCAGGCGGTTTGGTAGCAGATCGCTTTGTGTGGATTTTTAACAATGGTATAAGCGCCGTACCATTCAGAAAGCAATGGCAAACTACTGAATGAAAAAATTGCCTAGAAAAATCACAAACAGCCAATAAAAGCTGGGGTTGATTGCCACGTCCTGTAAAGGATAAGCAACTAACAATATATCTTTACAGCAATATCAACAATGATGAAGGAACAGGCAGATATATCAAAATAAGATTATAGAAGACACAAGGACATTTAATTGCATTAGGAAATATATGGAGATCAAAAGAAATCAAGTCCAACAGAAAAATAAGAATCTTCAACTCAAGTGTTAAGGCAGTCCTATTGTATGGCTGTGAAACATGAAAATACAACAGCCAAGAGGCTACATTCTACCATGAGGTGTAGATCTTTGAAATGGTATGATGATCGCAAAGGCAGAACTAATTGCAAGAACCAGACAAGTGTCAATCGAATAAGAGTTGAGAAGATGAGGCTAGCGTTAAAGGACAACCATTGTTTTGGACCCCTCATTGTAAGTGAGGTAGACGGAAATGGAAAAACACACACAGAAGGAAAAAGGGACAAAAAAAGACATGAAAAGACCTTGAATAGTCATCAGGATAGGAAGGCTTGGCATGAATATGTTGAAGTCACATGCATCTGATAGAGCAGAAAGGTAATGATTGAGTGGCTTGATGTATTGTTTTCAGAACTTGTTAATTTCACCTAGAAAATCTTAAAATACCAAATTCAGGTTTGTAACAAATGACTTCATTGACTTTTCATAGCAGAAATTGACCTTCAGTTGTGATGTTGGTGGGCACATGTTTACTGGTGGTAGCAGCCTTATTAAATGTGATGCATGTACACAAAATCTGTAAAATGTTGGC
Source organism: Oreohelix idahoensis (assembly GCA_024509875.1). Taxonomy (NCBI): domain Eukaryota; kingdom Metazoa; phylum Mollusca; class Gastropoda; order Stylommatophora; family Oreohelicidae; genus Oreohelix; species Oreohelix idahoensis. The sequence continues at coordinate 245,420 of JAMPIV010018148.1, read as the reverse complement.
ATAAAATCTTTTCATACCTCAAGAAGCCTGTTCAAGACGGAAAATATGAGATCCCATTTATGCAGGGCCGGATTTAGACATGTTGAGGAGGTCCTATTCCTAAGCTATAGGAAACTGTGGAGGCTCTATTTGGCAATTGATATAAGAGAATAAGGCTGTGTAACAACTGAACGTGGCATACATATGTTTAAAAATTCATTTAGGCATATGATGTATGGCGGTACTGTCATTATAAGTGGAAATTAACGTTATAGACTTACTCATACTATAACTATTTCTATAACTTTTTGTGACCCTAAGCCCCCCCACCTCACTACACCACTGTTAGAGAGGCCCCCTTCAGACTGTGAGGCCCTTGTTTAGCTTATGCCTAAATCTGGCCCTGCATTTATGGCATCAGACCATAGAATTCCTTTTGTCATAGAGGAACCTGTATAAAGTCTCTGCAGTGTATATGATACCTTGCTGAAAGACAATAACAGAGAGAAGACTCCAAGTCATAGACCTGAAGAGACTTGTTGAAAAGTTCAAGATATGGTGCAGTCTATGTTGATCTCTAAAAAACTATGGTCATTGTCTGGCATAAGCACAAATACAAATCAAAGAAGCTGCCATCTTCATATTGAAGGTTGGCTCCAATGAATCTCTAATGCCCTCTTTGTCTTTATGGTAGTCTCCTTCGTGTCTATCTTTTGATGTTATCTTCCCATTTAAAGTGCTGTCCTCCCCTGAAGTTTGCCCTCCAGTATGGTTTTTTGAATGTTTCTTTTTTATATGACCAAAATATTTTACCGGTCTTAATTTTGATCTCATTTAAGACTAATTTATTTTCTTCTTTTTCTGTGAGATGAGGTCTATTCTGCTATAAATCCACATTTCAGGGGCCTTTATTCATTTTCTAACTGCTTGCTCGCCCATGTTTCTACACAGTACAATAGTGAAGAGTATGTATAACAAATGACTCTCTCATTTTTAGTTTGTAAACTATTTGTTTGAGTATCAGTATTTTCTCATGTTATTGACTGTAGCTTTTTCCCATTCCTATTTTCTTCTTGAGTTCTGCTTTACATCTTCCCATTATGTGTCCAAGATGTAAGAAGTTCTTGATTTGTTCTGAAAACTTCTCATTTATCTTTATTAGTAAAATTGGCTTCTCATCTGATATGCTAATTACATAGATTTCATTTTCTCAGTGTCAATAAGCAGTCCTTATTCATAACTGATGGTGTTAATGTACTTCACCAGTTCTTGTAATTCCTGTTCATTTCTAGCAAACAAAACTGTATAATCTGCATATCTAAGGTGTTTATTGATGTTCCACCGATGCTTAGCATTTCCTGTATTTGTTTGACAATTTATTTTTCTGTGAAAACATTCAGTAGGCAAGGAGGACAGTACACATCCTAGTCCCACTCCTTTCTTTTAATATCTGTAAATGTTGAATAGTTCCTGCCAGATATTAATGTTGCAGTTTGTTCCAAGTACAAATTTTTGAGTATTCTTGTGTCTTGTCCGTCTTTTACTTCAAGGTACTGTACTCATGATAAGTTTATCATGATGGACTCTGACAAAAGCCATAGTCGGTGAAGCCCATTAAAATACTTTTTTGAACCTCTGTATTTTTCTGGTAGTATTCTAATCAGAATCTAGCTTCTCTTCCACTATTCTGCCAAGAACCAAACTGTCCTTCCTGAACTTCTTCCTGCAAAGAGAGCAAAAACACTCCTGAATATAGAACAGCAAACAAAGAAATACATAGTATGTGTGACAAGCAAAGGAACAGTAGTTAGAAAGAAAAGGCAAGAAAATAGAAGACTCAAAAATCAACACAGTACAAGAGATTTGCATGAAGCCATAATGAAATTAAGACAACAACCAAAAAGCTACAGACTTTCATAAATGGGTGCTTGCGTAGAATAGAGGGATTAAAATGGTATGACAAGGTTACCAATGTGGAACTGATGACAAGAACTGGACAAGTGCCAGTGGAACAAGAGATGAGAAGAAGACGATGGCGATGGATAGGACACACACTGAGGAAACCTGTTGATAGCATTACAAGGCAGTCCTTGTTCTGGAACCCCCAGGGCAAGAGAGGCAGAGGAAGACCAAGAAGTACGTGGAGAAGAGAGTTGGAAACAGAGGTGAAAATGATGAGGAGAACATGGAAAGAACTTGAGATGATGGCACGTGACAGGAGGACTTGGCATGTGTTTGTTGAAGGCCTATGCTCCTTTGGGAGTGGAGGGTTATGAATGAATGAATGAATAATGAAATTGGTCAAATAAGACAAATTGTGCTGAAGGAGGAGGCTGTATCAGGTTCAAGAATGGAAAAATCTTGCTTGAGGAGAAAAGTATCTAAAATAGATGGCAAGAATGTGTAAGAGAACTATTCATGGATAATAGAGGCAAAGGCCATCTTCTTCTTCTTCAAGTACCATGCCTAGTGGCATAGGAGATCATGTCTCTCCACAACTTCCTGCCTCCAGTACAATTGATAAATTCTGCTGTTTACTTCTTTCCATGCCACGATGTCAAACTGTCCAGTATTTGGTCTCTTTGTCTTCCACTATCTCTTTTTCTTTCAAGCTTACCTGTTGTTACGATATATTCCAGATTTCTTCTTTTCATAACAAGCCCAAAAAAGTGGTTTGCTTCTTTCTAATTTGTGAAATAAGTTTCCTTTGCATATTGGCCTCTTTCAGGACATTCTCATTATGGTACACCTTTTTGGTGTCCATGCAATTTTTAACATTCTTCTGTAAAACCACATCTCTGTGGCCTTTAATGCATTCCCTACTTGTTTACTAATTGTCCGTGACTCACTCCCATATGTCAGGATTGGTTCTGTAACACTGAAGAACTCTCTTTGTTACTTCCAATGACAAAGAATTGTTGTATGAAATACTCTTCATTTTATAGAATGCTGTTTTTGCCCTAGATATTCTGCTCTTCACTTCTGATATGCATCTTCCATCCGTTGTTGTTATTAATGTGCTCAAGTATTTGAATTTATTGACCTGTTTTAAAACTGTTCCATTTACTTTGATAGTGCATTCTGGGGAATCCCTTTTCTTTAAGACAACCATTACTTCTGTATTTTTGCTGTTATGGCTGAGACCTTTATTTACACTTTCTATCACTGTTGTACCAACCATTTCCTGCAGTCTTTTTCATTTTTTGCTAATGATTGTATCATCACTGTATCTCACGTTGTTTGTATTATATCTCAAAATTGTATTCCTGGCATGTCCTCTAGAGATCTCATTGTGTTTTCACTGTACAGACTGAACACATCTGCTGACAGCACCACATCCCTGCCTGACACCCTTTTTTTTACTTGCTGAAATGTTCCTGGGCGAGTGAGACCAGTCTTAGAATATGGCATTGCAGCATGGTCAACGGCAGCTAAGTCGAACTTTGACAAAATAAACAGAACCCAAAACCAAGCGATGAGAATCATAACAGGGGGCATGAAGTCAACACCCATAAAAGAGTTGGCAAAGTTTACTCACCTCCAGCCTATGGTGGATAGAAGAGATAGCAGAGCCCAGCAACAAGCCGAGAAATTCAGGAGGCTGATAGACCACCCAATGCACCAGAGAATAAATGGACTTGGAAGGGGAAGACTGAAGCGAAGCAATTTTGTAGAGACAGTCAAAACAAAGATGAGAGCAGATCCCATAAACGCAATATCAACAGCTACGCCAATATGTACTGCACACAAGCTACCAATTTGGAAACAACAGTGCTTCCCTGAAATGATAGAAAACGTTCCTGGTATTGAGAGAAAGAACAGCCAAAATGAAACAGAAAAGAGAGTCGTAACCACAAAATATATAGAGAAACATTACCCAAGCAACACCTGGATCCATGCATACACAGATGGATCAGCAACTAATGCAACAGAAGATGGGGGTGGAGGAGTCTTCCTGAGCTTAAGCAATGGCACACAAAAAAAGATAGCAGTTGCAACAGGGAAATTTTCAAGTAACTTCAGACCAGAGGCAGAGGCCTTAAAAACTGCATCAGAAATTCTAATGACAGAAGAAAGCTCAGAGAGACCAGTAGCTATCTTCTCAGATGCACTGTCAGTGATTACAACGCTGAAAAGTCAAAGTAATGCTGAACTGGATGACCTAAGAGTAACACTTCACAGACTATGTCAGCAATACAAAAGAGTCGTGATACAGTGGATCCCTTCTCACTGCAACATCCCTGGAAATGAAGAGGCTGACAGATTGGCAAAGGAAGGGGGAAAACTTCCTCAACTTGACACAAATACTGTATAAACTATGAGGAGTCCAAGAGTTTTATTAAGCGCAGGTACAGGCACAAGTGGGAAGAAGAGTATCCAGGCCACACAAAAAAATGATCTGTATTACCAGCTCAGCAAAAGTGAACAAGTGGTTATCTTCAGACTTCGCACAGGTCATAATAGATTGAGATACCATCTATTCAACAAATTAAAGATAGGAACTACTGATGAGTGTGACTGTGGCACCGATAAAATGACTGCCGAACACCTGCTTCAAAGGTGCTCAACATATGAGGAACAGAGAAAACGCATATGGCCATCACCAGTACCATTCCTGGAGAAAATCTACGGAGATATCAACAGCCTCAGGCTGACCACTGCTTTCTTTGAACTTATTCAAGTTGACATCTGAGGGTGAACGAAGAAGAAGTATTCCTGGCATGTCCTCTAGAGATCTCATTGTGTTTTCACTGTACAGATTGAACACATCCGCTGACAGCACCACATCCCTGCCTGACACCCTTTTTTTTACTTGCTGAAATGTTCCTATTTGGCTGCTAATTCTTACAGCTTCTGTTTGTTGCCAGTACATGTTCTTTATTATACTCAAATCTTTACCATCAATGTTGATACTTTCCAACATTTTGATAATTTCCTCATATTTCACTTTGTCAAATGCCTTAGTTATAGAGCATTGTTTGTTCCTTTACCTTCTACAAATCCACACTGTTCATCACTGATTTCTGGTTTAATTTTATTTCTCACTCTTCTCATGATAATTCATAATAATAGTTTTGTCACATGACTCATAAGACTAATGGTGCGGTGTTCTTCACATTCCATGGCTCCAGGTTTCTTTGACAAAGCTATGAATATGGATTTTAGCAGATCATCAGGTATTTGACCACTGTTGTTGATGTCATTTAAGACTTTTGTTATCACTTCTCCATATTCTCCCAAAGCTTCCATTTCCTCTACTGTCACAACATCTGATCCAGGCTTTTGCCTTTCTTCATGTGGCGCATGGTATCCTCTACCTCTGCCACGATTATTAGAGGTCCTTCACAACTTTTACACATGTTCCATACAACATGACCTGCAGACATCAGTCTTCATAATGTTGCCAGAAGCACAAATACAGTGGAAGCAACAAAGGGAAAGATCTACACGGTTACAAAAAAAAGTGGTTATGAGTGTACACAAAATATTAGATTAAGTACTGCACTGCATGTAAAACAGAGCTTGTACCTCCTTTCAAGTCAACTGTAGAGAAATAGGAAGGGCAGACTTGCTAATATCTTGTATAAGTGAGGTAGTCAGCACCATCCAATCCACTCTTAAAATTCAAAGGAAGTGGAAAGTCAATGACGCTGTTGGAACTGCGTGTGAAACTTTTACAGTGAAGAAGATCAGCAGTCTACATCAGCATACCCAGATTATGATAAAACTGACAGTGATGCACTCTACATCAGCACACCCAGATTATGGATACAACTGAACAGTAGAGCAGTCTACTTCAGCACACCCAGAATATGATAAAACTAACAGTGATGCACTCTACATCAGCACATCCAGATTATGGATACAACTGACAGTGCTGCAGTTTACATCAGCACACCCAGATTATGATAGAACTGGCAGTGCTGCACTCTACATCAGCACACCCAGACACCCAGGTTATGATAAAACTGACAGTGCAGCGGTCTACATCAGCACATCCAGATTATGATAAAACTGACAGTGCTGCACTCTACATCAGCTCACCCAGATTATGATAGAACCGACAGTGCTGCACTCTACATTAGCACACCCAGAACAACCTGATGACTTGGAAACCCTGTGGCTTAAATTCAAGGACATCATAAAGACAGCTGCTGCAGAAGCATGTGGTGAAGTCCGACTTGGGAACAAGAGAAAGAGGACACCTTGGTGGACAGAGGAAGTCAAAGAGAAAATAAGAGAAGAAAATGGCATGGAAACAATACTTAGGAGCTAAAAACACAGCAGGACAAATAGAGAAATATAGAGAATATGTGATACTTAGAACAGAAGCAAAGAACAAGGTGCTAGCAGCAAAACAAAAGTCCTGGGAAGAATTTGGAGAAAAGCTAGAAAAAGATGCGCAAGAAAACCAGAAATTGTTCTATAAGACCCTAAAAGAACATGAAGAAGGAAAAACAATGCCCTCTCAAATTTATAAAGGACAAGCAAGGCAAATTGCTTACTGCCCCGAAGGAAGAAATGGAAAGATGGAAAGAATATTTTTCAGAACTCCTTGATGATGAGCAACGTCAAGCATCAGAAATGATAACCACTGACACAGAAGAGGAAACAAATAGTGATGAAGATGACATAAAGATGGAAGAACTGAAGGCAGCACTGGAGAAAATCAAGATGGGCAAAGCAGCAGGGCATGATGGTATAACACCAGAAATGATTAAGTACATGGGAGCATTAGGCGACCTATTACTCTTAAGGGTCCTACAGGCAGCGTGATGCAACAAGACCATACCAAAGGACTGGGAGATTGCCATCATAACACCAATTTTCATAAAGGGTGACGATCGACAATGTGGAAACCATAGAGGCATATCCCTTCTCAGTGTCCCTGGTAAAATCTACTCTAGAATCCTAGAGCAGAGACTCCAATGCCTAGCTGAGCCACAATTGGATGAGGTCCAGTGCAGGTTCCAAGCAAACCGAAGTACTCAAGACCCAATCTTCACACTCAGACAGCTGAGTGAAAAGGCCCTTGAGAGTAAGAGTGAGATCCATCTTTGTTTCATAGATCTGGAAAAGGCATTTGACAGGGTCCCCTGGAGCAAACTTTGGGACTGTTTGGCAAGGAAGGACATTCCAGCACCTCTGATTCATGCTATACAGAGCTTCTACAAGTCTTGCAGAGATTATGTGATGATAGTAAATCATAAGCCAGAAGAGTTCAGGACCACCACAGGTGTAAGGCAAGGTGATTTCCTATCACCTTATCTTTTCATACTCCTCATGGACGATGGCATCAAGGCATGTAAGGAGAGGACAAGAAAGTATTCAGTGGGGTACTGGAAGATGAGACAGGTATGTATTTTAGAGTTGGCATTTGCTGATGACAAGGAAGTTAAACGCCAAACCCATTTCTAGTGTTTTACCATCATGCCCTGTTGTTTTGCCATCTTCACCACCATTGGTTTCATCTTCTGTGCTAGTGGTTATCATTTCTGATGGCTGACCTTGCTCACCATCAAGAAGTTCTGAGAAATATTCTTTCTATTACTTCCTTTGGGGCAGTAAGCAGTTTGCCTTGCTTGTCCTTTATAAATTTAAGAGGGCACTGTTTTTCCTTCCTCATGTTCTTTAGGGTCTTATAGAACAATTTCTGGTTTTCTTGAGCATCTTTTTCTAGCTTTTCTCCAAATTCTTTCCAGGACTTCTGTTTTGCTGCTAGCACCTTGTTCTTTGTTTCTATTCTTGGTATCACATATTCTCTATATTTCTCTGTTTTTCTTGCTGTGTTTTTAACTCCAAAGTATTGTTTCCATGCCTTTCTCTTATTTTCTCTAACTTCCTCTGCCCACAAAGTCAGACTTCACCACATGCTTCTGCAGCAGCTGTCTTTATGATGTCCTTGAATTTAAGCCAGAGGGTTTCCAGGTCATCAGGTTGTTCTTCTGTGTTTCTCACTGCTGTAGCAATAAGCCCCTGATATCTGGTGTAGCAATAAGCCCCTGATATCTGGTCTTAACTTCTGGCTCTCTCAGCTTGTAGGTCTTAATGCTCATTTCTCCTGTTCATTTACTTAACTTCTTGCGTGATGTTGGGCAATTCCTAGGCCGAGCAACTCTTTCAGTTGTTCTTTTAATTGTTAGCTGGTAGTGATCGCTTCCAATCTCTGGCCATCTCCAGATTCAAGCATCCCGGAGATACTTGAATGAGCTCTTCCTAACAATGGCAAAGTCGGTCACTGATTTCTCATTCTTTGTTGGTTCATATCTAGTGTATGCATGATGCGCTTATGGGGTAACTTTGTGTTTGTAATGATCAGATTTTGCTCAGTGCAGAATCTAAGGAGTAATTTTCCATTGTCATTACGAGTATCTTCTCCATATCTTCTGATAACTCCACCCCATCTAGCATGGTCATTTCCAACTCTGTCATTGAAATCTCCGAGCATGATAATTTCATCTAGGCAGTCATCCACTGTCCTTTGAAGCAGCTCGAAGAATTCCTCCTTGACCATTGCTCGCTCATCTTTATTTGGCCCATACACAATGACAAGGTTGACTATGGTTTCTCATTCTTTTAGCTTTAGAACCATAAGGCGTTCCGAGACAAAGTTCCATCCCTTGATACTATCCTTTTGGTTTTTTGCCACAATACAACCCATGCCCACTTTAGCTCTTTCAGATGTAGGGACACCACTGTAGAGCAGCATGTCTTCATCGAGATCTCCTTGTCCCTTTTTCTTTGTTTCCGTTAAAGCCAGAATTTCTAGTTTTGCTTTCCTCATCTCTTCCACTAGCTCCTCTTCCTTCCCATTTATACTCCTTGTATTCAATGTTCCATAAGTCGTAGTCCATTCCAGTTTGTCACATTTAGAATCAGTCCGGTTTTCTCTCTTGCATTTCTTGTAATCCTGTTTTAAGGCAAATAAGTGATTGGCCTGTTGTGCCTTTGCATAATGGAGGGACGGCCTCAATGCAGGCCACCCTCCTCCTTTTTTCAGCTGGGAAAAACAATCTTAAATACATTTAATATGCATTCACATAGAGGCCTCAACTCTTCGGGAACTGGTGTGGATATACTGTCCTGGTGATGCAGGAATATGCAGTAATGAAAGAGCTCACAGACTATCCTTGAGAGTATCCATAGTGGGGGACACTAGATTTGGATAAGGGAGAGATAACAAGAACAATTAATGATCGCTTGTTAGAGACCGTCACCACAGTCAGTGAATCAGCATGACTCAGACTGCAGGAATTCGGCATCAAGTGATGCAGAGATGGACAAATGAGAGGATGGGTCAGGCATGTATACAATCAGCACTCATGCCCTTTGACATTTTCTGAGGGAAACAAGCACCTGTGGGTTTGGCTGGAATGCGATGATGTCGATTCTGAATAACAATATGCATTTGAAAGTGATATTCTATCCTTAAATATCACTAAACTTGACGCCCAAGTTTCTCATATTTTAATATTTTAGACACCCTATCTTCAAATATGCATTGTCTTTCAACATATTTTTCAATTTTAATAAAATTGTTCACCACTGCGGGGATATTTGAAAGACTTTTCTTCTGATGTAAATATCTCAAAATGCCAACATGTAATTAACCGGTAACCATAATTGCGACATTTACAGTGAATGTTTCTGATGACGTAGTCCACCGGATATTTTATCTTTCATCACTGTAGACTTGGGCAGTTAATTTTAGCTGCTTAGGTCTACTGGTATTTGACAACTGATTGAGCCATCGTTTCCCTGTGTCATAGGAGCAGGAGCAATCAAATTAAACCAAACTTGCAGTAGCAGTCATGCAAAGTTTCATCTTGATGTTTTCAGGACAAAGAAGTTCAACAAGTGCTTGAGAATGCACGGAGCATGGCTGATGTTTCATTCAGAGCATTTGCTAAAAGCATTGATGGCTCAACTCCTATTGATAGGCATCGAGAACAGCCTTTGTAAGTATATAGGAATGTGTAATTCAGTGTTTCCAAAACTTTTTCGGGTCACTGCCCCCTTGGCTCCAAGAGCACATTCCCAGCACCCCCCTCTATGTTTCTGCATTTCACACAGCAACAAACAAACAAAAAAAAAACTATAAATAGCACCATTGGTTCTACAATTAAGCTCTGTTGTAACTTTCCTGTGGTTTAGTAACGTATCTCGGATATCGCTAGCTCCCCTAAATACTGAGAAAATCAGATCTGCAACAAAGCAAAGTTGGTATTTATTAAACACCTGCAGATATCTAATTTTGTCAGCTGTCAGCAAAAAGTACATTCGGACACACCTTGCCAGTGGACATTCACCCACATTGAAGTGGTAAACACTAGCAATGATTGTCCCTTCCAAATGATGCTGATTAAATCTTAGTGAGCTGACCCCATACTTCTCGTCATTAGTTTCCCTTTCATCAGGATTGACCGAGTGGACAATAGGGGATTCGTTATACTTCACAACTGCTTTATTAGCATACGATTATGTTAGAACTTATGATCAGTGATGATTACCTCGGCTCAGGATTGCAGACAAAACTATGCTTTGCTTAATGATCTTAGTAATTCAACCACTGCGCTACCTATCTTTCCTATCTCGTCCCCGCCTCAGTGATGTTGTCCCTTAAGTTCACAAGCCTTTTTTTTTAAAGTAACACTGCTACACAATATTTGAACAGGATAATACAATTAATTACCAAGTATTCACCGCACTCCCTTGACAAGCTTCTCATACCCCTTGGTAGGCGTACCCCAGGTTGGGAACCTTTGCTATTAGGTGTCTGAGGAACTGGGACGAGTGAAGTTACGAAGGAGTGGTGAGTTAGGGTTTGTTCATGTCTTCTCCTCACATCAGGGCTCTGTATAATCAAAACGCTTTCGCATGTAAGTTTTAGACTGAGTAATATTGTTGAATTTAGCCTGCTAAATCCTCAACCACTCATTTACTACTGAACGCCCCCGGTGGCCAGATTTGCCCTTATCACACCCTTGGATCCTTCCACTGCTGGGGGGAAGGTGGGAATACTGCCCACTTTAGGAACCACTGGTATAAGGCAAAGGATATGTTGCCGCTTCAGCTGTGTCAGATATCTTTTATCACTTTTCTTTAAAATCAAAATTGTATTTGGATTTCAATTTCAGTTTTTAATAAGTTGGAAATAGCTCAATAAAGGTTAGGTTTATAAAGTAAGGGAAATAATAAACTGCAGATATATTTTGTGTTTTATGTTTGAAGGGCTAGGTGCCACATGGTGAATAGTAAAATGCTGATAAAATCATCCTGTTTCTTCAAATAACTAGGCCAGCAAGTCTGAACACATACATTAAAATAAATTTTTAAACTGTATGATGAATGACTGAATAATAATAAATGGCCACCCACTTAACAACAATAATTGCAGTCCCTAAATCTTGTTTTTTTTTTCCTTTACTTCTTGTTAACTGTTTCTTCGTGTGAGATTCACCATCTCCATTTATGTGGAATCAAAATTATTTTATTAATGTTAAGTTGACATTTTGAACCTGACACATTCTCTTTGTGTACAGAAGTTAAATAATTGATTATTTTCTGCATTATCTGTAATAAACTAATTGCCACTTGGTATTGGCTTTGGTATACAAATTCATGGATTGTGTGCCTACACAAAAACTGCCACAGATTAAGACCAATTATTTCATAGAAATGTTTGTCCGTCTGGGAGTTACATTTCAATTATTTGGTTCACTTTATGCGGATAAATAAAGTTAAGATACATTTGAAAATAATTAACACAAAATAGATAAATATACAGTGCAATGTACTCAAGTCAAACCTGAAGGCTGCATTACCAAAAGGTTCAAATTAACATATATTCAAATTATGTTCAAGAATTATTGGTTTGGTTTGAAGGACTATCTTCGTTGCACACAGACTACTCCATCAGTGCTCCGATCTCCTCCCTTAGATCACACAAGGAGAATCTCAGCACAGTGCACAAACTCCATAGCAGCTGCGAGAGTCCCAGTGTGTGTATATAGGAATCACATTCTATAAATATTTTTGTTGTGGGTAGGTTTCTAAATGTTTCCAGGGCAGCGGCCTGATAGGCCTACTCTTTACTATTTCCAACTGCCGTGGGATTTTTAACATGTGCAACTTGCACACAGGACCTCCTATTTTTTCACCCTTTTCCGAGAAGGCTAGGCATCCCATCTCACTACCCAGGAGACCGGGGGGAGTATGACATCATTAGGACCATTAGGTTCTGAAACAAAATTTCCATAAATTATATTCCCTCGACTGGGAATCGAACCCAGTACCTCTTAGCCACTTCAAACCCCACCTCCAAGAATGAGACTGCATAGAATGAATTCAACAATAGAATTGATACCCAGCACTGGGGACAGGAAGTTGGGGGACGTTTGATCATCTAATCTGTCAGGCATGGCACCTGAAGAAGAAAAAACCTATGACACTTTGTGGAATACGATGCCTCCCATGCTATTATTGTAAACATCGACAATTTTAGGAACACTAGTGATATTTTTCTTTCATTCGTATTGTATAATTGCTGAACAATGAATCATCATTGGAAAAGTGATATCATAATGGCATTTTTCCATTTCGTTAGCCTTTTCTGTGCCTGAATGCCAAAGTTTGTCCCTTTTTAACTCTTTATTTGTCACTTAGGAAACATGACCTACTGAAAGTCTAGTTTGCATGATAAACCACTCCCCTCGCAAAGTTTAGCAATTAAATTAACCAATCAGAGTGAATCAATAAGGGTTGCCTGACATTTTATAGTGAAGTGAAATTAGCTTGCTCAAGTGCATTCAGTATATTTATTAACATTTTTTATTTCATTTTTGGTAAAACGATTTAGTGTAGATGAATTCATAAAGTGGTTAAACTATTCTCACTTTTCATTAACTGTACAAACACTCCTTTTAATATTTGTTTTCTTGTATTTACATAATAGGCAAGAAAACATTCGTCATATGAACACAGCAGTCAGACTCAATGCCAGGATGAAGGAATTTTCAAGTAAAGCTAGTCTTGTCATTCTAAATTTACCCTGTGTACCAGAGTCCTCCAAGGGACGAGCAAACTGTATCCTTGTCCAGTTATTGAACGGTCAGGACTATTTTAATGATTGAGGAGTGGTAAAGGTACTCCCATAGCAAATACTGCCACAGGGAAGTGTTAGGGACTTCATCATATTAGGTCCAGCTTAAAGAGGTAGGGTCATTTGTTGCCTTCCCCATTTCAAGAGCAGAGTCAGGTACCCATTTACAGCTTAGTAGACTGGAGCATCATACTATCAGGTTTTGTTCCTGGAACCTAGTAACTGTGCCATGAGAGGAAAGCACTCTAACTGCTTAGCCAATCAATGCTGTGATTGAGAAGTAGGTAATTTTTTAAAAGACACATCCTGTTACCATTTCACTTCCTACAACAATATCTATCATCAGAAATGGAATTCCAGTGCTAAAATAAGAATTTTCAACTCTAAAACATTGAGAGAGAAACATGACAAGAAATAACAGTTTTATAAAGAGGAGTTTGAACAGGGTAGGATTAATATGGTTCATTTGTCCCATCAAGTTCGTCGCTAGCCATTCATTGTGTGTGAAATTAAATATGCAACAAAAAAAAAACCAGCTTCAGCACTTTCTGTTTTGAAACCTAAATGCTTTTGTCATTTTTAACCAGGAGTTGTGAACTGTAAATTATGAATTGAAAGTTTAAGGGAGAATTTAAAGATTCAGTAGTAGTGGCAACAGCAGGTAGTTATGGTAGAAATTACACTTATGGTGGTATTGAACAGAGAGATATCATAACACTACATCTCTTCTGATTGAAAGCACTTAGATCTATTACAAAGGCCAGGTCAGCATATGAAAATCCTTAGATTACTTCATCAGTGCTGTTAGTTGGGGCATGGCTGAAAAATTTTGGTCAGCAGGATTTGATGTCACGGATCATGTCTGGACAAGCAGTTAGTTAGTGGTGGCTGGCATTTGAACTAGCATTGATCGAAGGCATATGAAATTTGACAGTTCACATTGTGATCCCTCTAGAAATAGATAAATGAGTGGTATTTTGAGTGATAGGAATGGATGCATCTAAAATTGTATGTAATAAAGAAAGGCATGGATTATTCTGTAACCAGGTACACAATTGAAAGTTATGTTGAGAGTGGTGTAGACCATCTTCGCAGTACAAAATCAAAGAACCCTGGCCAGGGTGTATGTTACAATTCTGTGTAGCTTACTCCAAATTGAGTACTGCTGTTACTTACACATGGTTTTCTCTAACTTTTAGGGCCAGAATTCCATATACCACCGAATCACTGTAACTATTAATAACGTTATCACTACCAATGCTGCTAGTCCAGCATTGCCACAACCACACTGCTACGAATACCACTTCATCAAATTTTATGTTGCCTATTTATTCTACTGTATTACATAAATTACTTCATTAATAAATTACAGTTCGCCACCTACTGGTTAAAGAATAACCCAGTAATTAGAGGTTTAAATAAACAGCTATAGAGACTTTTGATTAATTTTTTTTTTAACTTTACAAACCACAAAAATACCTTGGGTTGATTCTGACACGCAATGAATTAGTACATGAAGAATTTGTCACGCAATGAATGTGGCTTGAGGTGAATTTGGTTTGTAATGAATTTGTCCTTGTGATGAATTGAGTGTGACAAAGTTGAGAGAAAACCAAGATCATCAGCAAAGGGACTTAAGGAAGAACCAGACACATACCAGTGGGACAAGAGGGAGGCTAGATGTAGGCACGTGTAGGACACGCAGTGAGAAAACTTGCTAATAACATGATAAGATAGCCCTTATTCTGAAATGTCCAAGGTAAATGAAACAGAGGAAGACCTAAACACAACTGTAGAGGAGAGCTTAAGACAGACATACAAAATACAGAGAAGACTTAGAAAGAACTTGAACAGATGGCACAGCACAGGATGTCTTGACATGAAAGTTCAGTGCTTCGGAGAGAGCTGAAAGGCTTTGTATTTATGAACTATTTGAATGGTTGCAGGAAGACTTCTCGAGTCTGTAAGTTGGTAAGATGTTTGTCAGAGCTGTAGATGCGTTTGGCTAGGTCGTGACTTCTATACGCCAATTTTGGTTCACTGTTACAGGGAAGTAAGTTTTGGAAGGAGCTTTCTGCAAGTGCTATATGTTTACCCTCAATACTTTTTTCAGATGTTATTTAGGGAAATATCCTTAACTCATCTCGCTAGATGACAGCACTAATTCTCCTGCGATCTTTTATCTGGATGCATTGGTTATGAACCTGGAGCAGTGCGTCAAAAAATGGCATGGGAAAAAGTGAAAAAAATCCAATTGACTGAAATTTGACTAATTAACAGCCATTTTATCCCAATAAGCTCGGTGGTCCATGGTTCGATCCCTGGTTGAGGTGGGATTTTTTAGACCGCAAATGGCTCCGGGGTCGACCCAGCCTCATGAATTGGGTACCAGAACAACACTGGGAAGATTAAGGCGGCAGGCGTGATGTTGACCACATCACCCCTAGTGTGTCGATGGTCAAGAAAATACGGGCCTAGCACCGTATTCTCAATATGCCTCTATAGGCGTGTAACGGGATCCTTTACCTTTTATCACAATATGTTTTGTAAATGTACAGATATCGTTTAGAATTACTGCAAATGTAATGAACTCTATTCATACTCACCCGAATTACAAATGGGGAAAATTCAAGAAATAACATCCAGAATTAAACATTGCCATTATTTTGGAAACAAAATGTGCATTATAGAGGCACACAATTCAGTTCCCACACCAAGAATGCACGTGGGAAAAGATGGGACAAAGTTATGGACGCATTTGGAAATTCTAAAGATTAATGACAGAAACAGCACACTAATGGTCACTGTTGAAATTTGTCCCATTATCTCATAAAACTACCACAATATTCTATGTCTTGATTTTATTCAAATAGTACAACACAATATATGTCATGTAATCCTTCACCTCAGGAAGAAGCAAACAACAGTGTACTGTCTAAAATATTTATTTTCAAATTTGTAGAAACTGAGATGAAAAATAACATATCTATATGAATATTTACTTTCATGTCTCATCTAGCAGAAAAAATAGACAATGCAAAACCATGTTTCCCACTGGCCTATATGTGCCTAACTGATATTTCCTGCTTGCACGTTGCTAATTAGAAGACATATAAAAATACTTCAGCTGGAAACTCAAGCTTATTGTCATATACAATTACTGGCTTTTCTTGACACAAATTTGTGGCAAAATCAAAACTTGTCTGCTCAGTGAATATCTACAATTTTTCTCTACTTGCTTTTGTAGCCGTATTCTACCAAATGATTCAAAAGTCATAAATTCAGCTGTAGTTTTCTGCCTTATAACATTTAAAAAAAATATTTAACAGTGAATGCACATATTTCTATAGTTGTTTAAAAAAAATATTACCAAGAAGAAAAAAAATGAAGAAAACCCCTACATGACCCCCTAAAGCAGTCATGTAAATCTACAGGTCAGTGTATAGTACAATAAGAATAATAGTTTGGTGATGACAAGATCACATGGTTAACCAAATGAGTGAGATTTCATTTCTGCAACTTCTTCCTTGAAAAATGTAAGATAATTGTTACATGACCAACAAAACATATGAACACACAGAAACAACATATTTAAGGGAGTGTAAGAGAAATTGGTTTCAACACCTGTGAAGCTATAATTAAAATCCAACATTCTGTATGTACATCATGTTACTGAACTTGAAGGCAGCATGCAAAATAGTTACAATACCAGTTGCTCATTGATGAGCAGTCATGCACTCTTTGCCTTGATTTGGTACTGGTCTAGAAAGCGGGCCCCGGAAGTTCAGGTTTTTGAAAACGCGAATCCGACTTTTTATTTAACAACTCCCGATCCGACTTTTGTATCAACCGCCCATTCGACGATCCGACCGCCTTTGTATCAACATGGAGTTCAATTTATCGATCTTGCCACGCACTGAAAATGACGCTGTCAAATTTTTACAAGCGCGTGGCATATTGCCGGCTGAAAGAATTTGTACTCTTGGCCATGAAATGAAACTTCATTGTTACACCGCTGGCAGAATAAGATGGATCTGCAGGGAACGGAAGCATAAGGAGAGAAGAGAGCTACGTAGTGGCACGTGTTTGCAGTCCACGAAACTATCCCTAGTGAACGTTATCTCGTTTATCTATTACTGGAGCCATGAGTCAACCTCAGTGAAAGTATGTGCTAGGGAACTGCTTATTTCCAAAACAACTGTTGTGGAATGGAATGCGTTCTTACGTGAAGTATGCGTCTTTTCTCTTTCAAAAGTGCAACATTGTCAGATTGGAGGTGAGGGTCACATTGTTGAAATCGATGAGAGTTTATTTTCGAAACGGAAAAAACAACACTGGAAGAATCCTACCGCAACAATGGATTTTTGGAGGAGTGTGTCGCGAAACAAGTGAAGTCTTCTTGGTGCCAATCCCAGATAGGAGCGCAGCAACTCTCTTAAAAGCAATAGTTGAACATATCAAGGAAGGTTCAACCATCTATTCTGACTCATGGAGAGGGTACAGAAGCGCTGACATCGAGGCATCTGGATTTTCTCATTTTCAAGTCAACCACAGATACAATTTTATTGATCCAGACACGGGAGTACACACGCAAACAGTGGAAAGAATGTGGGGCAGCGCTAAGTGGAGAAATAAAAAACATCGAGGTACAGCTAGACAACATCTGAAAACCTACCTAGCCGAGTTTATGTGGAGGTCGAGAGTACCTACAACTAGAAATGTATTTGAAGCTATCCTTGAGGACATTTCACTTTACTGGCCTCCAGAATAGACATTGCATTTTTATGCCAGCTACGGCTGCCAGCTACGGTCCTTTTCAGGGGCCTGAATATCTATCAAAGTTAACAATCAACAATCACTGAGTATCACTAAGTATGCACAGTTATCTCCTCCTTTGCAAAACAACGGCAAGACGGTTGGGTTATCTCCCCCTCATACGATACATATTTCGTTTACCATTTCGTAAATTGTGTTTCGTTTCTCGGAAAAAGTCTGGGGCCCGCTTTCTAGACCAGTACCCTTGATTTTAATAAAATAATAAAACACAAAACATGAGTGTGTTCAGTTTACACTTGTAATCTCAGAATTCAACAATATTAAGACTGACCACTAACAGTTAGATTAGAAATATATGGACTATTTTTTTGTATATATTAGCTCTCATTGGACACACTGCAGATATGCTACCTGATGTGAAATTTAAAAAAATGTGGCACTGGGCAGTTTGAGCAGAAAACATTTTGAATGCATACCTGCACCAATGTGAGCACCACAATTTCTGCCACATTCCAAAACTGACAATAAAGCTTTAACTGGTTAGCACCTAATACAAAATATGTGTTAAGTTTTCATTTTGGAACAATCTAAATGACCTGCAATGTCAGTACACATCATTTGATAATTTTATTACAGCATATACATAATGCAAGTACAATGAACAATAGTGATAAGGCAAGCATTTATCTTCCACCCACATGGTTGGCAACATTTCATTTTACTTTAGCCACATTACACTGCCGATGGGTAGACAACTCTATATTACTTTAGCCACATGACACTGCTGATGGGCAGATACACTCCATTTTACTTTACCCACATGACTACTGATGGGCAGATACACTCCATTTTGCTTTAGCCACACTACACTGCCGATGGGTAGACAACTCTATTTTACTTTAGCCATATTACACTGCCAATGGGTAGACAACTCTATTTTACTTTAGCCACATGAACTGCTAATTTCAGATACACTCAATTTTACTTGAGCCACATGACACTGCTAATGTCAGATACACTCCATTTTACTTTAGCCACACATATTCAAGAAATATTCATGGAAAAATGGTAAGCTTTGTGCTTTAAATGAGAGGCATGACAATATGCCAGGATTATAGTTGAAGTCAGTACGGGACGGTGATTCCCAATACAAAGACGTGTGTTGAAATTATAATTGAACAGTGATAATGGGAGGACTCATTCCCCGAAGTTTATGGAACAAAGATTTGATATGCCGGGATGCTGAAACACCCCGATGTTGTTGGAAAAAGATATACTGAAGATTTGATATGCCGGGATGCTCTAACACCCCGATGTTGTTGGAAAAAGATATACTGAAGATTTGATATGCCGGGATGCTCTAATACCCCGATGTTAAATAGAATAAAGGAAGGATGTTATAAAAGTATCAACTAGGGAAAAGTTGAGTAACATTGTATAAAAGCGAACCAAGATAATGTTCGACTGAAAGTTAGAGGGAGTATTCATGCCATGTTCGTGATTGTGACATTTTGTGAATTCGTACTTACTGTGTATTAAACTGTTACCAAATCGTCTAAGCCGAGAGGTTCCTTCAATCATTCAAGGTTCAGTTAACCAGTTGATAGCCTTATTTAATAATTGAAGATAGACAGAAGGAGGTATCCAAGAAGAGTGATTTCCAGAATATTTGACAATGCAAACCAAATTAAAAATAAAAGAACTTCCACCTCTTTATTCAAACAAATGGACCCTAGACAACAAAATGAAAGAATTCGGGCAATTTCTCTATCCCTTAACAGGCAGATACACTCCATTTTGCTTTAGCCACACTACACTGCCAATGGGTAGACAACTCTATTTTACTTTAGCCATATTACACTGCCGATGAGTAGACAACTTTATTTTACTTTAGCCACATGACACTGCCAATGGGCAGATACACTCCATTTTACTTTAGCCACATGACACTGCTAATGTCAGATACACTCCATTTTACTTTAGCCACATGACACTGCTGATGGGTAGATACACTCCATTTTACTTTAGCCACATTACGCTGCTGATGGGCAGATACACTCCATTTTTCTTTAGCCACTTTACACTGCTGATGGGTAGATACACTCCATTTTACTTTAGCCACATTACACTGCTGATGGGCAGACACACTTCATTTTACTTTAGCCACATTACACTGCTGATGGGCAGATATACTCCATTTTACTATAGCCACATTACACTGCTGATGGGCAGATATACTCCATTTTACTTTAGCCACATTACACTGCTGATGGGCAGATACACTTCATTTTACTTTAGCAATATTACACTGCCGATGGGCAGATACACTCCATTTTACTTTAGCCAAATTACACTGCTGATGGGTAGATAGAGTTTTTTTTATCTCAGCCATACTACTAAACTGTCAAGTGGCCAGATACACTCCATTTTACTTTAGCCACATGACACTGCTGATAGGCAGGCAGATACACTCCACTTTACTTTAGCATATTATACTGTCAATGGGTAGATATACTCCATTTTACTTCAGCCACATGACACTGCAGAAAGGTAGATGCACTCTATTTTACTTTAGCCATATTATACTGTCAATGGCCAGATACATTCCATTTTACTTTAGCCACATGACACTGTCAGTAGGAAGAAAGATTGTGGCAAGAGGACAGTTGTGAGATGAGCTTTTGCTGAGGGCACAGCTTGTGTTGCAGCCTTTTATGAGCACAGAAGTTTTTCAAACTGTGCAAAAGTTGCTCATGAAAGCAAGATTCCAGAGGTATGGAAAGCCATGTATACTGAACAATTCCCCATAGCAAGCCAGTTAAGAGGTTTAGCCTGCATGTGTCTGGTCTACCTGTTATCAGCTTACGGCAGATGAGTGATGAGACAGTCTTAATAATCTATATGAGATCTGCAAGGCAAGAGGCTACACTCAGCTTTCATGCTGGTTGACAAACCTCACAATTATTCATGTGCTGCCTGAGATAATTATAACTGATCACATCTTGACCTACATCTCTGTCATGCAGCAGGTAATGGATGGGGTGCAAGCACTAAGACAATGCTCACTTTTTATAAATCTTTTATTACAGGAAAAATAGATTATGGAAGTATAATATATGACTCTGCTGCACACAGTAACAAGATTAAATTAGACAGAATTCAGCATCAGGCTTTATGTACAATAGCAGGTGCAATTAGATCAACATCAATGGGAGCTATAGAGGTGGCTTTAGGAATCATACCCTTGGAATTACGGAGAAAGGAGTTAAGACTAAATTACATGAACAGAGTTATGTTGGATAAGTCTCACCCAGCGCATACAGCTTTTACCAGATGCCAACTAACAACTCAGGCCAAGCCAATGAATACCACTAGATACTGTTAAACTCTGTGTAGTTGTTAACTCATACTGGCTACTAGTTGTTGAATCACGCTTTATTTGTTAAATGACGTGAATGTCCACCAGTTGATAAATGTAGATGTTGGGACTGGTGTAGTAAAGTGTAACGATTGTCAACTCATTAAACCCAGCACAGTTTTGGTCATACAGGTCATCTTGTCCTGGAACGTGATGAGGCTCCGACAAGAATGTGAGTGTAGACAATGAGTGTGTATCTGAATGTCAGTACGCGAATGGTAGAATGATTCGATAGAGTTGACAGGTTGGTAGTACATCACTCATACTCACACTGTTCGAATTCAAGAAGTACTGGAACTACGGTGGTCTTTTTATAACATTTAATGAGACGCACACTTGGACAGTACGTGTATGGTTACAGGAACAAATGTCGACATAGACAGCATAATGTTGATCACAGGAATATCATCTTAAGTTAGCATTCATGCTTGGCAAATATCATAATGGAGCATTCGTAAATAAGCATTCAGAGTTCCTTCATGTAAATCATCTGGCTTTACTGACTGGGCACGTCAGACCATAACCAATATATAGGAAGGCTCCTAGACCTAACCTCGTCTAGCGAATATCCCTTCACGTAAAGTTCAATATATATATTTTCCATAAAGATATAGGAATCCCAGACATGGGTTCTCACATGTAGCAGTGATCTCTTGGTTCATCGAGCGATAGTACAGGCATCCCTTTTTCTCACTCGATAAATACAAAGTATATAAATTTCAACATGGCTGTGCTTCTCTCGTGAGCTCCACTCACTAATGGATACAGACCAAAATTGGTCATTCGTTAAATGTCCTCATTTCTTCATAGCTTCTCTCATAGAGGTAATTGAATAATATCATACAATCTAGTGCTGATATATAGGAATGTCATCTTCCTTTGAATAAATATTCTTTTCAAAAGTACCACTGTGCATCTGCTTATCGACAACGATGGCGAAGCCCAAGTTCATAATAAATTGTGGTTTTACCTTTCTATGCGAAATATAACTTTGCCATTCCTTGGCAAAAGAGAATAAACACTGGGGTAAAGTACATACAACATGTCTAAATGACTATCACTTTTCCCCATTTACTTATAGATCACTTTTTCGGCGATAGGCCGGCTACAACAAAATTCGACAGGATGACAGCCATGAATCACACCCCTGCTAGCGATACTTCCGCTGCATAGCCTTTGACCTTTTCTAGCGACAACCAACATAGTTCGACTTAGAAATGTAAAGATATCCATATATAAGACAGACTCGTCCTACTCATACAAACACTACGTATAAATTCAGGCCATAGATATACTGAAGCAAGAACAATCTATTCCTACCCAGCCAAAGAATAAATCGCAGTAGGCCTAAATTCGTCCGCGGAATCCGATCGAAGATGACGGAACTACTTTCAAGGGAAGTAACTCAAAAATGACTTCTCCTTAAGCACTTAAAAAGGAAATACTTTGTTTACAAAATATTTGCGAACATAATAAGTATATAAATGTATTATATTGCAAGATAGTAAAAATTGCCCTTTACAGTTACCCTACAGGATGGAAGTGTATGAGGGAAATTGTCCATCTGGGTACATTAATTACATCAATTAATAACAGTTGTGAATACAAGCCAGTGATTCTGCCCTGGGAGATCAAGAAACCAGACACGGACTACCACCTAGCAGAAATACTTAAGAAAACAAATAATATAGAAAATATTAAAAACACAGCCAATAAATATATACAACAAATATCAAAAGACAGCATTATTGTGTACTCAGATGGATCCAAGGGAGAGGATGGCAAATTGGGGATAGAAATATATATTCCAATATGGAAAATGGCAAAAGAATATAGCATCACGGAAAATACATCCATTTTCACTGCAGAGATGGTGGCAATACTAAAAGCACTAGAAATATTCTCTAATAACCCTCCCAAAAAATTAACAGTTTTAACTGACTCTTTCAACAATTAAAGCACTTAGAAACTTACGAGGATGTAGTAGACCTGATATAGCAGAGGAGATTTTTCAGGCTACTACATACTTATATTCTAGAGGATGTTCAGTATTAATTGCTTGGATACCTTCACATGTTGGCATAGAAGGAAATGAAAAGGCAGATAAAGAAGCCAAGAAAGGTAGATCTGATAAAAAATCTAATAAATGTAGGGATGAGTAAATCAGAGCTTAATTAAAGATTTAATAACAGATGAATGGAAAGCAGAGTGGGATAAAAATCTGAAAGGAAGACATGCATATAAGATGTTCAGGGCTCCAACAAGAAAATGTCAGATATCTAGGGAATTGAAAATTCCCAGTAATAAGAAACTTCTCAGACTACAGCTGGGAAAAGGCAATTTCAGAATAGAAGAACCTTACTGTGCAGGATGTCTTCAAGACAATAATATAGAACATTTCTTGTTAAAGTGTAAGAGGTATGACCAAATGAGAATACCAATATTGGATTATTTGCAGGCATCCAACTTACCTATAAATATAGAGGAGGTGTTGAGAATAGACAGACCTAGGGAACTGCATAATATAGTCAAACAATATTTAACACGAACACATGTTAATATATAGTGGCTGGGAATGTGAAGGTCTGATGCTGTTCTTACAATGCATGTGACTTTAAACAGATGAAAGTCAATTAAATATCTGGTAAAGTCCGTTATATACGGTAACTAGAACCACCAGGCCTTTACACCCCTCCACTTTAATATTATTCTTGTTCATGGTTTCTTCTTGATTTTGTTTGTTTGTTTTTTATTTTTTATTTTATTATTTAACGTATAGGCCTAAGCACAATTGTGAGTATCCCTATTTTCAAATGTGATGCCACTTTCTCATGTCGGCAGTTGTTCATATTATTTGGAATTGAAAACAATATATATCCTAATTATAACCCATCAGAGGTTGAACGGGATTTCTGTTTATCTTCATTAATTTAAAAAAAAAAAAAGCAGCAAGATACACAGAAAACTGATCAAATGTGACATGTGTAATTCCAGGGGGTCTCTGATGAGACAATGAAAGAAAACGACTACTACACACCCTCAGGCGTGTCATATAAGGTGACTAATATGAGGTTGTGCAACCTCCTCATGTAAAACGAATTCTTCGTACAGTAAATTAGTGATTTGAGACATATTCAGAAGTATGTTATAAGAACTCGTGAAATATTCAAACGGTGGTTCAACTGATACTCGGTTTTTTTTAGATAGAAACATATATGAAAGCAATTAATTTGCCAAAGGTTGAAAATCGGACACAGTCCCCTCTTGCATTCTTCCTTCCTCTTGCTCATCTTTTATTACTGTTACTCAAACATTCTCCAACATACTGAAAGTATTAATTTAAGGGCAGTGCAACATTACAAGGAAGTATAACAGCATACATTAACAGTACCTGATCATAAAATTAAGAATATAAGTTATTAAGAATATAATATTAAGAATACTTAGGATCAATCATTAACAGCTCTGGCGACTGTGCAGTAGAAATTAAAAGAAGACTTGCAATTGCTTCACATAAACTAATACAGATGAAAAACCTATGGCAAGGCACAAGCAAAGAAACAAAGTTACAACTGATCAGAGCATGTATATTCCCAGTGGCAACATACGGCTGCGAGACTTGGACACTCAATAAAACAGTTGCAAAAAAGATTACATCATTCGAAATGAAATGCTACAGAAGGATGTTGAGAATACCCTGGACAGAAAAAAAGACCAACAGAGAAGTACTGCACTCACTAAACGTACAGGAACATTGGCTCCTAAATACCATCGCAATAAGGAAGCTGAAATTTTTCGGTCATATAAAAAGACATAATAGCCTGGAAAAAACAGTGATGGAAGGCATGGTCCCTGGAAAAAGGGGAAGGGGTCGACCTAGACGACGGTGGACCCAGGACATCACAGAGAGTCTGAACTTGTCTTTGGCTGATGCAGGTCGACTTGCCCAGAATCGTGATGCGTTCAGAGCAGCCGTAATGGAGACAACGTTCTGGAAAGAATATGTCACATGATGATGAATATTAAGAATAAGTATATTGTAATGAAAATTAGATCATCAGAGCCTCCATACAGTATATTAGATAAAAGTACAAAACAATCAGTTAGGGTGGCATATAATCAGCACTCATAAAGTATTTGAACAGTATACGATTTTTCAGGTCATTGGGAAGATTGTTCCAAAGATGAGCAGCTGAGTAAGCCAAACTAGTCTTAAATAGGCTTGGGTACCTGCAATTTGTTTAAAGTGAAAAGGAACATGATGATGGTGATAAAATTTGTTGAAATACAGAATGAGCAGTCTATGTGAGATATATGTATGAGAGCACCCGTGTGTTACCGCGGCCCGAAAGTGGAGCAAAGAATAGTAATACTGTACCCTACCATGCATGTCGTAAAAAGCGACTAAGGAGGGTTAGGCATGGGGCTGGTTACCCCATCCCATAAAAAACTTTTTACCAAAAAACTTCAACAAACATGGACAGGTCAAATACAGAATATAAATAAACTCAGCCGCCCAAGACAGAAGAAGGTCCTCTGGAAAGGAGGTGCATGAAGCAATCCAGAGAAAGGAGTCTGGGTTGCCAACTAACTTTTTTTCGTCTAGGAAAATCTCCCGGATTGGCACCTGGAATGTTCACACTCTATGTGAACAAGGGAAAACTGCACAGGTAGCAGTGGAAATGACAAATTATAGGATTGATATCCTGGGTCTCTGCGAGCCACAGTGGAAAGGCACAGAGAAGAGGAGATTGATCACAGGAGAAATGGTGTTGTCCTCAGGACATGAGGAGGAAAGAGCCCACCACAGTGAAGGGGTGGCTCTAATGCTGTCTAGGGAAGCACAAAAGGCATTTATAGAATGGGAAGCAATGGGACCCCGAATTATAACAGCAAGATTTAAATCAGCCAAAAAGAAAGTAAATATAAACATCATCCAGTGTTATGCACCAACAAATAATTTTAAAAAATCTGAGAAAGGAGACTTTTACACCAGACTACAAAATGTCTTAGACAAAAAGAAAAGAAAGGACATCACAATGTTGATGGGGGACCTAAACGTGAAAATAGGAACAGACAACACCGGCTGTGAAGAAATCATGGATTAGGTATGATGAATGAGATTGGGGAACTATTAGGTAACTTCTGTGCTTCAAATCAACTAGCTATAGGAGGAAGCATATTTCCACATACAAGAATACATAAAGCAACATGGATATCACCAGACCACAGAAATGAGAATCCGATTATCATATATGCATAAGTAAGAAGTTTAGGTCATCATTGCATGATGTAAAAGTATGTAGAGGAGCAGATGTGGTATCAGACCACCATCTTCTGTTGGCTAAAACAAAATTAAAACTCAAGAAATTTACAACAGTATATAGCTATAGACAAACAGTATAACGTGGGATATCTAAGAAATCAGGAAATAAGAGAACAATTTTCAATCACAGTAACCAACAAATACCAAGTACTCCAACAGCTGAAAGATGAAGCAGATATGGAAGACCACTGGCAACAAGTAAAAAATATATGGAACGAAACGTGAAGAAGTACTGAGATCATTAACTTAATAACGAAGACCTAAGAAGACATGACATGCAGAGTTCTTCATGAAGGACAACTTACAGAACTGTTTAGGATTAGAACGGGAGTGAGACAGGTATGCCTCTTGTCTCCATTTCTTTTCTTACTAGCAATAGATTGTGTTATGAAAACATCGACATCACACAACAGAAATGGAATCCAGTGGAATCTGACTAAACAGCTTGATGATCTGGATTTTGCAGATGACTTGGCTCTTCTGTCCCATAACCATAATCAGATGCAAGAGAAAATGAAAATTCTCGATGACAGGTCACAACAAGTGGGCCTGAAAATACACAGGGAAAAGACACAGATTATGAGAATAAATGCAAGAAATGATAACAAGGTTAAACTTGAAGAAATACCACTAAAGGATGTAGAATCGGACACATATCTTGGTAGTAATATAGACAAAGTTGGAGGGACAGACAATGATATCAAAATAAGAATACAAAAGGCAAGAGGAGCTTTCACTGCATTGGGAAACATATGGAGAACAAGAGAAATCAAGTCCCGCACGAAAATAAGAATCTTCAACTCAAATGTCAAGTCAGTCCTATTGTATGGCTCTGAGACATGGAGAGCAACAAAAACAACAACCAGAAAGCTACAGATTTTTATAAATGGGTGCTTGCGTAGAATAGAAGTACTGAAATGGTATGACAAAGTCACAAATGTGGAATTGATGACAAGAACAAGACAAGTGCCAGTGGAACAAGAGTTGAGAAGAAGACGCTGGCGATGAATAGGACACACAATGAGGAGACCTGTTGATAGCATTACAAGGCAGTCCTTCTGGATAAAGATGCCATGCATGCACACATACACAATAATCACAGTGCATTCTTCGTACAAGTCATATCAAAATAAGCTCTCACTATAGATAAGCTACTGATCAACAGCATAGTAATGCTGTAGAAACAGGAAAACTCTGACGTGTGATTTAAAGTAAGATATAAGCAGGTTTTGGAGTCGAGAGTTGGGAGTCTTTGAGTCATGGAGGTGACAACTTTGAGCAGAGCTGGAGTCAGTTACAAGCTACGGTACCTGGCTCGGACTCCCTGTCATAATTTTAAAAATGTGAGGAAAAAATCAAGGTATTTATTGAGAAATCTGGATTCTCTTTTTTCAATCCCTTCTTGTCGAAGTTGGAGCCATACTTGTTAAATTACAGGAGTGGAGTCAGAACAGGAGTCCAATGATTTTCTGACTCCACAATCCTGGATATAAGAATAGACTCAATTATAAATAATGTTTTTCAAGTGTCTAAAGCTAATCATCATCATCTGTCATGTATAAGTTAATAAACACATTGACGACACAAAATAAAATCATATCTTCAGACACACGTTAGAGGAACTACAAAATATTTAAAGAAAAGAAACTAGAATCACTCCAAGAAGAAGAGAGAATATTTCCCAGCCTGCACTCTGAATGGAGATTATGGAGTAACCATCAATAAATGACTACATCCTATAAGTATTACAGAGGCTTGATGTGATATTAGTTTTTATTGAATTCAATCAAAATTAATATCACATCAAGCCCCGTAACGCCTATTCTCATACATGGAGCAGAAATATGGACAACAGATAAGATAGTTTAACCATCTAGCCATCCAGTTGATAAGATGTGATTCTGTAAGTCCATACCCTGCTAGCTCTCTCTCGTTGTTGTCTAGGAAAATGAGAGGTTGCAAAATAATAGCCACAAGTTCAATTTCTCTCTCTCTCTATTTTTCTGCATAAATTATTTGAACACAGAAATTTTCTGTCTCCAACCAATTTAATACAGAATACTTCTGTGAGGCCTGAACATTCTTATGTCCGTGGATGATCAATTTTTGACAACTACACTACTTAGACCCTAAAATATTCCAGGTCTGAAAATTAATATACTTCCCATATAATACACTGGAGACAGACACTACTTCTCCAACTTTTTCAAACAACCTTCCATCTCAAAACTTAGCAATGAACTGAACTCTCAAAATTGTCACATCCTTGCCACCAAAATCATATGTTTTGCTCATCAAACTGATACAGTCAAGACAAAGTGTACATACACACACTCACAACCTAGTTTACAACAATCAAACCAGCCAATGGGATCACACATAACATCCCATCTGACTACCAGAACTGACAAACACAGTATCAGTCCCTCTCATCGAGAATTTTCATTTTCTATGTGGAGCACCATTTCAGTCCTTCTATTCTACGCAAGCACTAGTTTATAAAAGTCTGTAGCTTTCTTGTTGTTGTTTTTGTTGCTCTCCATGTCTCAGAGCCATACAATAGGACTGACTTGGCATTTGAGTTGAAGATTCTTATTTTCGTGCTGGACTTGATTTCTCTTGTTCTCCATATATTTCCCAATGCAATGAGCCTATAATCTGTATAATACCACACAAACCATTCTTGAAAAAACCAAAAGCATCATCATAATATTTGAAGGCAAAGCTTTAGGAAGCATAATAAGAGTAACTTGAGAAAACAAAGTAAAAAACAGAAATCCAGGAACTGACTGGAATAAATGACATTACTCTCTAGATCAAGAAAAGATGGTGGAAACAGGTCTGTCATGTATTTAAATTAAATGAGCCAGCTAAAACAAGCAATGGACTTGATTTCACAAGAAGTTGTAGAAATGTAGAGCTAGGGATGTGTAACCATGGACACGGACAAATAAAAATAAAACAAGAGATACAGAGAGAGGATCAGGTTAGATTGGAGAGTTTTGTCTTGCCTTTAAAACTCCAAGCAAGACAAGGACAGTTATGTTTTATTATTTGTTAACTTCACTTATTTCAAATTCTAATTGATTGTTAGACTTCATTTCAACATCATTAAATTATAGTATACATCTCTTGTAAATACAACATAACATACCAAATAAATAAGGAATATAAGATAACATACATAACTGAATTCAGCCAGAATGATGCTTGCAGACAGAATACTACAGAGCACAAGAAATGGATCTGTGTATGAGAGAAATATGCCTGACAATCTTCAAGTCTATGAACTCACCAAAAAAAAAAAACAATTTTATAGCAGCAACAACTATGCATCTATGATTAAGAGAAAATAAAAAACTGGAATCTCTGGCCAGCGGAAAATGCCAATATTACATTATTTTACAGGAATGCAATTACTCATAACTGTAGTAAAACACCCCCCCACCCCCCCCCCCCCCCCCCCCACCCCCCCCCCCCCCCCCCACCCCACCCCACCCCCCCTAAAAACACCATGCCAGGCATGAGAAGATTACCAATGCCGGATGAAGAAAAAACACCCACACACATCCATACAATCTTCCATTTTTACTCTTCTTCTTTTTCAGGTGCCTGGTCTGGAACAGACATTGGTGATTATGACCCTCCAATCTTCTCTGTCTTTTGATAGTCTAATGAGGTTGTTGTTGCCCATGCTGTTGTTTGTTGCCCAGTTGTTTAAGCTTTTCACATACATCTTTCTCTGCCTTCCTCTTCCTCTCCTACCTGATATTTTCCCACATAAGACTAATTCCTCCACTCCTCCTCTTCTGTTAATATGTCCCATAAATTTCATTTGTCTTTTCCTGATAGTTTTGATGAGCGATCTATTAACACCCGCAGCTGTCAATACCTCGGCATTTGTTTTCTTCTCTGTCCAAGATATTCTCAGTATCCTTCTCAAAAACCACATTTCCCCTGCGTCCAGTTTTTTACAGTTTGGTTACTCATTGTCCAACATTCGCATCCATATAAAAGAACGGACCACACGTAGCCCCTTAGTAAGCAAATTTTTGTGCTTATGGTGATGTTTCTGTTTTATTTTCACTCTATTTATAATAATTTAATTACTGGATGGAAGGAATGAAGTCAAGATCAGATTTCAACAGCTGAACATATTATCTGGAAGAGGATATTCAACTAAAGCTTAAATGCATTTTTGAGTTTTCTTATGCCATAGCAAACAAACCAAACTGTCCAAACATGCCAAAATCTAAAGAACTGATGTTGCAACTTCTTGGCTGACTGTTAGCTAACAAAATAAATATACTTTATGTCATTTCCCATCAGCTGAGATCATCATAATATAAAAATGTTCACCAGTAACTACAATAGTACTGTTTTATAATGGAGATAGCTGTAATGTTCTTGTTGACAGTTTTACTTAACCAGGCACCCAAGATGACGTGGTCAAAATAAAGGTGTTTAACTTAAGAGTTTGAAGGAAAGTTCACAGCATTGCCTCTATTTTGACACTGATGCCGGAGAATGCTGACCATAAAGGTTTAGGTTGCCAATAATACAGAAATTCACCCATTTAATCCAGTCCATGTTATAAAACTGCAGGGTGATTTCTCTTGCTATTTAAGCAACAAATCTGTACATTGTTAATCACGTGTGTACATGTTTAACTCCGCCTAGGCCGGTACCAAGACCAGCTGAAAAAGGAGGAGGGCGGCCTGCATGGAGGCCATAAGGAGGCAGCCCCTCCACCATGCAAAGGCACAACAGGCCAATCACCTGTCTGCTTTAAATCATGATTACGAGAACTACAAGAGAGAAAACCGGAATGATTCTAAAGGCAACGAACTGGAACGGACTACGACTTATGGAACTTGGAACACAAGAAGTATAAATGGGAAAGAAGAGGAGCTGGTGGAAGAGATGAGGAAAGCAAAACTAGAAATCCTGGCTATAACGGAAACAAAGAAAAAAGGACAAGGAGTCATGGATCTCGATGGCAACACGCTGCTCTACAGTGGTGTACCCACATCTGAAAGAGCTAAAGGGGGCGTGGGTTGCATTGTGGCCAAAAACCAAAAAGATATTATCAAGGGATGGAACTTTGTCTCGGAGCGCATTATGGTTGTAAAACTAAAAGAAGGAGAAACCATAGTCAACCTGGTCATAGTGTATGGGCCAAATGAGGATGAGAGAGCAGAGGTCAAGGAGGAATTCTTCGAGCTGCTTCAAAGGACAGTGGATGACTGCCTAGATGAAATTATCATGCTCTGAGATTTCAATGCCAGAGTTGGAAATGACCATGCTAGATGGGGTGGAGTTATCAGAAGATATGGAGAAGATACTCTCAATGACAATAGAAAGTGACTCCTTAGATTCTGCAGTGAGCAGAATCTGATCATTACAAATACAAAGTTCCCCCATAAGCGCATACATGCATACACTAGATGTGAACCAACAAAGAATGAGAAGTCAGTGATCGACTATGCCATTGTTAGGAGGAGCTCATTCAAATATGTCCAGGATGCTAGAGTCTGGAGGGGGCCAGAGATTGGAAGTGATCACTACCAGCTTACAATCAAAAGAACAACTGAAAGAGTTGCTCAGCCTAGGAACTGCCAAACATCACGCAAGAAACTAAGTAAACGAACGGGAGAACTGAGCATTAAGACCTACAAGCTGAGAGGGCCAGAAATTAAGACCAGATATCAGGGGTTTATTGCTGCAGCGGTGAGCAACACAGAAGAACAACCTGATGACTTGGAAACCCTCTGGCTTAAATTCAAGGACATCATAAAGACAGCTGCTGCAGAAGCATATGGTGAAGTCCGACTTGGAACAAGAGAAAGAGGACACCTTGGTGGACAGAGGAAGTCAAAGAGAAAATAAGAGAGAAGAAAATGGCATGGAAACAATACTTAGGAGCTAAAAACACAACAGGACAAATGGAGAAATATAGAGAATATGTGACACTCAGAACAGAAGCAAAGAACAAGGTGCTAGCAGCAAAACAGAAGTCCTGGGAAGAATTTGGAGAAAAGCTAGTAAAAGA
The DNA here is from genome assembly GCA_024509875.1 of Oreohelix idahoensis. Taxonomy (NCBI): domain Eukaryota; kingdom Metazoa; phylum Mollusca; class Gastropoda; order Stylommatophora; family Oreohelicidae; genus Oreohelix; species Oreohelix idahoensis. The sequence continues at coordinate 212,767 of JAMPIV010018148.1, read as the reverse complement.
TGCGCAAGAAAACCAGAAATTGTTCTATAAGACCCTAAAGAACATGAGGAAGGAAAAACAATGCCCTCTCAAATTTATAAAGGACAAGCAAGGCAAATTGCTTACTGCCCCGAAGGAAGTAATGGAAAGAATATTTCTCAGAACTCCTGGATGGTGAGCAAGGTCAAGCATCAGAAATGATAACCACTAGCACAGAAGAGAAAACCAATGATGGTGAAGATGACATAAAGATGGAAGAACTGAAGGCAGCACTGGAGAAAATCAAGATGGGCAAAGCAGCAGGGCATGATGGTATAACACCAGAAATGGTTAAGTACATGGGAGCATCAGGCAACCTATTACTATTATTAAGCCTTCCATAACTCAAGAGCAGGGTCAGGTGCCCATTTACAACTGGGTTAACTCGAGCAGGTAGCCACCAGGTTTCAATCCCAGAACCTGGTAACTTCACCACAAGAGGCAAGTGCTCTAACTGCTTAGCCAATCGGTCAACCATAAGGCATCATGGAGAGAAATATGGCATATGGCACCTCTTAGGCTCAGCTTCGTTGTTAGATCAATGTATGACCTGCTGCCGTCGGCCACAAACCTTGTGAGATGGGGAAAGTCGGATGATGAGCAGTGCCCCATGTGTCAGAGGAGGCAGACACTTGAACACGTACTCTCAGCGTGTAAGGTGTCATTAGGGCAAGGGCGATACACTTGGCGCCACAACAAAGTGCTAAATGTGCTAAATGAGCTTGCTGCGACAATAGACCTGGCAAGGATGAAGGTGAATAGCAAAGCCAGGCTGAGCACCACAAATACATACTTTCTGAGGGCAGGAAAGTCAGCACACCCCAAACCGAGTAAACCAGGTAGCAGTTTACCATCTCTTCTTGACTGTGCAAATGACTGGCAGATGGTGGTAGACCTACCTGGACGAGGGGCATATCCAGAGAGTATCAGAAAATTGCGGAGACAGCCGGATATAGTGCTTCATTCTTCAGCATCGCTTCAGGTTATACTGATTGAACTGACCATGCCATTTGAATCCAGATTGGACGAGCAACATTCGTTCAAAGCGGCCAAGTATAATGATCTGGCCGCGGATCTGAGACACGATGGGTTCACTGCAAGGGTCATGGCTGTTGAGGTGGGCGCAAGAGGGCTCGTGGCTGCATTAGTGTATGATTTATTGAAACTGTTGGGGCTGAGGGGACAGTCGAGAACAAGGGCACTGAAGAGGCTTAGTGAAACTGCCGAAAAGGCATCGTGCTGGCTGTGGAACAACCGCAATGGGCTATGGAAAGCGTGACAGTAAACTCTGCGGTACAGAAAACACCAGGAATTTTTCTAAGTCCACAGTACGTTGAGTTTTTCATTGTACTGATGAAAGGGTTGTGACTGACGAGCAACAGGCGGTGTATATTATAAGAGGTGTTAGGCACAGAATTTCAGTTGCTAGCGCGCAGTGGCTAGCCTCGTTGGCTTTGCGCAGGTGTGTCTGTGTCTCTCCCTAGTTGTGTGCGACAGAACGAACGGAGTAATTTGTCTTCTCTTTGTTACTTTCACAATTGCCTCCACGGCTGGCGGAGTTGTGGATTTTAAAGTTGCTACCAAAGTAAAATGGGTTCATTTTCGATATAAGACAACAGGAGGCTGAGACACTTAGGAGTCATGACCAAGTGGGCCCGCCCCCCCCCTTAGAGTGTAAAGGAGTATACTGGGCCGAAACACTTGTCCGTTGGGGGGACTCCTTCTGATGATCAGATTGCCTCCTGTTGTACCGCTCTGTAAAGAGTTTCCTATCAGTATATGAACTGTTGTTGTCTTGAGAGAAAGAAGTTTTCTAACATCCCAAATAAGCTGCCTACTGTTTAGGGTAGAGATACGAAACCTATATAATCAACAAGTAGAAGTAGTAAATAGTAGACAACCAGCAGCAACGGCCACAACAACATGTCAATGGGGAGACCACTACAGAATATAGCATTCTGAAACAGTGAACAGCACAGACTGCCTGCCATCCATGACAGGATGCCTTATATAGGCATTTTCACCAACATTAAACACCCTTACCCACAAACATCCATTTACATACTCGTACAAGGTATTACAAAAAAATCCACCAACAACACAAACTTAAATCCTTTTTTGACAACTATGGTCAAAATTCAAAAGTTCTGATGATAATCCCAGCTAGATATAAATTCAATTGCATTAAATCAAAGCCAACTATAAGAACATAGAGACACTATATATCCAAATTATAGCCCATCGGAGGTTGAACGGGATATTTTTCTTCATCAATTAAAAAAAACCTGATGACATCACATGTAATATTGACTACAAAAGCCAGCCTGTACGGAGTCAAAAATCATCAGAATATTCTTGACTTTAATAAAAACCAACAGGCCACATAAAAATGCAGACCATACTAGACAGATATTTTCACAAAGTAATGAAATTTAAATCCAAGGAGTCACTCACTCAGACATAAGTGCATATGTTTACTTCGATATCCACAAAACCAGAAGTCAGTGTTATGTTTACATCAAACACATACTTCCATTTAAACAATCATGAAACTAATTTTTGTTGTTGCCTTCAGATTTTTCTGTTGTCTTTGCACGCATGCTCCCATGTAATTGTTTTTTTTATTAAGTGCTGATGTCACTTGAAACAATAAAATGACTAAAATAAAGATTACTCAACTGTAATTTTGACTAAATGGAAAGTAAAGGTAGTCTAACAGCAGATACTGCTATAGTGGAATGAAGTGTTAGAGACTTCACCATACTGGGTCCAGTTTTTTTTTCATGAGGTGGAGTGATCAGATCCCTTCCTCGCTGCCTTTGCTTTCCCTAACTCAAGAGGAGAGTCAGATACCCATTTACAGCTGAGCAGACTGAAGTGTGACCTGTTAACTTCCACATGAGGAAAGCGCTCTCAATGATCAGCCAATCAGAAACTCTTTCATTGTTACTACCACATGACATTAATATAACAACCATTGTTTTCTTTACAAACACTTGACCTGACAGCTGGTCATGATTAACATAACCCAGCATTAATCATGATCATATTTTTTTAGAACTCAGTTATTACATTATAGCAGGGCTTGACTTTATTATTAGCTTTAAAACAGAATCAGCCTTCTCAATGATGATTTATAAAAATATGTAGGCCCTACAGCGCAAAACTGTTTTTCTTATTGAACCGTATTTTGTTTTCTTCTGTTTATTCTGGACGGAAGTCAAGAATTTGTGGCATTTATTCAGACAAATTCTATACGTTCATCATTCCTTCTGTTCAATTTTCATTGTAGTCCGTAATGGACAACAATGATGATGGAGACACGTACCGGAGCTTCAAGGAAAACAATCTTTTCTTACACACAGCAGCGATAAACCCTACCCATCTTTAATAAAATTCTAGGAAAAAGGAAAAAAAATAATAAAGCAGGAAGTAATTATTATGCCCTAATAAACATGAATACCAACGGGCTGATCACCCGTTTGCCAGTCACTTCGATTACGGAAACAACAGCAAATGGATTGATTTGCCGTTGCCCTAAAGACGCCAATAGGCGTGATGGGAAACAATGACAAAGAAAACCTATCTGCTGTTGCCCTAAGACGCCACTAGGCGTAATGGCCACTGACTGCTTTGACGGTCGGTGGCTAAGGATGGAAGAAGAATAAACATGAAGAGCTTTCATTTTGAAACATGTTCTTCTTCTTTGATTCATAACCACCAACCGTCAAAGCAGTCAGCGGCCATCATGCCTGGTGGCGTCTTGTAGGGCAGCAACAAATTGATTCCACTTTGCTCGGTCAGCGGCCATCCTTCGTACAGTGCCCCAACTGTGGTTCATTCTTTGCATCTCAGCTTCCACAGTTCTCCGCCAAGTTGTTTTTGGTCGGCCTCTCTTTCGCTTTCCCTCGGGGGTCCATAGCATAGCTGTTCTTGTGATGGTAAAACATGTGACAGACAATAACAGGCCTTGACATACAACTCAAACCAGTATCAGAATAATAAGAAAATGAGGCAGATGGCAGTAAGGCTATAGACAACACAATAACATAAACAACAATAGACGGTGTGAGCCTTGATAGGATATAGGTCAAAGGATTTTTTTAATGAAGAAAAATATTCCATTCAACCTCTGATGAGTTATATTTTTTTAATGAAGAAATATATCCCATTCAACCTCTGATGAGTTATAATTAGGATATATAGTGTCTCTAATGCCAGATAATACTGACTAAATGTTACGACCACAAAATTTTCATAGACAAAACATAGGTTATTTCTTTGTTCTTTATTCTATTAAGACTCACACTATCAATGCCCATTCTCCTGTTAGGTTCTGAGTAAAACACACCAATACATGTTTTGTATTGTCCATGTATATTCACCCAATATGTAAACTATCCATTCATGTGTTCTATTTTATCTATAGTTTCAGGACACCAAGCATATATTTCTGTACACAATCAAATTCAACGTAAACAGTCCATTTTCTAGACTGAGTTTTTTACTTCTTGAAATGATTTTCATGTTTTAAAAAAAAAAAACCTGGTGGCGTACTTGATCATGTCTCTCCGCAACTTCCTGTCTAAATTACTATTTATCAATTCTGCTTTTGACTTCTTTCTAAGCCATAATGCTAAACTATCCAATATCTTCTCTCTGTGTCACCCTCTATCTCTTTTTCCTACAATCTTTCCTGTTGTTACAACATTTGCCTTACTTTATTATTCTCATTACATGCATAAAGAAAGTAGAATGCTTCACTCTTGCATGAGGAATAAGCTTCCTTTACACACTGGCCTATTTCAGTTTTCAAAAATAGACAACATGAAGTAGATCATTTATCTGGCAGCTAATATTTTCAAGCAAGATTAACTGTATACAGTAGAACTCCATTTATCCGAACCCCATGGGACCGAGCATCGTTCGGATAATCAAATGTTCGGATAATTGGATTACATAATGTATCGAGTACATGTACACATATTTCTAAAAATAATTAACCGTCACAAGGAAAATACACTATAAAACATATTTACTTGTACTGTAATAATAATACCCACACTGTATTAGATCACTGTATCACCAAAATCTTTCATTACACTGCAGTGCATGTACTACTTGTACAGCATTAATTATTTTTTTTTAAGAAAGAGAAATATTTTCAAAATAACATTACAAACGATTCAAAACCAGGCGCAACTTACGTATACATGTACTTGCACAGATGTAGCCCACTATTTAAAATAATGAGGAATCCTCTTTTGCATCAAACTGGATAGTCTCCTTTTGGCTGCTAAGTCCCGCATTCTCTTCAACAGCAGAAGCTGTGTAGGACAGCTGTCATCTTCTTGCTCGTACCAAGCCATCGCTGTTTCTAGTGCTATAAAGGCCTCTTCAGGACTTGGTCGACGTTTTGGGTTTTCTTCATAATTTACAAGTACATCATGTACTTCTGAGGTGTCTTCATCATCGGTCACTACATGTATTTGGTTTTCTTCTTGCACAAAAGACAACATTTCTTCGTCATTCAAAAACTGAAAACCAGAATCATTATCATCTTCTAGCCACATGTGTGCATCATCTTTGTCACAGTCCGAAAATCCGGGCATTGCTTGAAACAGTTCCACAACTTCATTTATACAATCATCATTTGTGTCCACTGCAGTAGTTTCATTGCCTCCTTTTTTCCCAAGCAATCTATTCCAAGCCTTGTTGAGATTACATTGTGACAGGGTGGTCCAAACATCAGCTAACATATAGCAGCAGTCTTTGAGATTAAGCTTTTTGGAAAACGCCACCACACTTTCTTCATCTTCAGACAACAATAAACGACGCAGGACTTCCTTCTTGTACATCTTTTTTAAGCTTTGCTATAACACCCTGATCCATTGGTTGAATCAGTGCTGTTACATTGGGAGGCAGAAAAATTACTTTAAAATTTGCATCAACTGCATTCAATGTATCCGTCTCTGGATGAGATGGTGCATTGTCCGGTAGAAGAATTACTTTTCCAGTTTTCTTTTCTTGTTCTCTCAACCTCTTCACATTTGGGATGAACTGATTTGTATACCAATCAAGAAATATTTCACTATTCATCCAAGCACTCTTCTGTGCTTTGTAGCACAATGGGAGACATGTCACATTCTTTAAACAACGTGGTTTTTTTTTGGCTTTGCCGATCATTAGCACCGGTAAACGATGACTTCCACTGCAATTCGCGTCTACCAAAATTATTACTCTTTCTTTGCACTTTTTAAACCAAGGGGCCAAGAATGTTTCTTTAAAATTTTCAGCGGCAGTTGCATCGCTAGATAAAGATTCCCCTTGAATCTCCAATTCTCATATGCCATGACGAGATTTAAAGTTTCTTAACCATGCCTGGCTAGCCTCAAAGTCAGGAGGACCGTCAAGTTGATTGTTGGACTGAAGTGCCTTTTCACACAATAGAGAGCCAGAGATAGGTTCCCCTTTGCTTCTTCTTTGCACAAACCATATATACAAAGCCTCTTCTAATTTCAAATCTTTCGCATTTCTCATGGTTTTACGTTTCTTCGACCCATTTTCACTATCCAATTTCGATGCAAAACTCATAATTTTATCCTTGTTACTTTTGATGTCAGAGACAGTAGCTTTCCCAACATTGAAAATCCTCGCAAGTGAAGACACAGTTTCACCTTTTCCTAGTCTCTTGATAATTTCTGTTTTCGTTTCAATTGACAAAACATTGCGGTTCCTTTTATATGCTTTAGGCCTACTGGAAGATGCCATATCGCACAGAGAAATACTTGTACACCAAAATTATTCTGCTGTAGTAACAGACACAATTATTTTAAGTTGAACTGTCTGTTTAGCCAGTGTTCTGCCTAGAACGCACACGTACACTGGATTGGTAAACCAAATATTAACTGACCCATGAAGCTGGACTCCCAGCAGCCTGCACCACAGAATTCATGTGTTTTAACAGCAGTAGTTTCTATACAAACTTGTTTAACATACTTAAGTTGCCAGCCTTATGCATGCTCTTACATTAATTTCCTCTTTTGACATGTCTGAAGGAGCAGACATATTCTTTCTTTATCCCCTCACAGACTCCCAGAGCTGCACTTTCTTTCTTTATCCCCTCACAGACTCTCAAAGCTATACTTTCTTTCTTTGTCCCCTCACAGACTCCCAGAGCTACACTTTCTTTCTTTATCCCCTCACAGACTCCCAGAGTTATACTTTCTTTCTTTGTCCCCTCACAGACTCCCAGAGCTACACTTTCTTTCTTTATCCCCTCACAGACTCCCAGAGTTATACTTTCTTTCTTTGTCCCCTCACAGACTCCCAGAGCTACACTTTCTTTCTTTATCCCCTCACAGACTCCCAGAGCTACACTGTTCTTTCTTTGTCCCCTCACAGACTCCCAGAGCTACAGTTTCTTTCTTTATCCCCTCGCAGACTCCCAGAGCTACACTGTTCTTTCTTTGTCCCCTCAGACTCCCAGAGTTACACTGGGCAACATGGAGTATGCACTTAATTATGTTACTGTCTGTTCAAAGTCAAAACTGACATCCCGTCTATCCCAGCCTACGGGACGAATATTTAAGAAATTTTGATATCTCACATGGGTACCATTTATCAATGAGGAATGAAACAAACAAATACATCATATTAATATTTAAAATGAACTGTAAACAGGTCATAACATGGTCGTATGTTCCCGATATATCTGATCAATAGGCCATTTTATGAGCAAAAAAAAAAAATTAAATGATCACAAAAACTGTTTGATGCATTCAATAAGGACGGTATCCTTCACACATGCTGCCCATTTTTAGCTGTTACTAACATCTGAAGCCAATTACTGTCTATTATTCACACATATGGTCATTTACTTCCTATTATTCATACATACAAACCACACCACAATCAATTACTTACCTCCAGCTAATGCCTATAATTCACATCTACAGATTGGTAACCCAGAGTCCAAACTAGACTGGACTCGTGCTCTGGATTTATATATTGCCAATACTTTACACGACATTGACCAGCTCAATCTACGCCATCTCCGTCGATCTAACCTCACGTCTTCTGAATGGCGGGCATTGTCACGCCTTAAAAACCGTGATGATATTGTTATCAAGCCGGCAGACAAAGGTGGTGCTGTGGTTGTTTGGCGTAAGGACTTATACATTCACGAAGGAGTTACACAGCTAGGTAACACCACCTTTTACTCACCTTGTTCTGGTGATGCTACAGTCCGGAATAATCTTACTGTTCATGAGACTATCCGGGGCCTTGTCCATGATGATCATCTCCCTTCTGGTGCTTTATCTCTCCATATTTTTGATAGTAGTCTTGGTAAGCCTTCCTTCTACCTGCTTCCTAAGGTGCATAAAATTGCTAACCCTGGTAGGCCTATTGTTTCAGCCTGCTCTTGTCCCACTGAACGTATTTCTGAATTCCTTGATAGTATTTTCCAGCCTTTGGTCGCCAATCTGCCTTCTTATTTGAAAGACACTACTCATGCTATCACTACCTTTGATTCTATCAGATTCACACCTGATCGTACTTACCGTCTTTTCCTTCTAGATGTTTGTTCCCTTTATACTTCTATTCCACATGCTGATGGTCTTAAGGCACTCCAATTTTTTCTCGACCAGCGTACTGATCTTACTATAAGCACAGGTCCGCTTCTTCGCCTTGCTGAGTTGGTTCTTAATCTCAACTCTTTTGAGTTTAATGGCCAATTCTTCAACCAAATCAGTGGCGTTGCTATGGGTACTAAGATGGGCCCTAGTTACGCTTGCCTTTTTATGGGCCACTTTGAATATTTGGTCTTTCAAAATTATGATGGGCCAATACCTGAGTTTTACCGCCGCTACATTGATGATGGTATTGGCATTACTGACATGTCTGAGGTAGACCTCCGTCGATTTATCGACTATGTTGGTAATTTCAATCCTGCCATCAAATTCACTTCGGCGGTAAAGAGAATTCTGTTTCGACATCTGCCTATTCTCAACTCTGATCCTGATACCAAAGAGTTATTTCGTGATACACCTTTGGTAGCTTATCGTAGGGATAGGAATTTTAGGGATATTCTTGTACACAGTCGCTTGCGACATTCTAGCCCATCTTACTTTGGTACTAAACCGTGCCAACGCCAGATATGCAAGACCTGTCCGTTTGTACTCCAAACTCAGACAGTCACTTTTCCTAAAGGAAAATTTATCATTAGAGAGTCTTTTACGTGCGAATCCAGAAACCTGATTTATGCTATCATCTGCAAGAGATGTGGCATGACCTATATTGGTGAAACTGATAGGCGTTTGGCAGACAGGTTTCGTGAGCACTTGAATGACATCTATCAGGACAAACATTTACCTGTGGCCCTTCATTTCAATAGACCTGACCATTCGGGTAATTCCGATATACATGTCACTGCCCTGCGTTCATGTGCCGGTAATGACAAGACTCGCTTTTCGTTGGAGAATCGCCTTATTTTTAAAATGGGCGTTCTAGCTCCCGGCGGTTTAAATATACAACATCATTTTGCATAAATTCTGGTAGCTTTTCTCTTTTTCATTCTTTATTCGTTGTCTTTATGATCCATCTTCTTATGTTTTTGCTTTGGTTCGTTTCGTATCTTTTTATATCTCTTGTTTTGTCGCTATCGCGCGTCACTTCCTTGCGAATTCTGTGACAAGAGACTACCGCTTTCTTCCACGGATTTTTTGCATCGAGCTAAGCTAACTTTAACTAGTTCCACAGTTTTGTTTATTCTTCTTTTTTCGTTTCGTTGGATTATTTACTTTCTTGTTTCAGTATTTCTTTTAGATTTTACGGTTTTCTTGTATTGTTATTTACTTTTTCCATCTGCTTGTATCACCCATTTTTTGTATGTTTCTCATCATCGTATAGTTTTGTAGTACCTATATGTAATTTTGGTCTTTGTCACCTGTTTGTGGCTGACGAAGGGTAAAACCCGAAACGTCCCTTGTCTCATGTGAACTGTTATTAGTAAAACTGATTCAATACCGTTTTATTAGTTTATAAACTTATATTCCTTACCAGTTTTACTGCAGCCCCTTAATTTATTTACTTATACTATACTCTGGGGTGGCTGTGTTTCAGTTTTCTGATTTTTTTCAGATTTTGCCAACAGTAGCCCCAAAATTGCCGAAGTAGCCAAAAAATCGCCCAAAATAACCCCCAAAATCCGCCCAAATCACTCAAAAAGTAGCACATTCACCCAAAAATTAGTTCGACAATCGCCTAAAAAGTCAGCCAAAAAAACTTTCGATTTTTTGAATATTTCGGTTTTTGAATGTTCGGATTCTGGGTAATACACCTGTACAAGCAATTATTGCCTATTATTCATAATATTAACACACCTACAAATCACATCACAACCAATTACTGACTATAATTCATTCTTACAATCAGATACTGCCAATTCTTCCCAAGTATAATCAATTATTGCCTAGAAATCACATCTACAACCAATTATATTACCTATTACTTACACCTTCAACCTATTACTGTCTGCTGACAAGAGGCACACAAATCTAAAACTCTCAATGACAATAACCATGACTGTGTCAGACTTGCTGGGCAGGGAATAACATATAGTTACTGTTAACAACTAAAATGGGACACCAACTCACAAGAAGAAGTAATGAGACATCATAACTACTGCCAAGTCAATTATGCAGAGACCACCTCCCATATTGGTTAACACAACACCATTGCTAGAGCAATTGAAAATGACAGACAACTTCACAACTTCTTATCTGACAAAATGTATCATCAGGTACCCTATCAAAAGGGGCACAAACCTTGGTGGACACAAACTCTCAAACCAGACCACATAGCTTGCTTCTTGTCTCAATAAAGATTTCGTTCGTTCGTTCGTTCTCAAAGACATCTTTCACTCAACTGCTTTACCCACTCAACTCATCAAGCACATCTCTATGATTAATGATTACGAAATTAACTCACTTTACCAAAACATCACTCTTGTTCAGCTACAACACCCAGCTTGCAACAATTAAACACAGACAGACAGTCATCAGGCATATATGCTAGAGACATTCTCTAAACTAAACATGTTCTCACACATAAGAACTCAAACATCTTAGTGCATCTCCCTATGAAGCACATGTTCTTAGCACCTATCTTATGATACCCGTTATTCAATCTACAACCAACTATTGCACATTATTCACATCTATAGCCAATTACTAACACCTACAACCAAATACAGACTATTGTTCACACCTACAATCAAGTATTGCCTAAAATTCACATTTCCAATTAATTACTGCCTACTAATCTGCTACAATTTACACCTTCCTGTTAAAAGCCAGACACAAAAACAAACCCGTATGTATGCTGGTGTATCTGTTATAGCGCAAGAAACAGAACTGCATATTGTCATATGTCAACAGTCAAGAATTATAACAGTGTTCCTTATACAGCAAGGCACAACCATTGCAGCTGGTCCTCCTCTTACAGCACATGCTACTACAGCGGTGGTTTCTGTAGCAATATGTTTTGCATGATGAGGTTGCCTGCCTCCATACCCCCTTTACTTTAGTCACTTTTTTATGTCATGCTTAAATCTCTAAATCTTCTTCTTCTTCCTCGTTCGCCCTGAAAAGGACGGTGGTTGCGTTGTGTCTGTTTGCGCCTAAGCTGTGATATCTGCACCTTTCGGTCGACACATCCGACTTCTGCACGGCATTTTTTATGGACCGGGTTTGCCTTCCCATTTCGATCTGCACTCGCTCAGCCAGACTGCACTGCTGCAGACTGTTTCCAGGACCACCACGTGGAGGTGGAGTGCGGTCTTGACCAGCTCTGATTCGCTGGTCCTGACGCAGGCAGTCAAGCTATGAGTTGCTGACTGCATTCACTATTGCTGCATCTTGGGGTCCCATTCTCTAAATGAATGCTCAAAAAAGGCTACCAATTCTCATGCACATTTTCCCACACAAATGTACTCTCAAAAGCCTTTAGCATGCTGGAGTCGCCTATTTGCACCATAGGTTGTCTATGTTCTGCCAGCTGCAGTCGCATTATTGGGACTTTCGGAGATCGTCGGTTCCCTGCCTTATGTCTTCACGTGATATCACCACCGGATGTTTAGATTTAAACTTATTTGCAAGAGAGTTCACTTCTGATTCCGATCAATTTTTGTGACGGGGGTGTTAGCAATGTTTTTTCATCTTTCCATTCCTCTCTTCCTATCACATCTAACATGTACACAAACAAAACTTATATCATCAGATTTATCATTCATTTATTTATATAAATTCAAAAAATGATAGCAATTGACCAAGAAACACATAAACTATAGACGTTACAAGTCACCCACTATAAAAACGGGGCGTTGTGAAGAAGAATTCAGCTGCAGGGCAAATTTCCGTCATTTTAATGCAGCGTGCTATAGGTTAAGCATCAAATCTGTCACAAGCACCGCTTTAATTAGACTTGTATTCTCTCAATAACAACAATTTATTCCCACAGCTGAAAGGACATATGTTCACAACATGTAGGTCACATTCATAAAGAGATCCCAGCATGCACATTATGAGTTGGATACATTGCACAGATACACCCCCCCCCCCCCCCCCCCCCCCCCCCAAAAAAAAAAAAAGCACAAAGTACTCACATTCTAATGCATGCATGCATGCACACACGCACGCACATATACATGCACGCATAAACTCTGTTTCAAACTTTGAGCAGGGAAAATAATTACAATTATCCTAATATGTTTATTTCATCCATAATTCTCACCACACACAAGAACGATTCCCTAAATAAAATTGTACCATAAACCACAATTTAAAAAACTTGAATTTGCTTGATATCTAGAATCTGTACTCAGTTTTCTTGAATTTAAATACACAGCTGCTTCAATTCCACATTGTTTAGTTTTCTTAGCTCAGCAAATATTTCAAGACACTTCAAACCTTCTTTAAATGAAACTTCAAATAATTAATTACCAAATAAAATGACAGAAATTTCTCAACAAATTTTAAATGGGTCAATCACTTAGCATAAAAATATTCAAGTTTAAGTATTAATATTCTGTTATTAATACCTCAAACATCCAAATATTAAAAATAATTTTTGCTACTTCATATTTACATGTAACAAAAATGTCTAATATAAACAACAATATTAAAACTACTGCAGGCCATGTTGCAGACAATCTTGTCGCTCTGTTAATAACATAACAATTAATCAAAGATGTATAACTTACATAACCAGATGTACCAACCCAGGGTCATTTTGTTAATGTTGGACATGACATTTGGTGTTAGTCCTGTCAAGGCATCAATGCCCACAACACTTTCAGGACCATAACAAAACTATTAACTCCTTTATCATTGTCTATGGAGAATTAGTCCACCACTACAAATGGCCTCCCTTGGGGAAACCTACGTCAAAACACATACTCTTGCAGTTGTGGTTTCTGTATCAATCTGCTGAACAAGATGAGGTTGCCAGTTTTATGCACAACTTCATATTAGTTGCCTCTTATGACTTGTCTGACAAAACTATATATAAACTAGTGTCAAAGGCTGTCATAAGACGGGAATTAAATTCAAAAGCACCAATACATAACAGCAATTTTACTTATTCAAAAGTATTTTAAAAAACCACTGTGCATCACCACAGTACACGAACTACGTAGCAGCAGCGAGGATCCCAATGTGTGTATACAGGATCACACATTCTATAAATATTTGTGTGCACACCGTCATTTGCGCACTTTTCTTTGTCGAGTGTTACTATTTTCGGGAGAGTACATAAGGGAAACAATGCAATTAATGTCTAACTTTCAACCAAAGTTGCATCCCTTAGCGTTACTGACAAAAAAAGCTGGGATTTTGTATATATTGATAAAAACATGCTTGGAAAGTTCATGTCTCTCTGAGAATAGCAAATACCTTGTACAAGATGACCTAAAACAAACATTGGTGGTGAGCAACAACTGCAGCTCTAAAAATGACATCAACAGATGACAATGATGCAGTGGCAAAAATTATCATAATCAAACCCCCTTAACAGGACTATTGATTTTTGTGAGTTACAGTTCTTAGATGTATCTCAAATGTCACAAGATATGCAAGTGTATGTTCTTGGAAGTCATTTTAGCTAGTTAGAAACAGGTTATTCTGGATATACAGGTCCACAACTCCTTATCTGAAACCCTTAAGGGTCATGTGTTTTGGAATTCAGAATTTTTCAGATTTCAGAATGGCAGAACACCATAAATACCACATATCATGGTAACACCCTAGCAGGGTCCATAGCAGCACTAGCAAGCAAACACAATATTTCTGCATTTTCCTCCCCAAATCAAGGGACATTCAGACATGTAGTTGTGAATAGAGACATTCAGAGGCGCTTAGGGACATTAGTACCTTTGTACATTCAGTGTTGTTACTGTCATTAGTTTTAGTTGCATTTCAATAAAATCTGGAGTTATTCTACAGCAATATATTCAAATTTTCAATGTTCCCGTTTTCTGAATTACATTTACTGAGAGTGGTTATCATCATAAATGTTCACTCATTCAGAAAACACTTAACCCCTCATCTTAAGTTTTTTTCTCCCCCGTATGTTTGGTGTGTTCTTTAGCCACTGTTGGAGTAAGGGTTATAATCTAGTTAAAATTCATAAAAGGCAGTTAATCTGCAAATATGGTGCCCTATCTGAGTGATGCAAAACTTGCGCAGTAAGAGATTAAATTAAATATTATATTTGTACATTAATATATGACAAGTCAAAATAATGAAATAAAGTATCAAACATTAACTCCAGCATTTAACTATTTAAAAAAAGAGAACTGTATAACAACACAAAGAAGCTGACGGGGAAATACAAGTTGCCTTATAAAAGACAAAAATGGAAAACTGCTCAGCAATATACAAGAGCAAATGAAGAGGTGGACAGAATATTTTAAGGACCTTCTCAATAGACCAGCTCCACAAAACCCCCCTGACATCCAGCCAGCAGAAGAAGAGCTACAAATTAACTGTGAAAGACCAACGAAGGAAGAAATAAAGAAAGCCATAAACATGAGGCATTATGGAGTTCCCCTGAAGATCATTAATTTAATAAAGAATACATATGAAGACATGACATGCAGAGTTCTTTATGAAGGACAGCTTACAGAACCGTTTGGGATAAGAACAGGTGTGCGACAGGGATGCCTCTTGTCTCCATTTCTTTTCTTACTAGCAATAAACTGGGTTATGAGAACATCGACAACACACAACAGAAATGGAATCCAGTGGACTCTGACTAAGCAGTTGGATGATCTGGATTTTGCTGATGACTTGGCTCTTCTGTCCCATAATCGTAATCAGATGCAGGACAAATTGAAAACACTCGATGAGAGGTCACAGCAATTGGGTCTGAAAATACACAGGGAAAAGACAAAGATAATGAGAATACATGCAGGTAATGATAACAGGGTTGAACTTGAAGAAGCACCAATACAAGATGTAGAATCATACACATATCTTGGCAGCAATATAGACAAAGTTAGAGGGACAGACAGTGATATCAAAATAAGAATACAAAAAGCAAGAGGAGCTTTCATTGCATTGGGAAATATATGGAGATCAAGAGAAATCGGATCCAACACGAAAATAAGAATCTTCAACTCAAATGTGAAGTCAGTCCTACTGTATGGCTCTGAGACATGGAGAACAACAAAGACAACAACCAAAAAGCTACAGACTTTCATAAATGGGTGCTTGCGTAGAATAGAGGGATTAAAATGGTATGATAAGGTTACCAACGTGGAACTGATGATAAGAACTAAACAAGTGCCAGTGGAACAAGAGATGAGAACACGACGATGGCGATAGATAGGACATACGCTGAGGAAACCTGTTGATAGCATTACAAGACAGTCCTTGTTCTGGAATCCCCAGGGCAAGAGAGGCAGCGGTAGACCAAGAAGCACATGGAGAAGAGAGATGGAAACAGAGGTGAAAATGATGAGGAGAACGTGGAAAGAACTTGAGATGATGGCATGTGACAGGACTTGGCATGTGTTTGTTGAAGGCCTATGCTCCTTTGGGAGTGGAGGGTTATGAATAAATGAATGAAAATACAAAATACTGGACAAACAATGTGAGAAAACCATGATACATCTACTTCACTTTTCTTGTGAACTGAAAATAAATTAATATACAGATGGCTTTAGGTTACGTTTTTAATGATAAATTTATTCTGAAGAAAAAACTCTACACAAATACAAAAAATGAAATAACAGAACAATCTGTCCACTTGGAAACAAGCTATGACATTCTGTAAAAGAATAATATTTAATGCCACCATGACGAATCTTAAGAATCAAATAATACTCTACTTTTGAATCAAGTGGAATGATAATTTAATTTTGAAACAAGTGAGTACTACAGATTTTCTCCACATAAATCTGGATCTTGGTGATGTCAGAGCTTCTGTTAAGCCAGGCATAGCTATGATGTTATTGATTCTGATTTTTAAAACATTCCATCTTAAGTCCACGTTATGTTATGCCTATTTGTACTTTTATTAAAAATTGTGTGTAGTGAGCAAAAATCTTCTGACCACTGATTTTAAAAAAAGATGTGTGCATTCCTATGATGAAGACACTTGACAGAAATTGATTTTTATAACATCCATGAAGTTGTAAACTAATTTATAAATGTTCACGGTTTAACCCTTTACAGTCCAATTCGCCCAAAAGCACCTGTATTTTATCTTTTATCGTACAGTCCGATTCGCCCAAAAACGCCCGGCTACAGGTTGCTTATTTCATTGCTAAGCGACATCGGACGTCCTGCGCACAAGATTTTGCGTGTTTCCGTTGGATAGAGGCCGTTTCAAAGTTTATTTCAATATCGATCGCATTTTTCTAAGTCGAGTGGTTGATTTTTTGTGATTTTAAAAAAATTACACTGTGTAAAAATGGTTTTTCAAGCCATGGAGGAGATTTTCAATGAACTTTGAAGGATTAGATCTACGTTTCTGTGTTATTCCGATAGTGAAAATGATTAATCCTACTTCGATGTGGACTATGACCCAGTTATAGACGATAGTGAAAGTAGGAAAATCGATGTAGAAACTAGTAAAATTATAGACAATGGACATATAGAGGCACATTTACTTTGTATGGAATTATTCCAGATTTATGAGCTCCCAGGGCCTAAACATTTGTCTGATAAGCAGCTGCGTATTATTTGTTTCTTCTTATTTATACCAGACGATGGACTTATGAATAAATCAATATAGCTGAAAAGGGTTGGTTACGTTGTTTCAGTGTGAGCGTAATTAAAACCAACATCTAACAAGCATGAACCGTCAAACTCGTGAGCAGAAAAAAAAATGTTGTGTTCAATGCTGTAAGAATTAAGGAAAAATGGACACTTGTAGAGTTCTAGAGACAATTTATGGCTGTAAATTGTGTTCTCATCGTTAGTGTAATTTGTTTGATATTCAAAGTTTCAAGAAAAACTGTTAATAATGTATATAAAAGCTTTCCAGCGCAAGACTATCATAAAGATAAAGTAATTTTTTGGTTTTGAAATTTTTTTAAACTGTGAAAAACATTTAAATGTGACATTAAAATATACAGGTATTAAAGTATTTCCATTTTACTGTACAAATAAATGTGTTTTTGTGTTATTTGAACTATTATTAGTGTATAAATAATTCTTTAAATATAAGAAATATTTAAGAAAAAGAGTTATGTCCCTTTGCTTGGTCCGTTTGGGGGGGGGGGGTGTTTGAAATATTAGCAGGGCTGTGGACTGTAAAGGGTTAAGAAAATAAAAAAATTGCATAGGACAAGAAAGAGAAAATGTTGTTAAGAGAGATTAGTCTTTTCTTAGTCACTTGTAGAGTACAATAGTGATTAAAAACAGAAGTAGATCACAGATATGAGACAGGCATATGTAGGAAACTAGCATGGAGAGATAGATTAATTGTCAGACTGAAAGAATCATAGGTTTCATGGCTCCAAAAACATGTTCTGAGCTTAAACTCTGGGAGCATAAGCTCCTTTAACTGGAGCTGAACCTCCTGACAGCTGTAGGAATTGAAGATTGTACAAGTAGCTTTCTGATAATGAATTGAGATTTAAAAAATTGTTATTTCTTGTGGAAAAAATGTATTCACTTGGAAATTAATTTAATGGGTCAGGACCACAAACTGTAAGGTGTCGAGTGAATGATTTTATAATGGGAAGCATTGCAAATTGACAGTAACACGAGTAAGCTATAAGATTCAAGTTGTCGAACTGTATAACCAAACTGTAAAACCATCACCTGTTGGATGAAAGTGTTCTGAATATTTTTGTTGAACAACTATGATATGCAGGAACGAAGAATAAAACTACCAGATATATCATGCTGAGTTTCTTCTTCACCAATTTTAACTCCACAAGGAGTATGGGCCTTCAACAAATTTATGCCAAGTCTACCTGTCCCGTGCCATCCTCCTCCTGTCTGTCTCTTTCCCATGCATTCTTTGATCTTCCTTGACCTTTCTGACCCTGGGGATTTGTCACGAAGTGGATTTAAGTTTATAGAGTTGGCCTGAATGAAAGCAAGACCCTAGTATGAGAAAGTCTGAGAAGATAGAATTTAGATGGAAAATGACATGCCTGTGGACAGATGAGACTACTGGCTCAAGGGCTAGAACCAGGATTTGACTCTCCCCTTGCCGCTTCGTGACTTCAGAAACGCTATAATCTCACCCTCCTCTGACTACCTTTAAACACAAGGAGATAAGGTGTATAAAACGACCACAGACACCACTATACAGACAACATAGAGTAAGTATAGTAAAGTGTAGAAGCTGATCCAGTATATAGTAAATATATATTTATTTACAAAAATAAAATAACCATTTAAAATACCATCAAACATCAATCAAAGCAATAGCGTGCACTGTTGCACAGCCTGAAAACAAGTAACAATTAAATTGATAGACACCCAAAAAAAAGAAAACCCCAAATCACATTCACTCTTTCTGTCACCCTGCTGAGGAACAATAAAATTGGTTAGTGATTTAAACACCTCTAATCTTGTGGAGCTGTCAACTTTAGCCTCCACTCTCTAATACACGTAAGATTTCTGCTGTCTCAGTCCTGATGACTCTTCCTCACCGAACGTCTACACAGCTTTCCACTTGTTAGGCGATATGCGCCGCTAACTAACACCACTGGAAATGCTAAAATAATAGACTTGGAGTAACACAATGGCTCAGTGTCTATCCTTCGAGTGGATACTGGACAGACCCTACTGGTCCTGTCTATTTTCTCCCTCCTTCTCTCTCTCTCTCTCTCTCTTGGTCTCAGCGTCTCTCTAACACTCGACGACTGATGATGAGGCGTCTCCGTTACGCTCTTCTCTCGCTACTTTCAAGACCCAGGTATTGTAACCCTATCACCTGTTCCTGAATCTGGGGATGATGATGATGGTCGGGTATCAAGCATGTGGTACTTGATTAACTGTCGAAACTCCTCTGCTGCTGAATAGCTTCCCTCTTTTAACCCTCTCCGGATCTAGAGGAAAAA
This sequence comes from Oreohelix idahoensis, assembly GCA_024509875.1. Lineage (NCBI taxonomy): Eukaryota > Metazoa > Mollusca > Gastropoda > Stylommatophora > Oreohelicidae > Oreohelix > Oreohelix idahoensis. The sequence goes on along the minus strand of JAMPIV010018148.1, from coordinate 193,161 downwards.
CACAGCCTTGATTTCTGGCTGTAGGCAATTTAAACCAGTCTTGCTGAAGAGTTGAACTTCACTGCAATAGACCGTTTAGGTTAGGTTCTTTTCGCTGCTGGCAATACCTCGAGTACTCTGACCCTTTGAGATATGTCCTGTTACCGTGGGTAATTTTGCCTATGGGCAAATTTACGCTCCCCCACTGTTCGCCGTGACTCGCTGAAACTAAAAGAAAATGCGTCTAATGTACCCTAACTCCAACATAACGCATCTCTAACCTAACTCCCCTACTCAATACTTCACTCGTCATGTACAACAAATACAAAAAATAATATTATCCACGTGGCACTTAAATCTCACTCCTCCTACTCCCCTTCTCTCATTCTGAAAAACGATACATAAAATACTACTATCCCACGTGTCTCTCTATCTCACTCTCCTTCTTACTCCTCCCTTCCCTCAACTTAAATCTGCCAGGTAAGTAAACAGAAACCTCCCGACCTGTCTGCCTCTTATCTATTTGTTACGTGTGGCTACCCACGTGTCCAAACATTTCACCTAGGGAACTCCTTTGTCCGAAATTCCGTGGTCTCCCTTTTAACATTACCCATGAGGTTTCCTACTTAAGCCCCAATTTAAATTAAACCTCGTGCTATAGGAATAATTTACTCCCCTAAGCCGTATAATTTACGGATAACATAAATCTGGACCCTTCGACTGCATTTTTCACATTTAAGGTTCAGAAAAATTAACGTACACACCATGGATTTCCCAATAAAATTACATTTGAAAATACACAGGAATAAATGGTGGTTCTACACAACATTCTACAACTATGAGCACACGTGTATCTCATAACTTCGCACGTTCCTATCTACTGCCAAAATCCTAGAAAGAATGTGCACACTTTTACATTTACATCGTTCTTCAAAGATAATAATGGATGGCACTATTGTTTTATAAAGTTTATGTCTCTGACGAACTTAACTTACGGGCTGAGATTTCTCAAAGAACCCTCTAATAAGTAAAACGATAATAAAATTCCTACATACCAATTTACCGCCGTTTTTCCCACAGTGGAGACGATAAATACGTAGTCTCACGGCCGGCAATAATTCTTCAGATAGAGAACGATCCCCCGTCTAACTGGCTATTTATACACACAGGGGGCCACCCCCGCGTATTTGTTAAGCTACGCACTCGGGCCAATGGAAACTCTAGAAAAATAAAATAACTACGAGCTACGCCAATCAGATTTGAAAACAACGCGAAAAACGCGTGTCCAAAAATTGCGTCACATTATGCGACGGCCGCGTGTTTCTGACTTGCGTGCATGAAATGGCGATTTCCGTAAACAACGAAAATCGCGGAAAATCAGAAGAAAGTAAAACTGGTCGAGTGTAAAATAAACCTACCGTCATAAAAAGAACCCATTTAATTACCTACATAAAAATACCAAACACGATATATATATTCAAATGAGAAGAACCGTGGCAAACACATATAGTTACAAAGTGAAGACGAATGGTGAAAACTAAAAATAGAAGAACAGAATCGGGCCGGGTGAAAGACAGAATTACAGTGCAGCATCACAGGATTCCAGAACAAGTTCTGTCTGATTGTTCTATCAACAACAAGTTTTCTCAACATATGTCCTGTCTTCATATCATTTCTTGTTCCAGTAGCACTTGTCTGGTTGTTCTATCAACAAGTTTTCTCAACATATGTCCTGTCTTCAGTGACTTCTTTTCATCTCTTGTTCCAGTAGCACTTGTCTGGTTGTTCTATCAACAAGTTTTCTCAACATATGTCCTGTCTTCAGTGACTTCTTTTCATCTCTTGTTCTAGTAGCACTTGTCTGGTTGTTCTATCAACAACAAGTTTTCTCAACATATGTCCTGTCTTCAGTGACTTCTTTTCATCTCTTGTTCTAGTAGCACTTGTCTGGTTGTTCTATCAACAACAAGTTTTCTCAACATATGTCCTGTCTTCAGTGACTTCTTTTCATCTCTTGTTCCAGTAGCACTTGTCTGGTTGTTCTATCAACAACAAGTTTTCTCAACATATGTCCTGTCTTCAGTGACTTCTTATCATCTCTTGTTCCAGTAGCACTTGTCTGGTTGTTCTATCAACAAGTTTTCTCAACATATGTCCTGTCTTCAGTGACTTCTTATCATATCTTGTTCCAGTAGCCCTTGTCTGGTTGTTCTATCAACAAGTTTTCTCAACATATGTCCTGTCTTCAGCGACTTCTTACCATCTCTTGTTCCAGTAACACTTTTCTGGTTCTTGTTATCAGTTCCACGTTAGTGATTTTGTCAAACAACTTAAATCCTTCTATTCTACATAATCATCCATTTATGAGGGAGCCATGCTAGTGTAGTGGTTAACCACACTGCGCTGGTGATCGGGAGATCCCAGGTTCAAGCCCGGGCGAGACCATTTGAAGGAGTGTCGTCGACCGGGGTTTTGACTGGAATAATTCGAGCCCTGGCGAAGACATTTGAAAGAGTGTCGTCGACCAGGGACTGGAATAACGTGAACGGCTCCTGAGCTGACCCAGTTCTAATGGGTACCTCCAAGGACGGCGAGTTTCTGCCTGAATGGCGAGAGGACACCTGTCAGCGTACAGGGAAAAGGGATACTCACATAAAATCAGTCTCAGGTTAGACATACAAATCGGAGATTTCGCCTCGAATAAAAGCGGGCATACGATTAAAAAAAAAATCCATTGATGAAAGTCTCTAGCTTTTTGGTTGTTTTTGTTGTTCTCAATGTCTCTGATTTTTTTGTTGGAGCTGATTTCTTTTAATCTCCATTTATTTTCCAATGCAATGAAAGCTCCTCTAGTGTTTTGTAATCTTTTTCTGATATCACTGTCCCTCCAACTATGTCTATATTGCTGCCAAGGTATATGTAAGATTCTACATCTTATAGTGATGTTTCTTATAGTACAATCTGTTATCATTTCTTGCATTTATTCTCATTACCTTAGTTTTCTCCCTGTGTATTTTCAGATCCACTTGCTGTGATCTCTCAAGCATTTTAATTTTGTCTTGCATCTGATTACGATTATGGGACAGAAATGACAGGTCATCTCAAAATCTAGATCATCAAACTGTTTGGTCAGAGTCCATTGGATTCCACTGGTTGAGGTCAATGTTTTCATAACCCAATCTATAGCCAATAGGCATCCTTGTCGCACTCCAGCTCTTAACCAAAAGTTGTCCTTCATGAATACCTTTGCATGTCATATCTTCATGTGTTTTCTTTATTAAGTTAATGATCTTCAGTGATACTCCATAATGCCTCATCATTTTCCAAAGTGATTCTCTGTCTACACTGTCAAATTCACTCCATTTCAGACTTTGTTCAGTTTCAGCACTTTTATTTCACATCAACGATCACTGAGCTCAATGGGTTTGAGATAGTCACCCCAGGCCTCTGTACAGGCTATAACAGTACAAATGACTACTGATAAGTTATAAATACACCCCTGCTCAGTACAGAGACTGCTTAACTCACAGGCGCACTTTGAATTTCTCCAATTTTTTTCAGTTTATACACTCATCTGTCAAGGTTTTTCTGGCCACAAGTCAGGAAAAATTCAATAGTAAAATCTATTCTGACAACAACAAATTTAATATAAACAATGACTCTTTTATTTTAAAACTGAAGATCATTCTAGCCACTTGTGGCTGATCTTTTTAATGATCATTTCTAATTCTTTTCTACTAATCATTAGACTAATCTTGTTCATGGTTACTGTTGGTACTCTATCTTCTCTTAGTCTTGAATATTTCTCCTTGTCTATAAATTATCTTGTTCCTTGTTCAGTACCTCACTCAAACCATTTAATTTCATTGTGCCTATTTAGTTCACTTTATCCTATCATCCAGGTTCCTTCTAGGGCATCAGTCCTGATCAAGTTTTTTTCAAAAAACTGTTACGCTTGGCTATTATGTGGTATCATTAGAACTTTTCAGGTATTCACCTACCATGTGAATTCCCCCATGTGTTACCGGAGCCCGAAAGAGCAAAGAATAGTAACACTGTACCCTACCAGGCATGTCATTAAAAAGCGACTAATGAGGGTTAGGCATGGGTTTCCTTATGCAGGAACTGCATCCTATATAAACCCCTTTACCAAGAAACTAGGCCATAGAAATGTTTTCTGCTTTGTTGTTTTAATCTTGCTGTTGGTTTTAAGCTGTTCTTCAAAATTTTAGATGGTAATTACATTCTTTCTAATTTGTTACATGATCAATGTTGGATATTCCCTGACTCCATCTAAAACAATGATGTTAATGTAATGCCTGCAGTCATCATGAGTTCCACTATATTTGTACAATGATGAGAAACTGTGTATGATGTTCTCTTCTAGATTTCTTCCTGAATTTTCCATTTCTCCCAGGTTGTCTCTTTGATGGATCCATGTGTTGGCGTCTGCAATTATAAACTGTCAGCAGTTACAAATATTTATTTGTCAAATAGAATAAATATTTATTCTTAAAAAAGTAACAGGTATATAACAATCAATAACGATTATTTCTTTCTCAATTTGTAATAAGTGTAAAACAATCAATATAAATATTGATTCGATTTCTTAAAATGTAGCAGTACAAATATTTATTTTCCAAAAAGTAATAGGTATAAAGCAATCAAACCCGTGCCATTTTAATAGCTTTAGCACGCTGCGGTCGCAATTTTGCGCCCGCAGTACTCTATGTTCTGCCAGCTGCAGGCGCAATTCTGCTACTTTCGGATACAGTTGGTTTCCTGCTATATAAGATGTGTATACGTCATATTACCCCCGGATGTTTGGATTTAAACTTTTTTGCGAAAGAGTTCTCTTCCGATTCCGATCTATAATTAGTGACGGGTGTATTTGCGTTTATTTTCTGTGAATTTTTTTAATCGAAATCAATCGGCATGGGACAAGCTGCCATTTTCGCTGAAATTTTCATGGATTCTGACTCCGATGACGAGGAGTTTGTTGGTTTTACTAACGCTGAGATCGGTTCTCAGAATATGGGTGATATCGGAGATGGGGATGACAGTAGAATGTCTAGCGCTGTTGACGACGATTTTTATGAAGTTGATATTCCCAGGGTCCCTTCAATACAACTGCAGCACCACGAGGGTACCCTAACCCTTTCAAAATCAAATCGTTCGTCGACACTCTTCTCCCTCTATGGCAAAGCCATTACATACCATCTAAAGAGCTTAGTGTTGATGAGAATATGATAGCTTTCTAAGGTAGGACCAGCCTTATGCAGTACAGTGTCTTCGTTTTTGTTTGTTTTTTTTTCATCTTTCCATTCCTCTCTTCCTATCACATCTAACATATACACCAACAAAACTTATATCATCAGATTCATCATTCATTTATTTATATACATTCCAAAAATTACAGCAATTGACCAAGAAACAAAGAAACTATAGACGTTACAAGTCACCCACTATACATAAGGGGGCGTTGTGAAAAATAATGCAGCAGCAGGGCAAATTTCCGAAATTTTTAATGCAGCATGCTAAAGGTTAAACAGAATTTCAAAGATTATGCCATTTATGCCCAAGAAATAAATACCACTTTTACCAAAACACTTTGTACTGATGTTCAATCTTTGCTCCAACTGCTGCCCTGTACACATTATAATGATGCCCATTTTCACGCCAAATATTATGCAACAATTACTGATCAATCTTAAAATCGTTGCAGCACTGCAGGCAAGGGTAGTCAGTGAACCTCACTTTCAAAACATTAAAACACTCCACAGGAAGAAACAGAGGGTAAGATTTAAAGGCCAGGAAATAAACTTTGGTCGATATATCACTTCAGCAACTTCCCATTCCTATGTGTTAACACCTGACTGCGAATGCTAATAATAGGTTTGTCTTCAAGTACCTGCCACACAAGTCCAATATGTCTTGGAAGACATTTCCTGCAATTACTTTTTTCTGCACAGAAGAAAAGCCCATTAATCTTATCCCTGGTCACATCAAACAATTTTTTTTTCTCCACAGGATGTTCTCGTCTCTATGTGCATATGCTTTTCTGGAATATGTTTGGTAAGAGTGTTTCATCTTCTCAAATATGAGTCAATATATTCATGCAAAACTTTTAAAATCCAGTTACCTATTATTTGTTGCAACATTTCTAGTACCAAAGGTAGACAGCAAGACATTTAGAAAGAATTTCCCACAATGCTCCATCTTCCTGAATGTTTGCCCTACAGATTAATCTGTGCCAACAAATCTGTAATATAATTTCACGTTGAATTCACAGTTAAAGATCCTAATTAAACTTTTGAACATTTGCTAAATTTGTGCTATCAATATTTTTATATTAGAATATGACTGGTCAAACTGTAGGTGTTATTCTGGTGGTTTAAAGATTTTAGAATGAGACAGTGCCTGCCACTGCCGAGTGCAGTATCTGAGGCCGTGGCAACCCACCAACACACCCATTTGCTGGTTATGTTGAATAAGATCGCTTGTGGGCCTAGGTGTAACAATTTCAAAAATATCATTGTGCCTATCACCATCAAGAACCATTTAACCAAAATCATCAGTTTTCAGTAATTTCCACTCCACAATTGCAATAGGCCAGATCTATCTCAGCATCATTGTCACTTATTGTCAAACCAAAATGTATTACAATTTTGTCAAAATGAGTATGCGAAAGAATAAAATAACATTGAAACTAAAACCAATACTTATAATATCAAAGAGGGGGTTAACTCTTTTTTTCCTGTATCTCCTGATAACTCTGGTTTTGCTATTTTTATATGTGTAACTTTTATTTTCGACGTTTGTTGAAACTAGCTCCATTTGGCACATTTTTCAGTTGTGATAAAAGTCAATATCAGTAATCAAAGTGTTAAAAAACTTCTTAAAAGGCCATATTTTGTTCCTGAAGCAAACACTTAACACATTAACTAACGTAAGCCGCTGTCAGCGGCTTACAAAATAATCACATTTGGACCGCAAGCCGCTCAGAGCGCCAATCTAATTTTAGTAATAAAACGAATGAAAAATGTACTGAAACACTCTCTGATCTGGTTCGAGATTTTAAGTTGCCACCGGAAAACAAATTCCCAAAGCATGGTTGTTGTAGAACACTGGAAAATTGATATTATGTTCATATTTTTCAGCGTTTTGGGTTACTTACCAAATCGTGTAAAACTGTTTACCGTGGCAACTAGTGATAGGACTACAAAAAATGCGTGTACATCTCGTCTAACAGCTGAATAGGATAGAAACGTGTTTCAACAATTGACTGATAGATCTAGCGACGAGGACAAGAGTGAAAATGGTGTGCACGTTGATTGAAATTGTGATTTTGATAGAGATGGGGCGCAAGCAGTTATAATTGTGAAAATATTGCAAGTCCTCGGCCATCGGAGGGCCGTTAAATAGCAACAACCTCTATTAGAGTTACAACCGGTGTTTAATGTAAATAGTACATTCATTTATCTTTAAAATGACTTGTAATTCATAAAAATCTGTAAACAATTACGAAAACTACAGCTTACTTTGTGCAAACACCTACAGGATGAAAATAGGAAAAAAATTTAATTCGGCCACAGTGTGTTTTTCAATTCGGTAGTTAATGTGTTAAAATAAAATGTGTCAATATAAACATACTCAACAGATATTTCTTCCCTGACTACTTCTTTAAAAAGCCAACAATGTCTTAATCAGCCTTCCTGACCACACTGTCAGATCAAAAGACAATTTCAAATAAAACTAAAATGACAAAATACAAACTCACAGAAATCTGAAAATGACTAACAAAGAGTTAAATGCAAAGAAACAACTCGACCAAAACATCTTTTGATAATTTTATGACCAGTTTTCACAATAAAAATACAGATTACAAATACCTGCAAAAGTACATGATACAGTACACACCGCATATATATTTCATATGGATTAGTTAAATATTATAAGGTCACTCGTTTTCTATAACGCACTTGCACAGAAATATTTATATGGGTAGGCTAGCAAAAAAAATTACATATCTGAGACAGCTCTAATCTTTCAAAGTCCACATTTATGAGTATGTATTTATCATTTACTCATTCATTTATTACATATGTAACAAGAACTTTAAATAAACAAATACTGTAAATGTAACAAATTTTAAATGTAACAAAACTTTAAATAAACAAATAAATGAAACAGACTTTAAATAAACACAAAATAATGTCCTTGTTTTTTACTTTAAGTAATGCTCATTTCTTTGTGACGAGTTACAAAACAAAAACAAAATTTGAGCTTTTTTTTTAAAAAAAATCATATGTGCCCTGATTTTTAAAATAATAATCAGTAAAGTAATTCTCATAGCTGTTTAAGTCTACTGAAGATGGCTGTTCAACATCTACTGTGGATAGTTTTTTAAAGGAATGTGAAAGGTTGTTTTTTTTTTTAATACTTTTTTTTACACATGTGAAGTCAAGTAGTGAACTGCCTGGGGCCGAATTAAAAGTGCTGCTTGTTCTAACTTTTTTCTTTTTGGAGGGGAGTGATGGTGTTCTGTAATGGATGACAGATGCTATATAGGACTAGTCTTATCAAAAGTGAAAAAATGCAGTGGTTTAGGTATAGCAGATAGACAAGTTAATTGTAATGAATGTTATTTTACTTGAGAGTGTGTTTGTTGGGAAGGGGTGATTCAAATTAAGGCACATTGAAGGTCACACGCAAACTCTGATGTTTTCTATCTCTTGCCCCCCATTTTCTTTTAAAGCACAACTGGCGAATCACCTGTTTGTATTAAAATTTGATTACAGGAAACCACAGAGAGAGACGTTGAGCTCTCTGACAAACCTCTACATCCAAGAATACAAGAGGAATGAGTAAGAAGAAACAGTCTTTTTTCTTTTTAAACATTCTTCCTCATTTTACATTTGATTTATATACATCCCAGGGTGTCAATTTTACATTTGATTTACATACATCCCAGGGTGTCAATTTTACATTTGATTTACATACATCCCAGGGTGTCAATTTTACATTTGATTTACGTACATCCCAGTGTGTCAATTTTACATTTGATTTACATACATCCCAGGGTGTCAATTTTACATTTGATTTACATACATCATAGGGTGTCAACTTTTGTTACGAAGTTTCTCCTGTCCGTTTAGCGTTCAAACATTCCAGATGCCCCAATTTTGAAAATTTCCTAGGTGAGCCAGCAGTTCAGGCACCTTTAGGCTTTCTCTAAATCGCAACATAATCCTCAGTGATAAAGGACTTTCTTCCTTCTGGGATATCTGAGCTGAATTCTTCTTTTTCGTACACTCTCAGACGTTGTCCACTTGAATGTCTTCAAAGAAAGCAGTAGTCAGTTAGAGGCTATTTGAATCTCCGTAGAGCTTTTCCACGAGCTCAATTGAATGAAATAGTTATTTTGGATGACTTGTTCATGTGTGACCGCTTGGCATACACTACAATTAATACGTGTTAAAAACCACATAAAATGAGAAATAACAACGTTAAAAGCAGTTAAGACATTTGTGCACAAAATACAGTATCATGAAAAGTTCACGGCTTCGAGAGAAGCTGTCCCAGAACTACAAAATAGTAAATGCATGTTTATTGAATGGAAAGTTTTGGAAGAAGTTGCTAATCTGGGTTTTTTCCGTTGCTAGAGTGAGAGTCGTGTGCAAAAAGTCGAAAAGATGAGAAAAGCGTATGCAAATGTAGATGTTTGGTATCGTGTGAAAAATAAAGCATCGTGTGAAAATTGGTGGGAAAAAAGAGTGGGCTGTATATAAAGAAGAGACGTGGGCGATTGACAGGGCTTGTACAGATTTTAGGATTCGTTAGGCAAGAGGATTTTTACAGAACTTCGTCTTTGAGATTATCAAGACAAGTTGTTTTTAACTTGACAAGTTTTGTTCAGGTTAGACAAGTATTTTTAAGTAGACAAGTTTGTATTTTACTCTATTAGATATATTATTCCTGTGGATTTACATTTTCATTTTTGGATACTCACTACTTTGTGTAAGAAAGACATAAGTATTTCACTATTGTGCCAATGACATTGCTGTTCTAAATCACGTTAATAAACTATATTTTATTTTTCTACATTGCTGAGTTTTCTTTGGAATATTACAGTTGGATACTTTGACAAAACCATTATACGAGATTGCTTTTCACTAAACATAAAAAGGGTACGAACGAACTCTGGGAAGGAAGAATAAAAGAAGGTCAAGAATTTCCATCTCAGGCGGACAGGCCTGTAACGACTTGAACCAAGAAACGTACAAGAGTTAGCGCTCTTCAAAATATTTACCTGCGCTCAACCATTAACTGAACTGACCCGATCAGATGACGGACACACACACATTCTTTCATTGATGCAGTAAACACAGCCTGGTAACACGATACTATTTGATGCCGCGACCTGCGCACTAATAGCTGCACGGTCACACTATACTAATTGATGCCGTGACCAGCCCTTTTTTTCGTTTGTGAAAGCATACTCATTCTGGCGAGCGAACAGCCACCTTTTTTTAGTGATAGCAGACAGGCCTAATCACTATCATGGATCCACAAGCGTTGCAACAGCGGCTTGACCAGCAACAACACTTGATTAATATCCAGCAACAGCACCAACAACAACACTTAATAAATATCCAGCAACAGCAACTGCAAAATGATTTTCAACCATACAAACTTAAATGGGAAAGAGACACTGTCCAAACACGAGCAGATTGGAGTAGTTTACATAAAAGACATCAACGAATAGCTGTAAGAGATTTTGTTAGTCAAATCAAGAAAGGAATGACACTGCACATAACTAACATCAACAGTGGGAAGTGTCAGTTAACAACCGAGAATGGTTGGATAATGAATATACAGCCGGTATTCTCGATGGACAACCTTCTCCAACCACAACGCAGATATATGGAAGAGGACCCGATAGCTGTCATCCTACAGCAAAAGCATGCAGCACATCTGATAAGAATCTTTTTTCTTATTAATGATGTCCACCAAATGATAAATATAAGTGGATGGAAGCAGACATCATCATCATCAGTTGATAAACTCTTAATACAAGACCCTTGCCCTGAGCAAGAGACATGCTGAGAAATCTGAAGCTCGCTCGAACATCACCAGAGTTAAATACTGTGTTGTTGTGTTGCTCGTGGTTCGAGTATGGAATGTCAACTTGACCTACGCAGTGGTGTGTAGACATAGATGGAGTGTATAATGTGCGAATAATAGGAAGAGTTCGTGGTGTTGACAAATGTTCTTTTCTCACACTCATGTATGGCTGGAAGTCATCGACACCAACGACTGTGTACCTTTACTAAAGTTTAATTGGACGTACACACTCGACAGCACAGATAGTGACAAATCACAGGTTGGCATAATACATCATGGTACAGTGGATAAATGGTCTTGCAATGTTATGTTACATGGGCACTCATGTAGAATAATAGTATAATGGACTGTCAGTAGCCAAGCACTCAGTATTGCCCATATATATATATCAACTGAGTTTACTGACAAAGCACGTCAGATTATAAACAATATCCAAGATGGCTTCTAGACCTAATCTCGTCTAGCGAAGATTCCTTAACATAATGTCCAGCACAGATTTTTCCATATAATTATATTGAACCGCTAGCAATGGGTTCTCATGTGTAGCAGTGATCTCTGGACTAATCAAGCGATAATACGGGCATCCCTTTTCTCTTCTTGAAAGTCACTACATGTTTGGTTCCAAGATGGCTTCACTCGTGAGCTGTCACTCACGTTTGGATACAGATAATGAATCTGTCCTAAAGTTAGTCATTCATTAAACATTTCATTGCTCTGTAGATTTGATCATGAACAATTGACTGCATTCTACAGGATATAGTGCTGCTAGGAATCAGAATCGTTTTTTTTCATCTAGTTAGATGTATCCTCTCAGACGTACAAATCATCTCTACCGAAAAACGGTGGCTTCGTACGAGAGTTCAAAAGAGTATCTTTATTACCTTGGTTTTCAGAAATATGATTTTGCCGTTCCTTGGCAATAAGAATGAACACTGGGGTAAAGCATACACGATAGGTCTAGACGACTATCACTTTCCCCACAAACCACTAAGATCACTTTTTCCCCGGCATCAAGCCGACATAGAAAAACACAGCCCATCATCAGGGCGAAGCCAAAACACACCTCTCTCGCGACACATCCGCCGAACAGCCTTTGACCTCTCTAGAGACAACAGAACATATAGTTCGACTTAGATATGTAAAGATATACAGATATAAGACAGATTCGTCCTACACAGACAAACAATACACATAAATTCAGGCCATAGATATTCTGAAGCAAGAACAATCTATTACTACCCAAACAAAGAATAAATCGCAGTAAAACTGGATTCATCCGCGGAGTTCGATCGAAAGAGACGGCACAACTTTCAAGGGAAGTAACTCAATAATGACTTTCCCTTAAGCACTAAAAAATATCTATTTTGTTTACAAAATATTTGCGAACATAACAAGTATACCAATGTATAATATTGTAAGATATCAAAGACTGCACGTAACAACATCAAATCGCGAACAAAAATGCAGAAAAAGCTTTCTGGAAGAAACAGCGTACACACGACAAAAACACAAAACTGGAACAGTTTCACATCGGAGATCTAGTTTACTACAAAAAACACGTTCGACATTCTAAATTTGACGACAAATGGATCGATGGTTTCAAAATCTTAGAACAGACTACACCAACAAATTTTATCCTGTGGCACGAAGAAAGACAGATCAGGACGAAAGCCTACATTTCACAAATCAAGAAAGATAATCATCGTCCTGTTTCCCAGCCTATCCTCACTAACACCAGACCGATTCGCAAAACCACCCTCTTTTGTCCCCCCACATCATCCTCTACATCTGATGTGTCACAATGCGACGATGAACACTCAAACCCCTCTTCACCCCCCGCACGATGCTATCGACAGACTACGTAGATGTCGTGACACTTCTACGAGTGAAGATGACATCCCTCCGCAGGAGCTACGTGAGAGAATTCAAGCACGAAATCTTCGAGTTCAAGCAGATAATTACCAATCGTTGTCCAGAGATAGCAACACATCTTTAAATGCAGAAAAAGTACAGACGTTCTGTACTTCAAATCAACCAAAACCCGGTACTAGCTGTTACCACTCAAATCCGCCTACAAGTAGCGAAGACAACATTCCTCCTAAAATACAGCAGACTGTACAAGATTCCGACACCCATATAGATACACCACAACCTTCCGATACAGAATTATCACCTGCCTCATTAACGGAACAAAATGCTCCCGTTCCTACTTTCACACAACGCGATGAGTCAGACCTTGATACTGAAGAACACCAAAGTGATAACGATGATGATAATGAGCATACCGACAATAATATGTATACATCCATTCGGTTCGCCTCGAAACGACCTTACTCAACTTCATCAGACAACTTGGTACCATTGACAAAGGTTATACGCCTTCCGCAGGAGCATGTTCGTGCAAAGCTGTACATGAAACGGCGAACAAAACCAAAAAACATCGCACAGCACAGTGCATCAACTTCACAACACCTGTTACACTACATCAACCGTCACTGCTGTAGACACTGAGAAGAAACACGATAGAAGAATGTCTACGACAGACGCTCTGTACAGGAAACGTTCCACTAAGCGACAAACTATCACACAGCACAGTGCATCAACTTCGCAACACCCTACCTGGAACACTGTATCTACCGTCACTGCGGTAGACACTGAGAAGAAGTACGATAGCAGATTGTCTAAGAGAGATGGCCAAGTTGCTCTAGCTGGGCTATTCTTAATGGTTCCATTTTTTTTTGTCCGTGTACGATAGCACATTTGTCCAGGAGAGACAATGCTATATTGGAGTTAACCCAGTTCGCTCTAGCTGGGCTACTCTAAATGGTTTTATTTTTTTGTCCGAGTGCCATAGCACTGTCCTGGAGAGACTATGCTATAGCTGCACCTGACCACAATGATGACAGTATGTCATAATATAAAGGCTTTGGCGGAAAACCAAAACATTATTACCCATGTGATTAGCCGGAGCATCACAAATGGTGAACGATACTCAGAGCATTTTTTTAAACACATTTTTCTACTGGTCTGTTCAGGAGTGGCTGAAACTAGACATATGCTATGGATCGATTTTATGATTACTTGTTATAAATTAGTTGAATTTCATGAATATCGCATAAATAACTATGTACCATGTCCTTTCTTTTTTTTAAAACAAATTACTGTGTTGAGACACACAGATGTTGTATTCATCCAGTACAAATTAATTAAGCTCTAATGTGTATATAAAATGTTAACCCACACCTCTACTCCCTTTTCCCTACGCGCAAACTGTCCACACGTGACCTTAACACCACCTCGCTGTTTTTCGCTATATCAAATCCAATCTTCGTTTTCACCACCTTTATCTTCCCCCCGTGTCGATTTCCCCATGCGAGTTCTTTTTTTTCTTTACCTTTCTCCCACGCCTCGTGTTCATTCATCCATCCAAAACAGGAACTACTTTCTCTACTCCCCCCAGCTATTTCATTGTACTATAAACCCCCACCACCCCTCCCTCTCCTTCAGTTGACGCCACACTGTGCCGTCAATGAGAGTTCAAATATCCAGTGTGACCTTTCACCGCTCCCGTTCACACTAGCGAAGGTTATGGTCACAGGTAATAGCTATGGCCAGTTACCATTCAGATGTAAATATTAAGATAGGATTCACTTATTGTCCTGAGTGTTGATTAACACTCGAGTTTTGTTTGGCATGACCAAACCTTATATGTGTTGACTTTAAATAAAATAAAAAAGTTCAATACATTAAGTATGTATATTTCATATCATAACTCCATGTTTTTATGTATTATTACTAGCGTGTTAAGTAAAGATTACATAAGTATTATATTAATACATGAACAATTTACATTGCGTATTGCACATTGCTATCCATATCCCATACTATTTAATGACATAGTGTATAAACAACTTGTATGTCTCCCCCGTTTTACGAAATATGAATCTACTAGATTCCTCGTTTTACGAAATAATATTTTTTTTCGGCTCACATGTATACTGAGACCTTGTAATTTTTTTTTTTCTCATTTTGGCTCATAAGTATATGCCCCCAGTCAATGACTTATACCAGTAACATAAATTTTTCTCAACAATTGTCCATTGCCAATTGCTTCATAAATATATGCCCCCATTTCATATTTTGCCCCAGTATGTATGTTAGGGACTTGAGTTTTTTTTTAGTTGATAGGACGAAAATGTCTCCACATGGGATACATTTTTGTGGCCCCGGGACTTGTAAGACCGCTTGGCATACACTACAATTAATACGTGTTAAAAACCACATAAAATGAGAAATAACAACGTTAAAAGCAGTTAAGACATTTGTGCACAAAATACAGTATCATGAAAAGTTCACGGCTTCAAGAGAAGCTGTCCCAGAACTACAAAATAGTAAATGCATGTTTATTGAATGGAAAGTTTTGGAAGAAGTTGCTAATCTGGGTTTCTTCCGTGGCTAGAGTGAGAGTCGTGTGCAAAAAGTCGAAAAGCTGAGAAAAGCGTGTGCAAATGTAGATGTTTGGTATCGTGTGAAAAATAAAGCATCGTGTGAAAATTGGTGGTAAAAAAGAGTGGACTGTATATAAAGAAGAGACGTGGGCGATTGACAGGGCTTGTACAGATTTTAGGATTCGTTAGGCGAGAGGATTTTTACAGAACTTCGTCTTTGAGATTATCAAGACAAGTTGTTTTTAACTTGACAAGTTTTGTTCAGGTTAGACAAGTATTTTTAAGTAGACAAGTTTGTATTTTACTCTATTAGATATATTATTCCTGTGGATTTACATTTTCATTTTTGGATACTCACTACTCTGTGTAAGAAAGACATAAGTATTTCACTATTGTGCCAATGACATTGCTGTTCTAAATCACGTTAATAAACTATATTTTATTTTTCTACATTGCTGAGTTTTCTTTGGAATATTACAGTTGGATACTTTGACAAAACCATTATACGAGATTGCTTTTCACTAAACATAAAAAAGGGTACGAACGAACTCTGGGAAGGAAGAATAAAAGAAGGTCAAGAATTTCCATCTCAGGCGGACAGACCTGTAACGACTTGAACCAAGAAACGTACAAGAGTTAGCGCTCTTCAAAATATTTACCTGCGCTCAACCATTAACTGAACTGACCCGATCAGCTGACGGACACACACACATTCTGTCATTGATGCAGTAAACACAGCCTGGTAACACGATACTTTTGATGCTGCGACCTGCGCACAAATAGCTGCACGGTCACACATGCTCTTAAGATTTTTTGGGGGGGCTTTAGGTTTATAAGAGTGGGGTAGCCAACTCACCATATTTGTCTTCTATGCCATGCCTGTCAGGGTATACAATAACTATTTTTTTTACCTCTCTTTCAGGACCTAGCAACACAAGGATAAAGAAATGAATGAAAATCAACGGTGTGTATATGAGAAGATTTGTCATTAAAGAAGTAAATATCTGTAATCGTGTGTGTGTGTGTGTGTGTGCATGTTTATGGCAACAAAGGCGTATTAGGAAGTAAATATCTGTAATCGCGCGCGTGTTTACAGCGACAAAGGCTTTTAAGGAAGTAAATATCTGTAATCGTGTGTGTGCGTGTTTACAGCAACAAAGGCGTATTAGGAAGTAAATATCTGTAATCGTGTCTGTGTGTGTTTATGGCAACAAAGGCGTATAAGGAAGTAAATATCTGTATTCATGTGTTTGTGTGTGTTTACGGCAACAAAGGCATATTTGTAATTGCTCAGCAATATACAAGAGCAAATGAAGAGGTGGACAGAATATTTTGAGGACCTTCTCAATAGACCAGCTCCACAAAACCCCTCGGACATCCAGCCAGCAGAAGAAGAGCTACAAATTAATGGTGAAAGACCAACGAAGGAAGAAATAAAGAAAGCCATAAAGCTTCTAAGAGATGGAAAAGCGTCTAGACCTGATGGCATTCCAGCAGAGACCATCAAAGCAGATATCGACACGACTACAGAGATGTTATATAAATTACTTGGTAAAGTCTGGGAAAAGGATGAGATACCAGCAGAATGGAAGGAAGGATATCTGGTTAAGTTGCCTAAGAAGGGAAATTTACAAGAGTGCACAAATTATAGAGGAATAATGTTACTTTCAGTGCCAGAAAAAGTATTAAACAGGATTATCCTTGAAAGATTAAAAGAGTCCATAGACAAGAAACTGAGAGATGAACAAGCAGGTTTTCGACAAAACAGATCCTGTACAGACCAGATAGCCACTTTGAGAATAATAGTTGAACAAAGTCTGGAATGGAATTCACCACTATACATCGGATTTGTGGACTACGAAAAGGCATTTGACAGTGTAGACAGAGAATCACTTTGGAAATTGATGAGGCATTATGGAGTTCCCCTGATGATCATTAATTTAATAAAGAAAACATATGAAGACATGACATGCAGAGTTCTTCACGAAGGACAGCTTACAGAACCGTTTGGGATAAGAACAGGAGTGCGACAGGGATGCCTCTTGTCTCCATTTCTTTTCTTACTAGCAATAGACTGGGTTACGAGAACATCAACAACACACAACAGAAATGGAATCCAGTGGACTCTGACTAAGCAGTTGGATGATCTGGATTTTACTGATGACTTAGCTCTTCTGTCCCATAATCGTAATCAGATGCAGGACAAATTGAAAACACTTGATGAGAGATCACAGCAATTGGGTCTGAAAATACACAGGGAAAAGACAAAGATAATGAGAATAAATGCAGGTAATGATAACAGGGATGAACTTGAAGAAGCACCAATACAAGATGTAGAATCGTACATATATCTTAGCAGCAATATAGACAAAGTTGGAGG
The DNA here is from genome assembly GCA_024509875.1 of Oreohelix idahoensis. Classification (NCBI taxonomy): domain Eukaryota; kingdom Metazoa; phylum Mollusca; class Gastropoda; order Stylommatophora; family Oreohelicidae; genus Oreohelix; species Oreohelix idahoensis. The sequence goes on along the minus strand of JAMPIV010018148.1, from coordinate 175,227 downwards.
GACAGACAGTGATATCAAAATAAGAATACAAAAAGCAAGAGGAGCTTGTGATGCCGCACTGTAATTCTGTCTTTCATCCGGCCCGATTCTGTCGTCTATTTTGTATTTCCGGCCCGATTCTGTGGTTCTATTTTGAGTTTTCACCATTTCTCTTCTCTTTTGTAATTATATGGGGTTTGCCTTGGTTCTTCTCATGTGAATATATCGTGTTTGGTAATTTTGAGGAGGTAATTTAAATGGGTTTGTTTTATGTTGGTAGGTTTACTTTTCACTCGGCCAGTTTTACTTTCTTCTGATTTTTTCGCGATTCCCGTAAATTTCATTGTTTCCGAAAAATCGCTATTTTCGGGCACGCCTGTATGACGCGTCAGTAGCACGAGGCCATCACGTAATGTGACGCAATTTTCCTACACGCGGGATTTGCGTAGGTGGCCAGTATTGATTTTTTCTGGCGCTGCCATTGGTCCGCGGTTTGCGTAGGAAGGGAATCCACGTGGGCGGTTTCTCTTGTATATAATGAGAGAGGAAACTGCGGGCAATTGTCTCTGAAGAAATAATTGCCTGGCCGGACGACTACGTATTTTATCGTCTCCATTTTTGCGGGGAAAAACCAGCGATAATTGGTATGTAGGATTTTATCTTATTATCGTTTTATTCATTAGTGGGTTTTTGAGATTTCGCCCTTAGTTAATTCTTCGGGGGACATTAACTTTTTAGTTCTAAAGGATAGTGCCATCCATTATCATTTTTTTGAAGAACGACGTAAATGCAACAGTGTGCTTATTCTTTCTATGATTTTGGCAGTAGATAGGAGTGTGTGAAGTTGTGAGAAACACGTGTGCCCATATTTGTAGAATGTTATGTAAAACCACCATTTATTTCTGTGTATTTACTAATGTAATTTTATGGGGAAATCCCTGGTGTGTTCGTTAATTTTTCTGAGCCTTAAAAATGTGAGAAATATTGTCGGAGGGTTCAGATTTACGTTGTAAGTGAATTATACTGCTTAGGGGAGGAAACTATTCCTATAGCGAGATGTAATTTAATTTTGGAGCAAGCCGGGAAACCTCATGTGTAAATGTTAAAAAGGAGACCCCGGAATTTCGGACAAAAGAAGTTCCCGAGTTGGAAATGTTGACACGTGGGTAGCCACGCGTCACAAATAGATAAGAGGCAGACAGGTCGGGAGGTTCTGTTTACTTACCTGGCAGATTATAGATGAGAGAGAGAGAGAGAGGGAAGAAGTGAGAATGAAGAGACACGTGTATAGAATTATTTTATGTATCGTATATGTTAGAGATAAGCGATTTTAGAGTGGGTGTACATTAGACGCATTTCTTTTTAATTTCAGCGAGTCACGGCGAAACAGTGGGGAGCATAATTTTGTCAAATAAAATTATCCACGGCAAAAGACATATCTCAGGGTCAGAGTACTTGAGTATCGTCAGGAGCAAAAGAAAATTACCCTATGGTCTCTGGCAGTGAAGTCCCTATGCTTCAGCTGGACTGTGGTTTATTTATCATACAGCCGAGAGCATCGCTATTATAGTCTCTAGCAACGGCAGGTGGCCGTGAGACTGGTTTCAATTTCGTACAGCCGGAAATCAAGGCTGTGGGGGGTTTTTTTTTTCCTCCAACTCCTGAGCGGGTTAAAAGAGGGAAGCTATTCAGCAGCAGAGAAGTTTTGTCGACAGTTCATCAAGTACCTCATGCTTGACGCCAGAACTTCATCATCATCATCGCAGAATTCAGGAACAGGTGACAGGGTTACCATGCCTGGTCTTGAAAGGAACGAGAGGAGAGCGTAACGGAGACGCAGCATCATCAGTCGGCGAGTGTTGGAGAGACACTGAGACCAAGAGCAATAGAGAGAGAGATAGAGAGAGAGAGAGAGAAGGAGGGAGAAAGTAGACAGGACCAGTAGGGTCTGTTCAGTATCCAGTTGAAGGATAGACACTGAGCCATTGTGTTACTCCAAGTCTATTATTTTAGCATTTCCAGTGGTGTTAGATAGCGGCGCATATCGCCTAACCAGTGGAAAGCTGTGTAGACGGTCGTTGAAGAAGAGTCAGCAGGACTAAGACAGTAAAATCTTAGTTGTGTTAGAGAGTGGAGGCTAAAGTTGACAGCCCCACAATATCAGAGTAGATTAAATCACTAATCATTTTATTGTTCCTCAGCAGGGTGACAGAAAGAGTGAATGTGATTTGGGTTTTTTTTCAGTGTCTATCTAATTGAATGTGTACTTTGGTTTTCTTTTTCCAGGCCGTGCAACAGCGCACGCTATTTATGTGATTGCTTGATGATGACATTTTAATGCTTTATTGTTGTAAATAAATATATATATACATATATTTACTGGATCAGATTCTACTCTTTACTATACTTACTGTACGTCGTCTGTATAGTGGTGTCTGTGGTCGTATTTATACACCTTATCTCCTTGTATTTAAAGGAAGTCAGAGGAGGGTGAGGTTATAGCCAGTTTGACGTCACGAAGCGGCAAGGGGAGATTCAAATCCTGGGTCTATCTCTTGAGCCAATAGTCTCACCTGTCCACAGGCATGTCATTTTCCATCTAAATTCTATCTTCTCAGACTTTCTCATACTAGGGTCTTGCTTTCATTCAGGCAAACTCTAAAAACTTAAAACCACTTCGTGACAAGTGGGCGGCAATCGTCCGGTGGATCATTCTGTGGAGATCAATTCTGTGATCTAGATTCATAGAGTGTCTCTAGAAAGTTTTCTGAGAATAGAATTTCTTTAAATATCCCCTAGACTTGAGCTATTAGAACTGATCCAGTTATAGGTTTTTCCACAGGTTGCAGTCTAGTAGATTTTTGTGGTAATTTTGATTTATAAGACTTAGTGGTAATTGATGGCATACCGACATATTTTTCTTTAACAGGAAGGTAATTTAGTTTTTGGTAGCTTCTTAACTAAATTTTTTTCAGGTTATTATTCAGACTTGGTGCTAGTCTGAGGTCGGGTTTTTGGGACAGCGGTTATAGAGAATATTTTATATTACGTAACAGGTTGTTCCTTCTCTGTTCCTTTTCTGTCATTTCTCTGTATTTGTGAACTTACAGCAGTTTACAGGTAAGATGGCGGATATGGCCAAGTTATGAGCTGCCTGGCGCGACGCTGCTCAGGATATGGGAATGGATAAGGAGGAGACTAAGGCCTACCTGATAAGGGAAACTGATAGGCATAATCAGCGAGAGAAAGAGAAAGAGGACAGGGTAGCCGCCGCAGAAGCAGCAAAAGAGGAAAGGATAGCCGCCGCAGAAGCAGCGAAAGAGGAAAGGATAGCCGCCGCAGAAGCAGCGGAGAGGCAAGCAGAAAGGGAAGCACAGGAGAAGGCAGCAGAAAGACAGCATGAACTTGCCCTGCATTCTCTGGAACTGCAGTACCGATCTTCGGAAGGCAGTTCAGCTAATGGAGATTCACCCGGAGCAGGAGTACGAGACACCTCAGGAAACGGAGGGCCCCGGATGGCAGCCATGAGCTTCCCATTTGACTCGTTCCCTAACGGGAATGAAAAGATTGACGTGTTCTTGGAAAAATTTCAAAGAATGGCAAAGGGATACGGGTTGGATGAGAGTCTTTGGTGTCTGAAATTATCTCAATCGCTCAAAGGTCATGCGTATGAAGTTTACAACAAGCTGCTCATAGATGATCAGAACAACTTTGAGGCACTGCGAAATGCTTTGTTGCAAAGGTTTCAGTGGACACCCCGGAAATGCCAAACCATGTTCAGGGAGAGCAGGCCGGAGAAGGGAGAGAGTTTCGCACAGTTTGCCGAGCGGGTGAGAAATTACCTTACTCGCTGGAGGGAACTGTCAGGACTGGCAAAAACTTTTGAAGGGTTGGAGGAGTTAGTTCTGTGTGAGCAGATAAAGGCTAACATGTCTCCCGATTTGAGGAGGTATCTGGCGGAGCAGGGTGCCCAGCAACTCGATCAGATTATCGTGTTCGCCGAAAGGTACCAGACAGCACAAGCCGAAGTACTGGGACAGAAACGGAAAAACCCAGACCTGCCAGCCGCAGACAAAGGAGCTTCATCATCGCAGCCGGTTACTTCACCAGCTCATCAGCAACCAGGGCCTTCTCGCAAGGAGCCTCATTCTGGTTATAACTTGCGCCCCCAGCAGCATAACAGAGCACCGACAACAACCTCTCAGGAACCCGCTAGGAACAGAGGAGATAATGAGAGGTATTGTCAGAATTGTCGAACCACCTCCCACTGGACATCCCGGTGCATAAACACACCCCCAGCTCATCATGCAGCTTGTTTAAGACCGGTGAGATGGACTAAAGGGAATAAATGGGAACCAGTCCAGGCAGAGAAGTTGTTCTCTAACAGTGGACCAGCCGTAGTGAATGGGACGGCCACTACGTGTTTGTTTGACAGCGGGCTTACTTACCCCAGTATCATCGCTCGTCATTTGGTGAAACCAGGTCAGTGGACAGGAGAAATAGTTGAGATTGGTGGCATTTTGAGAAGAGGCATCTCACAGCGTCTGCCTGTAGCCAATATTGAGGTGAAATGCAAGTTTGTGTCTGGCACCATCAAGGCAGCTGTAATGGCACAGCCAGCACATGATTTCATCCTGGGAAGCCCATACTTAGTTTTGGGAAACCCAACCACACCGATCCTTGCTAATGCAAGGGGGCCTACTGCAGGCCAGAAAAGTGAAAGGGGAAAGCCCCAAATTCACGGAGCCCCACGGGAGCTCAAACATCCTTGTCTTGCTATGAGGAGGAGAGACGCCTCTAAAGACAGTGGAATGTTATTTACAGAGGCGTATTCGCCTGTCAGCCCTGTTCAGCCAAAAGCTCAAACAGTGGTGACGTCTCTGATTTCGGAAGGATCTTCTTTGTCGTCGGGAATTAGGCCCCCGATGGTATTAAATCCCTCAAGGGAGGGAAATACTGACAAGAAGGAACACATGCACGGTGCTTCAGTCAACCGCAAACAGTTACGCACTGTTACGGCGATGTCTGGCCAAGCCAGTCAGACTGTTTCAAAACCCTGGGAGGTCGCACCAGCTGGTAATAATTATTTACCACGCGCCGCCAGGAAAAGTCGTGGGCGAAGGAAACACATGAGAGGGAGGAGGAAGGGCGACCAGTCAAGTTGCAGTCGCCAGGAGGAAATCACCAGGCGTGACCATCACAATCCAGTGCTGGCACAGATTTTCAAGGATATGGAAATGGGCCTGTATGACAATCCTAATTATGACAGTGATTAGATCGGGATGTAGATCTAGATACGGATCAGTATGAATTCCAGAGATTTCAGTGATTGAGCACGGATTCCCGTACTTCAAAGGGGGGACGTATGTGATGCTGCACTGTAATTCTGTCTTTCATCCGGCCCGATTCTGTCGTCTATTTTGTATTTCCGGCCCGATTCTGTGGTTCTATTTTGAGTTTTCACCATTTCTCTTCTCTTTTGTAATTATATGGGGTTTGCCTTGGTTCTTCTCATGTGAATATATCGTGTTTGGTAATTTTGAGGAGGTAATTTAAATGGGTTCGTTTTATGTTGGTAGGTTTACTTTTCACTCGGCCAGTTTTACTTTCTTCTGATTTTTCGCGATTCCCGTAAATTTCATTGTTTCCGAAAAATCGCTATTTTCGGGCACGCCTGTATGACGCGTCAGTAGCACGAGGCCATCACGTAATGTGACGCAATTTTCCTACACGCGGGATTTGCGTAGGTGGCCAGTATTGATTTTTTCTGGCGCTGCCATTGGTCCGCGGTTTGCGTAGGAAGGGAATCCGCGTGGGCGGTTTCTCTTGTATATAATGAGAGAGGAAACTGCGGGCAATTGTCTCTGAAGAAATAATTGCCTGGCCGGACGACTACGTATTTTATCGTCTCCATTTTTGCGGGGAAAAACCAGCGATAATTGGTATGTAGGATTTTATCTTATTATCGTTTTATTCATTAGTGGGTTTTTGAGATTTCGCCCGTAGTTAATTCTTCGGGGGACATTAACTTTTTAGTTCTAAAGGATAGTGCCATCCATTATCATTTTTTTGAAGAACGACGTAAATGCAACAGTGTGCTTATTCTTTCTATGATTTTGGCAGTAGATAGGAGTGTGTGAAGTTGTGAGAAACACGTGTGCCCATATTTGTAGAATGTTATGTAAAACCACCATTTATTTCTGTGTATTTACTAATGTAATTTTATGGGGAAATCCCTGGTGTGTTCGTTAATTTTTCTGAGCCTTAAAAATGTGAGAAATATTGTCGGAGGGTTCAGATTTACGTTGTAAGTGAATTATACTGCTTAGGGGAGGAAACTATTCCTATAGCGAGATGTAATTTAATTTTGGAGCAAGCCGGGAAACCTCATGTGTAAATGTTAAAAAGGAGACCCCGGAATTTCGGACAAAAGAAGTTCCCGAGTTGGAAATGTTGACACGTGGGTAGCCACGCGTCACAAATAGATAAGAGGCAGACAGGTCGGGAGGTTCTGTTTACTTACCTGGCAGATTATAGATGAGAGAGAGAGAGAGGGAAGAAGTGAGAATGAAGAGACACGTGTATAGAATTATTTTATGTATCGTATATGTTAGAGATAAGCGATTTTAGAGTGGGTGTACATTAGACACATTTCTTTTTAATTTCAGCGAGTCGCGGCGAAACAGTGGGGAGCATAATTTTGTCAAATAAAATTATCCACGGCAAAAGACATATCTCAGGGTCAGAGTACTCGAGTATCGTCAGGAGCAAAAGAAAATTACCCTATGGTCTCTGGCAGTGAAGTCCCTATGCTTCAGCTGGACTGTGGTTTATTTATCATACAGCCGAGAGCATCGCTATTATAGTCTCTAGCAACGGCAGGTGGCCGTGAGACTGGTTTCAATTTCGTACAGCCGGAAATCAAGGCTGTGGGGTTTTTTTTTTTTCCTCTAACTCCTGAGCGGGTTAAAAGAGGGAAGCTATTCAGCAGCAGAGAAGTTTTGTCGACAGTTCATCAAGTACCTCATGCTTGACGCCAGAACTTCATCATCATCATCGCAGAATTCAGGAACAGGTGACAGGGTTACCATGCCTGGTCTTGAAAGGAACGAGAGGAGAGCGTAACGGAGACGCAGCATCATCAGTCTGCGAGTGTTGGAGAGACACTGAGACCAAGAGCAATAGAGAGAGAGATAGAGAGAGAGAGAGAAGGAGGGAGAAAGTAGACAGGACCAGTAGGGTCTGTTCAGTATCCAGTTGAAGGATAGACACTGAGCCATTGTGTTACTCCAAGTCTATTATTTTAGCATTTCCAGTGGTGTTAGATAGCGGCGCATATCGCCTAACCAGTGGAAAGCTGTGTAGACGGTCGTTGAAGAAGAGTCAGCAGGACTAAGACAGTAAAATCTTAGTTGTGTTAGAGAGTGGAGGCTAAAGTTGACAGCCCCACAATATCAGAGTAGATTAAATCACTAATCATTTTATTGTTCCTCAGCAGGGTGACAGAAAGAGTGAATGTGATTTGGGGTTTGGGTTTTTTTCAGTGTCTATCTAATTGAATGTGTACTTTGGTTTTCTTTTTCCAGGCCGTGCAACAGCGCACGCTATTTATGTGATTGCTTGATGATGACATTTTAATGCTTTATTGTTGTAAATAAATATATATATACATATATTTACTGGATCAGATTCTACTCTTTACTATACTTACTGTACGTCGTCTGTATAGTGGTGTCTGTGGTCGTATTTATATACCTTATCTCCTTGTATTTAAAGGAAGTCAGAGGAGGGTGAGGTTATAGCCAGTTTGACGTCACGAAGCGGCAAGGGGAGATTCAAATCCTGGGTCTATCTCTTGAGCCAATAGTCTCACCTGTCCACAGGCATGTCATTTTCCATCTAAATTCTATCTTCTCAGACTTTCTCATACTAGGGTCTTGCTTTCATTCAGGCAAACTCTAAAAACTTAAAACCACTTCGTGACAGAGCTTTCATTGCATTGGGAAATATATGGAGATCAAGAGAAGTCGGATTCAACACGAAAATAAGAATCTTCTACTCAAATGTGAAGTCAGTCCTATTGTATGGCTCTGAGACATGGAGAACAACAAAGACAACAACCAAAAAGCTACAGACTTTCATAAATGGGTGCTTGCGTAGAATAGAGGGATTATAATGGTATGACAAGGTTACCAACGTGGAACTGATGACAAGAACTAGACAAGTGCCAGTGGAACAAGAGATGAGAAGAAGACGATGGCGATGGATAGGACATACACTGAGGAAACCTGTTGATAGCATTACAAGGCAGACCTTGTTCTGGAACCCCCAGGGCAGGAGAAGCAGAGGTAGACCAAGAAGCACATGGAGAAGAAAGCTGGAAACAGAGGTGAAAATGATAAGGAGAGCGTGGAAAGAAATTGAGATGATGGCACGTGACAGGAGGACTTGGCATGTGTTTGTTGAAGGCCTATGCTCCTTTGGGAGTGGAGGGTTATGAATGAATGAATGTGTTTGTGTGTGTTTACGGCAACAAAGGCATATTTGTAATTGTGTGTGTGTGTGTGCCTGTTTACAGCGAAAAAGGCTTAAAAGGAAGTAAATATCTGTAATCGTGTAAGTATGCATGCATGCATGTTTAGTGACAATGGCTTATTTAGTACTGTTCTGGTCATAATGTGTACAAGGAAGATGGCACTAAAAGTCTCTTGGTTTAAGTTTTTAAGTCAGGTGACTGCTACAAACATTAGGCAATGCTAGCACACAGCTATGTAGTTTTATCCCTTCTGGATTAATCTACTGTTTTTACCATGTCTACTGTCATGTCTGGGAGGACATAGCTCATTAATTCTTTACCATTTTTATAATAAATTAGAGGAATGTAGCAAAGATGTTATATGACAGAGACATAGTAATCGCTGCATATAAGAACAAACACAGAACAGGATATCTGAAAAATATTTCATTTAACTCTGTAACTCAATTTACATTTACCCATTAAAACTATCCCTGATTTAGTGAAAACAAATTATATTTGTAGTCCTCACAGAAATATCATTTCGGAAGTTATATAGGCCTAACAACATTATTCTTATACAAGTACACAAATCTCTTGAGGTTGTATAAACTTATATACAAAGGTATCCATAGCATTCACAACAAAGCATGTCAGTGTTAAACTAAAGACATGAACATTATGTAAACGACACAAGTTCAACAAATCAATTTTCAGTTTTATGGTTGATATGTACTGGCCTAGCAAAATATGGGAAAACTGTATAATTTCATTCATTCATTCATAACCCTCCACTCCCAAAGGAGCATAGGCCTTCAACAAACACATGCCAAGTCCTCCTGTCACGTGCCATCATCTCAAGTTCTTTCCACGTTCTCCTCATCATTTTCACCTCTGTTTCCAGCTCTCTTCTCCATGTGCATCTTGGTCTACCTCTGCCTCTCTTGCCCTGAGGGTTCCAGAACAAGGACTGCCTTGTAATGCTATCAACTGTATAATGCTTGAAATAAATATCCTGAGATTTTGATGTGACAGAAAATTTACTCTGTGCACTATCATAATTCATGAATAACAAATCCTCAGTCAATATTTTAAAAATCTGGTCATACACACTCAACAAAGCAAAGAAACTGAATGTTCTCAAGCCTGTGATTCAAATATACATAATCTGACACATAACTTCTGTTTTCATATTTTAACAGGAGAAGACATTTATGAATAAACTTTCCAAGCTAAAAATGAAAACTATCTACACAATACTTGTTGGTCATGTGTGTCATGGAGCTTGGTAGTGGGACAGCAAATAGGACCACACTGCACTCTACTCCGCATGTAATAAAAGATGACAGTGGATTCTTCTGCACTAGGGCTAGCAACCTCTAAAACAAATCTCTAAAAAAAAAAAAAAAAAAACTACCACTACAAGAGGACATGAAATGCTTTGGCCAATTATAATACTGGCTGCAACTCTTAAGGACGAGCAAAGGGATAAAGAATGTAAAGCTGGTATAATAACAAGCAACCACAGGCAAGATCCAAGAGCAAGAAATAATGACAGATCATATGGCTTTTCCCCAATAACAGCTGGAGAAAAACTAAAGGGGACATTTAATAAAGATCACTGTTTTCATAGGGAATACACATCCTGATGTATGATGATGCTACAAGAATTATTTGTTATATTACTATATCTCAGTACATAAAAATAAGGCAACAATTTTATGACAGTGTAAAAGTTCTTATCTTGAAATAAGGATGTTAGAGATGTTACTGCAGTAATGATGTCTTAATTCAGCAAACACTGTCATTACACAAAGTTTACAAATTTAGTCCATCTGTGTTATTTTTGTCCTTGTCAATAATTTCACTTTGCAAGCCCTGAAGACATCACAATTTTCAACAAGTCCATTTTTTGTTTGTTTGTTAGGTCTCAGCCACTTAGTAGTAGAAGCTCTTTCTCTTCATAACTTTGATCTTTCAAAAGGATATCTGTAACAAGAAAATTACTTTTTTGGTACAATATGTATATATTGTGAATATATATTTTACTTTAGCAGTTACATTTTCTACTGTAGTGAATACATTTTTTTTTCCCCCACTGTCATGAGTGTGGTTTCAACTTTCTTCAGTATTAGATTAGTATAGGAATACTGGAAACACAACTGTGGCTTTATAGAAACACAGCTGAAAAAGCATTTTAAGTCAGACTTTCAATCATCAGTGAAACACATCACACGAATAAAACAAATATGACTGAACAACACCCAAACAGAAAAATATAAGGTTGATATTTTCATAACAATAAATAACATAGGTTCAGGATGACCCAGAGTTTGCTGGGAGGATAACTGTAGACAGTCTCTAAATGGCAGAGAAATGGAATGGATCCAGGCAAAAAGGAGGACAGCTGATAAGATGGTGTGGCACTCTGTCTGGCAAACCTCTACACCCCAGGATAGAAGAGGAACAAAGATAACATTCTCAGTTTCTGTAAGCGGAAGTAATGAACAATTCTACTGTTGTGGAAGCAATTAAACAACTCAACTATAATTAGTCTGTCAGTCAATACTCACAAAATGATAGCATTATATGGCAGTAATTAAAAACTCTACTACAGTGGAAGCAACTAACCAATTCCTTTTTGTTGTTTAGTGCCAGTTAGTCAATACTTCACATAAGCATTCTGAGTAATAATAGTAATAATAGCCACTTCAGTCACAACTGACTATGGGAATGTGCCCCTGAGGTGACAGCCCTCAACTGCTTATTTTCCTGGTGTTCCTTTCGATGTTTTCTCCTCTCTTCTGCTTGTTGTGTGAGCTTCTTTTAGTCCAAACCAAGGTGGCGCCGCAGATACCAACGTCAGCTTTATCCTCCCTGGTTGCTGGATTTATGTCCAGTGCCCTCATGTCTCTCTTACACACATTTGAATCTCAGCTGCGGTCGCCCAACTGTTCTTTTATTGTGAATACATAAGACTAATTAAAAACTCATTAGCGTGGCCAGTTTGAAATTGTTTGATGAAGGTCTTGTGGTCATACTTTTTGGCAGTTTTCTTTGTCCCTTGTCCTAGTAAGACCTACTACATTTATCTTATATATATATATCTTCGAAAGTGTGTTTGTTTGTTTGTTAGGGGTTGGCTTCTGCCCCGTTGGAGTTACGGTTATGAAATTTTTCAGAGAGCTTCTTCAGTGGTCCAGAGTGCCAATATCAACTTTTTTTTCTCGAAAATGTTCATACTTGTCACATTGAATAAAAAGTTCATCCATTGGCAATATTGACGGCTTCATTGAAATCCGAGCACTCAGTCTACAAAAGTGATGACGAAATTGTATTATGGGTAAGCAGCATATAAAAATGATGACATCATATAAGTTTGGGCATATATAGCCTACTTTCCACATATTGTCACATAATTTAAACCAATAAAGGATTTATATTTAAAAAGAATTTAAGCTTTAGTTACTTTTCCCTTAGGTCAATTTTATGTTCTAATAAGAACAAAGTGCAAACCATAAGTCAGAAGAGTTCAGGACCACCACTGGTGTAAGACAAGGTGATATCCTGTCACCTTATCTTTTCATACTCCTCATGGACGATGTCATCAAGGCATGTAAGGAGAGAACAAGAAAGTATTCAGTGGGGTACTGGAAGATGAGACAGGTCTGTATTTCAGAGCTGGCATTTGCTGATGATGTTGCCCTGATTGCTAAATCAGAGGCACATCTCCAATCCAACCTGCAAGTCTGGAAGGAAGAGCTGGAGAAGAGAGGGATGGTCATAAGCAGCTAAACAAAATACATGGTGATATCACGAGAAGAAATAAGACATCAGATTAAGCTGGGAGAACAGGTCCTGGAGCAGGTCGACCACTTTAAATACCTCGGAGCTATTACAGACCGAAAGGGAGGCATCAAAGAAGAGTTGGCCACTCGAAAAGCAGCAGCTGGGAGACTTTTTCAGGCCATAAATCGAGGATTCCTCAGCAAGAGAGAGGTTGGTAAGAAAACGAAGATGGCTGTATACCTCTCCACCTATGTCCCAGTCTTGACATATGCATGTGAGTCATGGGCAATGACTACAACCCACAAAAGCCAGATCCAAACCTCAGAAATGAGGTATCTGAGGAAGGTGGTTTAAGTAACAAGAAGAGACATCGTCCGCAACCAGACGATACGTCAAGGCCTAAAATCCCACCCCCTGCAGACCCAAGTAGAACAGTCCCAACTAAGATGGTTTGGCCATGTCTGCAGAATGGGAGACGATCGGTTACCACGACAAGCATGGGAAATAAAGAGCCAGGGATCCAGACCCCCAGGACGACCCAGAGTCCGCTGGGAGGACAACATTAGACAATCTTTGAAGGACCGAGGACTAGAATGGAACCAGGCCAGGAGGAAGACAGCCGACAGGATAGTCTGGCGCGCTCTCTTCCAAACCTCTACACCTCACGGTAGAAGGGAAACGACTAAGTAAGTAAGTATAAGAACAAAGTTATTTTATAGATTTCCTGTGCGAAGAACGAGTATGGCTGTTGTTTTTTTGTTATTTTAAAACCCACTAAACCCACTATTCAACCCTGCTTTACCGCAGTCCACCTCATTTTCTGAATAAAACAGATGTTAGTACAATTAATGTAATCAAGAAAATGAAATCTATGTGACATGACAAGATAAAACATATCAGATTTCAAATGTAGAGAGAAAGGGAAAATAGCGATAAACCATAAATCAAAGCCCCTAGAGCCAAGTTCTGAATGACAGAAGACTAATGAATATATATACTTTATATAGGAAGGAACGTCCAAAATAGCATGGCAAGATATATGCAGATCGAACAAAAACAACTTGGTGGAGAACTGTGGAGGTCGAAATTCAAAGAATGAACCAGAGCTGAGGCACTGCAAAAAGGATGGCCGCCAACCGAGCACAGTGGGAGTAATTTGTTACTGCCCTACAAGATGTCACCAGGCATGATGGCCACTGATTGCTTTGACAGACTACAGCTAAGGATCAAAGAAGAAGATATACACATATCACATTTTGGGAATCACTGACCTACATGAAAGACAACACTAGCAGCTGTACGACTAGATCACAAAAGTCAATGGTAACGTAGTATAGTAGGTAATTATCTTCATCATTTTCCTTCTTGTGGAGCATGGAGCCCCCAATGCAGCTGCCCCCCCCCTGTAGTAACTTGCACCAAGCATTCAAATGGTCTTACAGCAGTGGTTTCTGTAGCAATCTGTTTGACATGATGACGCTGCCAGTCCCAACTACAATCTCATATTAGTCATCTTTTGTGAATGCTATTCTTTCTTTGTCTCATAAGAGACCCCCTGAACCTAACAGGGTCAAAAATACAAACTGAACAATTATAACTACTCACTCTTGTCACCTCCACTGCTAGTTTGTAGTGCTGAAGGATCAACAACAACAAAGAAAGGTTTTGATGGCAACGAAGTGGTCACAGAGAAAGGTGAGTCTGTGTGGATGGTGTGAGCAGTATCAGAACTTGATGTAACTGATGGCTGTGGGTGGCTGTTGCTGAAGGCATATGACGGAGATACGGTGCTTGTATGAGAGTTGCTGTGAACTGTGAAACAAACAATGTCTATTAATGATGTTTATCAAATCAGAGTAACGTTATACGTGGTGCTTACCACATCAGAATATCACATGTCTATTAAATCAGAGTAACGTTATAAGTGGTGCTTACCACAGCAGAATACCACATATCTATTGTCGTAATTTTCGATAGGAGAATCAAATCAGAACCTCATGAATAGGTCTTGAATAGTGATGTTTAGTGAAAGGTAATAGAATTTCCACACACGTGAGATGATAGATTTAGATATAGTGGCTGTCTCTGAAAGCGAAAAGAATTCTTCTCTCTCTCACCTATCTTCTACAACAGTCAGCGTCATCTACATTTACGTATTATTTCTACTCAGGCAACATACACGTGACGACAGGTAAACACACAGACGTGGGAAAACTATAACCATGATATATATTTTATCTAGAACGAGCTGACCAAACACTACTATTAAGTTCAAGAGCGATTTTAATATCAGGAAAAATTACAACATCAAAGAAAAGTGGATAATACATCAAGTCATCAAAATATCATAGTGTTTAACTCTAGGTTTAGCCCGGCCCCGTTAAGTGATGCTTATCAAATCAGAATATCATATATCTAACCCCAAGATGCAGCAATAGTGAATGCAGTCAGCGACCCATAGCTGTACTGCTTGCATCAGGACCAGCGAACTAGAGCTGGTCAAGACCGCATTCCACCTCCAAATGGTGGTCCTGGAAACAGTCTGCAGTAGTGCAGTCTGGCTGAGCGAGTGCGGATCGCAATGGGAAGGCAAACCCGGTCCCTAAAAAATGCCGTGCTGAAGTCGGATGTGTCGACCGAAAGGTGCAGATATCACAGCTTAGGCATAAACAGACACAACACAACCACCGTCCTTTTCAGGGCGAACGAGGAAGAAGAAGAAGATATATCTAACAGCGATGCTTACAGAAAACTTTTCGTGTCCTCGGGATTGATGTATTATCTACACGCCAACACCCCACTTTTATGAATGTACTAAGAAAACCACTGTTCCACATTGTCTATTTCTTCACAAGTATGGAATACAACCAGGTGCTTAGGTAAGAGGGTCAGAAACCACAGAATTACAGATCGATGCTTATCAAATCAGAATAAACATATAAATTATGCTTATCAGATCAGAATATCATATACCTATTAGAAATGCTTATCAAATCAAAACATCATAAATCCATTAGTGAAATGTTTCACATTGCTTGTTAGTGACGCTGTCATATCAGAACATCGTACTCTATCATTCATGTTTGACAAATGCAGAAAAAAAATATATATGCAAAAATGATTAAGTGCTCCGAGTCGGGGTTTTTTTTTGGGGGGGGGGGAGGGGGGGGGGGGGGGGGGGGGGGGGGGGTGTAATCTGAAGAGATAAAGAAAGAACAGGACCACTAAACCCACAAGAATGTCATACAAGGTGACTAATACACTACCACAGAAACCACCACAACAACCACATGGTGCAGGCTTCCTACAAAGGGACTAGTTACAGTGGTGGTTCCATGCTCTGTAAGGAACACAAAGGAAAATGATGATAATTATACAACAGTACCACTGGATGTTTCAATAAAAGGCCATTATACAAGTGACACTTTTCAAATCAAAACATCACATATCCTTTAGTGACACTTTTCAAATCAAAACATCACATATCCTTTAGTGACACTTTTCAAATCAAAACATCACATATCCTTTAGTGACACTTTTCAAATCAAAACATCACATATCCTTTAGTGACACTTTTCAAATCAAAACATCACATATCCTTTAGTGACACTTTTCAAATCAAAACATCACATCCTTTAGTGACACTTTTCAAATCAAAACATCACATATCCTTTAGTGACACTTTTCAAATCAAAACATCACATATCCTTTAGTGACAATTTTCAAATCAAAACATCACATATCCTTTAGTGACACTTTTCAAATCAAAACATCACATACCCTTTAGTGACACTTTTCAAATCAAAACATCCCATATCCTTTAGTGACACTTTTCAAATCAAAACATCACATATCCTTTAGTGACACTTTTCAAATCAGAACATGAAAGATCTTGCCGTGATGCTAATTAACTTGTCATGAAAAATATACAAAATTAAATGGTATGCCATGTGTCAAAGAACAAATAGACTGTCACTGATGTTTGCTGAGACACAGATAACTGGCACTGAACAGAAAAAGAGTGGAAACAAACAAGAGAGCATTCAATAAAAAATAAGGCCCCACCGACCACCAAGGTTACAAGACAAAGGAAGGCGATATCTAATATTGTTTGTTTTATATACTCTTATAAATGTGAGGTATCAATATGGACTTACCAACACAGTTAACCATGGCCTCATTAATGGTGGATGTCAAGAGGGGAGTTGTCTGAGAGATCTGACTAGATGAATTCTGTACAAGCCCATTATGTTTCTTCTCCGACAGGTAAGTTGGTAGTGACTGATCTGACACCGTCAAGCTGGTGCCAGATGACACAGGTGAAGCTGGCACTGCTGACAAGGATGACACTGCAGTAATGCTGGGAGTTACAACTGCCATATTTGCTTGGGACGCAGTGTGATCTATAAGTATTGCAGGCTTAATGAGTTTACAAGATGTAGCTGCAGGAGGAGACTTGACTACAACACTCTGTATAGCAGGGATGGTACCTGGAGGGAGCTGGAACATGCTGGTGGAAGACTGAACATGGGTCTGTTGGAGCATGCGGTTCAAGTGGAGGGCTTCTGCGGAAAAAAAAAAGACAGTAAAATGTAAGCAACGTAACTGCAAGTTTGAAAATCTGTTGCAACGTTCTGAAATCTATTGTAGATGATACCAGATATGAGCATCACTCAAACAACTTCACTATGCTTCAATCTAACAAACGAGGTTTCTTCCTTGCTTACAAAACTTATCTCAAGTTTTCTTTTCTCTTTATTTTTGTCTAGCGATATTTCTACCAACCCTATTGTGTGTTCATCTCTATTAAATATGCCTGTTAAGTTCATGGTTGCCCATTTTTTTTAGCACTTGCTGTCAATTTTGTGCCCCTTGTACTTCCTGGGGGTGGGTCTATGAGAAGACAAAGAAAGAAAAGAACTACTGTTCCCTCTGGCATGTTGTCAAATGTGATAATATGAGGTTGTGTATGGAGCTGGCAACCTCAACAGGTAACACAAATTGTTACAGCAACTACCACTCTATGAACACGTATTTTAACATAGACTTCTTGTAAAGGGGCAAGCTGCAGTCATGGTTCTATGCTCAATAAGAGATGAAAAGGGAGATGACAGTGAAGGTGTCTACTTTACATATGCTCCGTTATTTTCCCATTTTTTCAATGTGGTTATCTGCACTTAGTCTACTTATGAAATTTGGAAATTTGTTCACTTACATACAAGCCATATAATTGTCTTTTTTATAGTTATTTTCCATTCATTACAAACACATAAAGAAAGCAAAATGAAGCACCAAAGATACCAGTAATTCCTTGGATATTCATTGTCAGTGTAGAACAGATAATGCACACCAAAATGACAAGAAGAAATCCAAACAAATGCTCAATATGTCAATAATAAAACATATACATATTACCTAAATGGCATGGATTCAATAAAGATACAGCGGGGGAAAAAAACCAAGTTAAAAAGATCAGTAAGAGATCAGGGCAGTAATGACATTAAGATGGTGAAATAGACAAAACTGAAGAATGGCCATGTGATGGCATTAACAATGGAGGGAAACAATGCTGAACAAATAATAATAATAATAGCCCCTTCAGTCATAACTGACTATAGGAATGTGCCCCTGAGGTGACAGCCCTCAGCTGTTTATTTTCCTGGGGTCGACGGTTTCTCCTCTCTTCTGCTTGTTGTGTGAGCTTCTTTCCGCCCAATTTGAGGTGGCGTTGCAGGTAGCATGGTAGCATCGTCACTTCGGCAGCTTAATTTTCCCAAGTTGGTGGATTTATGTCCAGTGCCCTCATGTCTCTCATACACACATCTTTGATTCTCAGCTGCAGTCGCCCAACTGTTCTTTTGCCATATGCCAGTTGTCCGTAGAAGATATCTTTTGGGATGCGACCATCTTCCATGCGGCGGACATGGCCAAGCCAGCGTAGTCTGCGCTGTCTAAGCAATGTGTTGTTTTGTTGTTCGTCCATCACAGGTGATGAAGACCACTCTGTTCATCCAATTATTAGGATGTTAGGATAGTCTATGAGTACGAAGGTGACTGATGAGCCCAATGCGGGCCTGGAAGGATCTCGAACAGTGTGGGCAGGGAATGTTTGCTTCATGTGAAGGTTTTATTTCACGATCTTTTCTAGCTTGTCTCCGCTGTTCCGCTGCTGCTCTTCTGGAAGATTCGCATGCCACTGAACCTTTACGAAGAGATGTGCGCCAAGCAGTTCGGTCTTGCGCAGCAGCTTCCCATGTGTCTGGGTTTATGTCAAAGGTTTTTAATGAAGCCTTAAGCGTGTCTTTGAAGCGCTTTTTCTGGCCACCATGGGAGCGTCTACCCTTCTGCATCTCACCATAAAAGAGTATCTTTGGCAGTCGATGGTCTGGCATGCGGACTACATGACCTGCCCAGCGAATCTGTGACTGCATCAGAATAGTATCGATGCTAGGGATACCAGCTCTGTCAAGAACGGCGGTATCCGGGATCTTGTCTTGCCATTTGATGTTCATTATCTTCCTGAGACAGACTGTATGGAAGTGGTTGAGCTTTTTTACGTGGTGCCTGTATACAGTCCATGTTTCACATGCATAAAGCAGCACTGGAAGCACCGCAGCTCTGTATACCTTCAGCTTTGTCTGTAGACTAATGCCACTTCGATGCCAAACGTTGGTGTATAGTCTGCCAAATGTGCTGCTGGCTTTGGCGATCCTGGTGTTCACCTCATCATCAATGACGATGTTCTGGGATAGTGTACTACCAAGGTATGTGAACCTGTTCACAACATTCAGTTTCTCACCATTTACCTTGATGACTGGCTCAGTATAAATTGTGCCAGGAGCTGGTTGGTACATGATTTCTGTTTTCCCCGTGTTGATGGTAAGCCCAAAGTTGGAGCAGGCTTCGGAGAATCTATCAACGCTACGCTGCAGATCAACCTCTGAGCCAGCACTGAGGGCACAATCGTCAGCAAACAGAAGATCCCTGATGGTGTGTGATTTGACCTTGGTTTTTGCTTGAAGCCTCCTAAGGTTAAACAATTTTCCATCAATACGATATCTGATGTCGATTCCTGTGTCCCCCTCTCTGAAAGCATCAGTCAGCATAGCAGAAAACATGATACTGAAAAGAGTCGGTGCAAGTACACACCCTTGTTTAACTCCATTTGAGACTGGGAAAGGCTCCGATAGCTCACCGTTTTCCTGAACTCTAGCCTGCATTCCATCATGCAGCTGCTGCACTATTGAGATAAATTTCTTTGGGCAGCCGTATTTTGCCATGATCTTCCATAGACCCTCTCTACTGACCGTGTCGAACGCCTTTGTCAAGTCGATGAAAGCTGTGTACAGGTCACAGTGCTGTTCTTGGCATTTTTCTTGAAGCTGTCTTGCAGCGAACACCATATCGGTGGTTCCACGTTCTTTCCGGAATCCACACTGACTTTCAGGTAGAAGACCTTTGTCAAGATGAGCTGTAAGGCGATTAAGAAGGATTCTGGCAAATATCTTCCCAGCGATTGATAGTAGTGAGATGCCTCGATGATTGTTACAGTCTTGGCGATTACCTTTACGTTTATAAAGATGTATAATTGACGCATCCTTGAGATTGTGTGGGATGGTTTCACTCTGCCACATTTGCTGGAAGATCATGTGAAGTTTCTCTATCAGAACTGTACCGCCATCTTTATAGACCTCAACAGGAATTGAATCGGAGCCGGGGGCCTTTCCACTAGAAAGTTGACGAATCGCTTTTTGAGTCTCCTCCAAAGTCGGTATATCATCTAGTGCTTCATTTATAGGAATTTGGGGCAGTCGGTTGATGGCTTCATCGTTAATAGATGATGGCTGGTTCAGAATATTATTAAAGTGTTCGACCCAGCGTTGGAGGATTTTTTCCTTGTCTGTAATTAGTGTTTTTCCATCTGCATTAAGGAGGGGAAATGATCCTGATGATGTTGGACCATAGACCGCTTTGAGTGCATGGTAAAAATTTTTCAAGTCATGGCTGTCAGCAAAGCCTTGGAGCTCATCTGCTTTATTACTCAGCCATGAATCCCGCATCTGGCGTAGTTTATGTTGGACGATTCTACGCACGTTGTTGAAAGCGTCTTTCTTGGATGTAGATTTTGGATCACTTAAATATGCTTTATGGAGATGGTGTTTCTCGGCCAACATCTTCTTTATATCATCTGAGTTCTCATCAAACCAGTCATTTTGTTTCTTGATGGCGGGACCCAGGACCTCTGTAGCAGTGTTGTAGATCTGCTCGCTTAGGGCTGTCCAATTTGTTTCCGCACTTTGGCCGTCTAACAAGATAGATTTGAGACAGTCTTCTAGGGTGTCAGTGAATGACTGTTTAATTTTTGTCTTCTTTAGTATACATGCTTTGAAGGCCAGCACATGACAACCCCTCGACATTTGTCACTTTATCTTTCCACGAAATGCAGAGGATGTGGCGTAGACACCGTAGATGGAAGGTATTGACCCTTCTTTCTTGCTTAGCATAGGTTGTCCACATCTCACTGCCATATAGAAGTGTGCTGTGATGCAGGCGTTATATATCGCAGCTTTGGTCTTCACTGTGAGTTTGGAGTTTCCCCAAACACGTGATGTGAGGCGGGCAAAAGGTAGCTGCTGCTTTGCCAATGCGGCTGTCAATTTCTGTGTCCAGAGAGAGTTTGTCATTGATGGTAGACCCCAGGTATGTGAAGTGGTGTACCACTGCCAACTCATAGTTATCGATAGTGATAACTGGTGCAGCACCCACATCCTGACTAAGCACATTTGTTTTCTTTAGACTTACTGTGAGGCCAAAGTCCTTGCATGCTTGGGTGAAGCAATTCATCAAGCTCTGAAGCTCCTGTTGGCTTTGAGTGACGACTGCAGCGTCATCAGCGAATAACAAGTCTCTTATAGTGACCCTTCTGATTTTTGTTTTTGCCTTCAGCCTTGTGAAATTGAACAGACAGCCATCTGACCTAGTGTGAAGGCACATTCCTTCAGTTGCATCTCTGAATGCATGTTTCAAGAGTAAGGCAAAGAAGATCCCGAAGAGAGTTAGAGCCAGAACGCAGCATTGTTTAATGCCATTGTGTATGTCAAAGGGCTGTGATATGCTTCCAGCACATTGGACTGTTCCCTTAATGTCTTCATGGAATGACTTTTATCATTTGTAGCAATTTAGCAGGGCAGCCTATTTTCTGGAGGATTTTGAAGAATCCATCCCTACTAACCAGGTCAAATGCCTTTGTGAGGTCTATAAAGGCATCCTCTCCAGGGCGCGAACTTGGGCACAGTTATATGGAGATCAAGCAGTTGCCCACGCAGCATGTTCCCCCTCTCCAAGCAGCCGGCAGATCCAAAGGAACGGTAGTTGCGCCGATACAGTTTGGTACCAGCCACGTTGCAGGAGTTGCCAGAACAATGTCGAATCAACATTAGATTGCCTTAGGGACTCCAATTCCGGATTTATCCTCAGGGTTTACTCCCGAAGCCTTTCCCATAAATGGATATTCCCGCTAGGCAGCAGTGGTGTGAAGTCAGAGTTTTACCTTCTCTTAGATAGGCTACCAATCAAGGATCATGAGCCCTATCTGCCCAAAGCTACTGATTTTACAGTCCGTGGAAACAGTTCCGTCAGGCTCAAATTGAGCCACACATGAAGGCCAGGCGCTGGGCTTGGTTGTCAGAGGCCATTTGAGGCGCGTGCCATAGAAGCATTTATCTGCATTGAGAGCTTTTCCTCACTACAACTCCCGGCTGTAACAACCTTTAGAACTGCTGAACAAATATATGCTGATTAAATATAATTACACAGGCATCCTCATCTTAAAAGACAGTAAACATTATCGAGGCACAGCAACAAGATGATAAGACAACAAAAACAACATTCCCTAACTTAACAAGAACTTTGGCTGTAAGAGATATAACACTCTAAATATAGACCAAGACATGAGCTAATACAGCCTCCTTTTATTGTGGGAACAACAGAAGGTAAGGAAAGAGAAAGAGAAGAAAATACATAATCATTTATATCTCTCAAAATCTCCGGATGTCCTGTGTATTCAAGTATTTCAGCCAAAGAATTACTTTCACAACACATTTTCTAGAACATTCTGAAAAAAGCTCATAAGTTAACCTTTAGCATGCTGCGGTCGCATTTTTTCGCTAGAGGTATTAATAGTTGTGCCAGCTGCTGGCGCAAAGCTGCTACTTTCGGATATAGTTGGTTTCCTGTGTGTACACATGTGTACACGTCATATTACCCCCGGATGTTAAGTTTTAATCTTCTTTGCTAAAGAGTTCACTTCCTATTCTGGTCTATAATTGTGACGGCTGTGTTATCGTTTATTTTATGTGAATTTTTCAAATCGAAATCAATCGGCATGGAACAAGCTGCCATTTTCGCTTAAATTTTCATGGATTCTGACTCTGATGACGAGTTTGTAGATGTATTCCGTCTGTTCATCACAGATGATGTTGTGAACACGTAAGTAACGGAAACTAATAGTTACGCCAGTCAAGTTTTTTAAATTTTGTTTATTTAACGTGTAAGAACAATTGTGATTGTCCCTATTTACTGCCACTTTCTCATATCGGCAGTTTTTCATATTATTTGGAATTGAAAACAATATGTATCCTAATAATAACCCATCAGAGGTTGAACAGGATATTTTTCTTCCTTAACTTAAAAAAAAAAAAAAGGCTAGTGAACAGAAAGGGCAAGATGCAGGTGTCTTTTCTTTGTTTGTTGGTTTTTTTTTTTTTTTCATCTTTCCATTCCTCTCTTCCTATCAGATCTAACATATACACCAACAAAACTTATATCATCAGATTCATCAATCATTTATTTATATACATTCCAAAAATTATAGCAATTTTCCAAGAAACAAACAAACTATAGACGTTACAAGTCACCCACTATAATAAACGGGGGCGTTGTGAAAAAGAATGCAGCAGCAGTGCAAATTTCCGCAATTTTAATGCAGTGCGCTAAAGGTTAACAAAAAAAAACAAAAAAAAAAAACTGTAGCACCGATTACTTGCAACTGGCCAAAAACCAATGAATGCGTTCTTTTCAAACTGTGAAAGAAAAGTACAGTTTACTCACCAGGGGAGACAAATGGCAATGTTCTTGTTGACACAGTTGTATCTGTCTCCATAGGAATTGCCTGCTTCACAGAGGGAGCCACAGGGTAAACTGATGAGCAAAACAGAACTTATCATTCTTCAGAGTCTATTTATTTCACACCAGGTTATTATTTTTTTTATAAATGAAAATAGGCCTGGATAAAACTCAATCACAATTTTAGTTTCAAGACAAAGGAACATCTACTATAATATTAATAATGTACTGCCACAACACCTTTTACTAGCTCTGAGTCACTAAGCAATCTTCGTAAGTCTGTTTCATTACTTCATATCCATTTCATTATTTGACATCTAGATTCATGCAATTTAACAAAATAAACCTAGCAACATATTCATATATAACAACAGACTCAAACAATAACACAACAGTTTTTTTGTGCAAATAAAAGACACTAGTTGGCATGACCCCATAATATCAGAAGAATGTTGGGTTTGTAAGGTGCTGACATCATACCAATGTTATGGTGACAACTTTAAAATGGTGCAGAAATAATGAAACAATGAATGGTAGAAATTATGATTTTATTTTTTAATAAGTTCTGAATGTAATGTCCTAGAGAAAAAAAACAGAAAAGTAAAAAAACAATAATACTCATTGTCACGCTGAGTTTTTATGCTTGTGTCATCCTGTGAGGACAGCAAACCATAAGTCGGAAGAGTTTAGGACCACCACTGGTGTAAGACAAGGTGATATCCTATCACCTTACCTCTTCATACTCCTTATGGACGATGTCATCAAGGCATGTAAGGAGAGAACAAGAAAGTATTCAGTGGGGTACTGGAAGATGAGACAGGTCTATTTTCGGAGCTGGCATTTGCTGATGATGTTGCCCTGATTGCTAAATCAGCGGCACATCTCCAATCCAACCTGCAAGTCTGGAAGGAAGAGCTGGAGAAGAGAGGGATGGTCATAAGCAGCTCTAAAACAAAATCCATGGTGATATCACGAGAAGAAAGAAAACATCAGATTAAGCTGGGAGAACAGGTCCTGGAGCAGGTCGACCACTTTAAATACCTCGGAGCTATTATAGACCGAAAGGGAGGCATCAAAGAAGAGTTGGCCACTCGAAAAGCAGCAGCTGGGAGACTTTTTCAGGCCATAAATCGAGGATTCCTCAGCAAGAGAGAGGTTGGTAAGAAAACGAAGATGGCTGTATACCGCTCCACCTATGTCCCAGTCTTGACATACGGATGCGAGTCATGGGCAATGACTACAACCCATAAAAGCCAGATCCAAACCTCAGAAATGAGGTATCTGAGGAATGTGGTTGAAGTAACAAGAAGAGACATGGTACGCAACCAGACGATACGTCAAGGCCTAAATCCTACCCCCTGCAGACCCAAGTAGAACAGTCCCAATTAAGATGGTTTGGCCATGTCTGCAGAATGGGAGAAGATCGGATACCATGACAAGCATGGGAAACAAAGAGCCAAGGATCCAGACCCCGAGGACGACCCAGAGTCCGCTGGGAGGACAACATTAGACAATCTTTGAAGGATCGAGGACTAGAATGGAACCAGGCCAGGAGGAAGACAGCCGATAGGATAGTCTGGCGCTCTCTCTTCCAAACCTCTACACCTCACGGTAGAAGGGGAACGACTAAGTAAGTAAGTAAGTCATCCTACTCATGTAAATCTCAACTTTGTGTCCTTCTGCTCATGTACATCTCAACCTCGTGTCATCCTACTCATGTATATCTCAACTTTGTGTCATTTATCTCATACATTTACATCTAAAGCTTTCACTTATACCAGATTATGGTGGACAAAATGAATTTTAACCATAATAATAAACCACCTTTTAGCCACTCATGATTATCCAGACATATCATTTGCTGGCAAATGAGCTTTTATGAAATCCAGTCACATACATTTAAACAGCTGAACAATTCAGGATGTAAAGAGTTAAAATAAAAAATACATAAATATGTCTAACAAAACACAGCATGAAGATGCATAAAATTCTACAAATATTTTTTACATCTACATTCAGAGACTACCATACTTTCTTTTAGAAGGAAGTCACAAAAACAAATGTGTGAGTGGAATTTGGCGGACACCACATAAGAAAACTGTCGTCAAATGTGGCATCGCAATCTATTTTTGTCTTGTTTTCTCAGACGGTAATTAGTACAAATATATATATTTTTCACTTATTAACTTTTCAAAAATGTATATGTGACAGTATATGTGACAGATGTGTAAGAATGTAAACAAAATGATGACCCTCCCCCTCTGCAGTTAAAAAAAAATGTAAATAATCTGACAAGTCATGAAATATTTGTCTTAAGTAACTCTTGCCATGATATGTACATACTGAAAAATTGTTAGCTTTAGTGTGACCTCTTAAAGCTAATTGGAGGAAAAAAAAAAGAAAGTAAGCAAAGTTAAAAAAAAAAAAAAACATGTAAAGTCCAGGCAAGCACATGAGCAGACATTTATAATTTTTAAAAAACCGGACTGCAAGATCATTTATACTTGGACTTGCACCGTAATATAACTGATGGACCTTGTGTCTAGGATGAATAAGGCGCGACTCACAAAAACTCCAATTTTTATTTAAATGAGCAGACTTTAAGACTGTAACAGAGTAAATGAAAGTATATATCAATTTTTTTTTAAAATGTGTCATCTATTGAAAAAATTATTAGGCTTATCTAGTAGAGTTTATTATGTATGCACAAGATACATTTTTAGATGTTTGTAAATCCTCAGTGAAAAGAGAGAGTTTATGAAACAGACAGCACCAGAAATCTGCAGCCTACGACAGACATACACTTACAGGTAACCAAACTGAAATACTGATGCCATCACAAGAATACCTTTGCTGTGGACCCCTGAAGGAATGCAAAAGAGAAGCCGACCAAAAACAACTTGGTGGAGAACTGTGAAGGCAGAGGTGCACAGAATGAACCACAGATGGGGCACTGCACGAAGGATGGCCGCCAACCAAGCAAAGTGGAAGCAGTATGTTGCTGCCCTACATGATGCCACCAGGTGAGATGGCCACTGACTGCTCTAACAGTCAGCAGTTAAGGATTGAAGCAGAAGAAGAAATTGAAATAACAACTAGTATTTGAAGGTACCAATACATGCAGTTTTTTTTATAGTCAAGTTTCATTCAACAAATATCTGGGCTGTCAAACTAAGTCAGTTCCTTTCTTTCACTAATCCCTACCAAACCAACTAATGCATGCATGCAAAAAATAAATAAACAAAATAACAGCAGATAAATTATAAGTCGATTATTCATAATGTATAGAAAGTCACGATGTCAACAGATAATTTTATGAAATTATATTAAAGGGGTGAAGAAATTTAAGATTACCTGTGGTCATTTTGTCAGTACTTAAATGATAATATGAAGACTTTGGTTTTAAAAAAAATAAGTAAAGAAAAAGGAAGAATAATTTGTTGGACCATCAAGATTTGTTGCATAATATAACCTGTAAACTACTGGAGCCACTGTGCCAGGCCAAGTGCACTTGGATAGGCCAGACCAGCACCTAACTACGATGGCTTAGTCAGAATGTTTCGGACATCACCCACAACTGTGGTAAGACATTAATGAGAAGAGGGTAATTATTAAAAAACAGCAAGTTACGTATACATTTTCCCAAGCAGACTTGCATCAATGTCACATACACAGAGACACTACTACCCATGTTAGCTCATACAAATTAACTTCACCATAACCTTTCCCACTCTTTGCTTTAGGTTGGAACTAAACTTTAGTGGCTAAAATGTACACTAGAATTGTACTAAGTTTGCCTCCCCACTGTAACTTCAAGTTAGAATTAAATAATATCAGTCACTGAAATGTATTCTTGAGTATTACCAAGTTTTCTAAAGATATCTTCTTCAATTTAGTCAACAACTAAACATCAGTGAATACACATTACTCTCAAGTTTCATTACATTTATTTTCTCTTTATTTAATCTGAAATTAAACCAGTCAACCCACCCAAAGACCTAGCATAGGCAAGTCTATACAACCTTGCTCCCTTATGGCAGTATATGCTATGAGATTACTTTATTTTTGCCACTTTACCTTTTATTGTTTATACATGTTCAGTAACAAACATTTTTGTTGAAATGTCTGTTATGTCATAGTTCCACTATCAAGGACATGCACCTTTTTTATCTTGATTTTATATAATTTATCCCAAGGGAATATTTTTTTATACTCAGCACAGGTAATATAGCTTACAATTTCTGTCTACAAAGTATAGATGATTTGAAACATCACAACAGTAATTACATATACCACAATAACAATACATTAATTTTCCATTACAGATAAGACAATGACAATAGAGATGGCATAAAATCTCTATCTGCAGATGAGACAAAGACAAAGCAAATAAGATGTAAAGTCAATGTAGTATGACTCTCTCCTCTATACAGATAAAGTTGTAGGTTGTTATATACTGTATTTTTCAGAACAGACACTGCCATACTTGTAGTAAAGAATCTCCAAACAGTTTTTTTTTTTCAAAAGAAATAAAACAATGCATGAACACAGAACATATGTCCATAAATAAGATAACTATTGTGTTTAGAATGAAAAAAATGTGTGATACCCTCAAAAAGGAAACTGTAAAACTATACAGCTGAACAAAGGAACTATTGGTACATTGTAATAACAGATATTACACCAATCAAGGCTAATTTCACTGTTAAGAGGACAAGTAAAAATCACAACCAGATATTAAGAGATGCTGCATTTTGGCTTGCCATGTCTATATCTTGGCTTGCCATGTCTATATCTTGGCTTGCCATGCAGTTCCTGGGAGTCTCGGAATAGAAAAAAGGATTAGAACTAATGCATCCTCAGACATGTCCGACAAGGAGATTAAAATAAGGCTGTGCACGAGGTTGGCAGCCTCATTATAAAAAAACAAACAGCCACAGAAACCACTGCTGCAAGAGCATGTGAATGTTTGGTAAAGGCTTTCTGCAAGAGCATGTGAATGGTGAAGGCTTTCTGCAAAAGCATGTGAATGTTTGGTGAAGGCTTTCTGCAAGAGCATGTGAATGGTGAAGGCTTTCTGCAAGAGCATGTGAATGTTTGGTGAAGGATTTCTGCAAGAGCATGTGAATGGTGAAGGCTTTCTGCAAGAGGATGTGAATGGTGAAGGCTTTCTGCAAGAGGATGTGAATGGTGAAGGCTTTGTGCAAGAGGATGTGAATGGTGAAGGCTTTCTGCAAGAGGATGTGAATGGTGAAGGCTTTCTGCAAGAGCATGTGAATGTTTGGTGAAGGCTTTCTGCAAGAGCATGTGAATGTTTGGTGAAGGATTTCTGCAAGAGCATGTGAATGGTGAAGGCTTTCTGCAAGAGGATGTGAATGGTGAAGGCTTTCTGCAAGAGCATGTGAATGTTGAAGGCTTTCTGCAAGAGCATGTGAATGTTTGGTGAAGGATTTCTGCAAGAGCATGTGAATGGTGAAGGCTTTCTGCAAGAGCATGTGAATGTTTGGTGAAGGATTTCTGCAAGAGCATGTGAATGTTTGGTGAAGGCTTTCTGCAAGAGCATGTGAATGTTGAAGGCTTTCTGCAAGAGCATGTGAATGTTTGGTGAAGGATTTCTGCAAGAGCATGTGAATGGTGAAGGCTTTCTGCAAGAGCATGTGAATGTTTGGTGAAGGCTTTCTGCAAGAGCATGTGAATGTTTGGTGAAGGCTTTCTGCAAGAGCATGTGAATGTTTGGTGAAGGCTTTCTGCAAGAGCATGTGAATGTTTGGTAAAGGCTTTCTGCAAGAGCATGTGAATGTTTGGTGAAGGCTTTCTGCAAGAGCATGTGAATGGTGAAGGCTTTCTGCAAGAGCATGTGAATGTTTGGTGAAGGCTTTCTGCAAGAGCATGTGAATGTTTGGTGAAGGCTTTCTGCAAGAGCATGTGAATGTTTGGTGAAGGCTTTCTGCAAGAGCATGTGAATGTTTGGTGAAGGCTTTCTGCAACAGCATGTGAATGGTGAAGGCTTTCTGCAAGAGCATGTGAATGTTTGGTGAAGGCTTTCTGCAAGAGCATGTAAATGGTGAAGGCTTTCTGCAAGAGCATGTGAATGTTTGAAGGCTTTCTGCAAGAGCATGTGAATGTTTGGTGAAGGCTTTCTGCAAGAGCATGTGAATGTTTGGTGAAGGCTTTCTGCAAGAGCATGTGAATGTTTGGTGAAGGCTTTCTGCAAGAGCATGTGAATGGTGAAGGCTTTCTGCAAGAGCATGTGAATGTTTGGTGAAGGCTTTTTGCAAGAGCATGTGAATGTTTGGTGAAGGCTTTCTGCAAGAGCATGTGAATGGTGGAGGCTGCAAGAGCACGTGTGAATGTTTGGTGTGAAGTTTTGCTTTCTGCAAGAGCATGTGAATGTTTGGTGAAGGCTTTCTGCAAGAGCATGTGAATGTTTGGTGAAGGCTTTCTGCAAGAGCATGTGAATGGTGAAGGCTTTCTGCAAGAGCACGTGAATGTTTGGTGAAGGCTTTCTGCAAGAGCATGTGAATGTTTGGTGAAGGCTTTCTGCAAGAGCATGTGAATGTTTGGTGAAGGCTTTCTGCAAGAGCATGTGAATGTTTGGTGAAGGCTTTCTGCAAGAGCATGTGAATGTTTGGTGACGGCTTTCTGCAAGAGCACGTGAATGTTTGGTGAAGGCTTTCTGCAAGAGCATGTGAATGTTTGGTGAAGGCTTTCTGCAAGAGCATGTGAATGTTTGGTGAAGGCTTTCTGCAAGAGGATCAACTATAGTGGTAGCACCATGTTCCATAAGGTGCACAAAGGACAAAGATGATAATGATATCTTAGCTTGCTACATCACAGCCAGCCAATGGACTCTCATCTGCTAACTCAGGTGCTGCCAACTGATTATGGAAGACAAAAATGAAGCCTTTCAGCTCAAGAAATGCTAGCTGCTGTCAGCACTGCTGATTTTATACAAGTATGTTGTTGCTGTTGATGTTGATTAACTAGGGTTGCTGAGCCTGTCACTATTTCGCAGCCAATGCCAAGCTGAAGAATTTGTACGTGTTCTGCAGTTGTTGAGTGTTTGTGATTGTTAGGGAGCCCAGCAACAGCTTTCTTCTTTCTATGGAGAGTCCATGGCAGGTCAGCAGCACATGTTAACTGTCTCATATGGATGGGTTCAATTATGGCAATTAGGCTCATGTGTGGGGTTTAATTTGTTTAAGTGCTAGTTGAGTCTGGTGTGTTCTGTTCTAAGCTGGAAGATTGTGCTCAGCTCCGCACATTGTAGGTTGTTAATGTTGTCCTTTTTGTTGGGTTGGGTCATTTCTTTATACAAAGCATTTCCAGTAGACCCTTATGCCCATCGGTTCAGCCATTACTCTTTGAAGTTGTTTTGGAGTATTCGATTAGCTGTTTGCATGTTGGCTGGACTGTTTGTTTAAACCATGCTTGCTCCTAGTTTTGCTAGTCTGTCTGCTTATTCATTGTCTGGTATCCACTGGAGAGTGACCCTGATGTATGTTGTTAGCAGGCTGTCAATGGTTTCAGCCAGCTGTATTATTTCATTATTCCCAGTTTGGAGGTATTTTTCCAAAGCCTGAAGTGTTGATTTTGAATCAGTGAAGATAATGATATCTGAGGACTTATAGACTTGCTTGAACTGGCTGAATATTGCTGTGAGGGTGGTGTTTACTGCTGCTATTTCTGCTTGGTAACTAGTATAGAACTCTCCACATGGTTCATATATTTCAAGTGTGTTGCCATCTAGGTACTTCATGTAAGCTCCCAGTCCTGCATTTATGATGGCCTTGAAGGCAGAGCCATCTGTGTATACATGTATTGCAGTGTTAGGGTAGTTGTCTATAGTTTCTAAAGTAGCTGTCTTGAGTACTGTTGGGTTGGTGTCTCGTTTGTGTGCTATCCATGAGTGTGGTTTTCGTTATGGGTAGTTTTAACTCCTTTCCAGGATAAATTACTGGGAATTTTCAATTGTTTCTTATATCTGTGGGAGGTGGTGTTCTTTTGCTATAGTCGTTGCTACTTGTAGTGCTGATGTCTGTTTTAATCTGCCAATGGGCTTCCAATTTTCAAGCAGTTGTCAGTTTGGGTGTTCTTTACTCATTCTTCTATAGTGCTCTGTTGTTTCCAGGACAGCACATTTATGTCGTAGTTCCATAGGCTCTATGTATGCATCAATTTCACAGGCAGCTGTTGGTGTGGTTCTCGTACCCCCACATATAAACCTTAGAGCTTGGTTTTGGACTATGTCCAATTCTGCTTGGATGGTTTTGCTGACTGCTGACTGCAGTTGTAAGTTATTATCCATGACTGATCGGACATATCCCTGGTACAACTGTCTCAGATTTCCTTCACCTGCCCCCCAGCTTGTACTTGCAATATGTTTAACTAGGTTCAGATGTCTGTCTACTGGTCGTGTCTTTCATTTTGTGTGCGAAGGTATTGAGGAGCAGCTGTCCGTCAAGCTCCACACCTACGTACGTTGGATTTTCTTCTCTGGACAGTAGTTGTCCTTCGAGTTTTAGTTGGAACATCTTACTTTCCTTGATGCTCCTGGTGAATACTGTGTATACTGTTTTTTTTTTGGGGTGTTTATCTTTAGTTTCCAGAGCCTGCAGTATACTGTGGCTATGGCTTTATTTAGTTTAGCTTGTGCCAGATTTTTGTATTTTTCTGCTGTCTTCTTCTTCTTCTTCCGTCCTTAGCCACCGACCGTCAAAGCAGTCAGTGGCCATTACGCCTAGTGGCGTCTTAGGGCAACAGCAGATAGGTTTTCTTTGCCATTGTTTCCCATCACGCCTATTGGCGTCTTTAGGGCAATGGCAAATCAATCCATTTGCTGTTGTTTCCGTAATCGAAGTGACTGGCAAACGGGTGATCAGCCCGTTGGTATTTTTTTTTTTTTTTCTGCTGTCCAAATGAGTATATAGTGTTTTGATACCTTCAAGGAGAAGAGGTCATTTATAAACATAAGGATGAGGGAGCAACTTAATGCTGACCCTTGTGATAATCCATCCTCTATTGTCTTTTTTTGGGGATGATTTAATGCCTTCTACTGTTGTTTGTATTATTCTGTTTCTTAGGAAGGCTTTGATCTAGAGGTACATTTTTCCATGTATTCCCATTTTTGTCATTTGGGCAAAAAGCCCCTGTCTCCATACTGTCATATGGTTGCTGCAGATCAATGAATACAGCTGTGGTGTGTTTACCCTCTTGGAGTGCATCTAAGGTCTCTTGCACAAAACGGAAGAGTTGGTCATCTGTTCTGCAACCTTTTCTAAAGTCTGCCTGACTATCATCAACGACTTTGTTGCTTTCCAGCCACCAGTTGAGCCTGTGATTCTCCATTTTCTCAGCAAAGTTTCCAATTGCTGAGGTCAGGGAGACTGGTCTGTAGCTACTGGGTTCTTCAGTTGGCTTGTTCTTCTTTAGAACTGGCTTGATATCTGCAGTCAGCCAAGCTTTAGGGAGTACGCTTTCTTTCCATGTTCTGTCAATGAATTTATAGGAGTATAAATCAATACATTCGAAACCACTACAAAGTAATATGGTCTATTATATTGGCTTAGTGGCAACAACTTTGATAATTGGAAGACTCAAGGACAAGTTGCCTCTATTCAGGCAAATTACAGATAGTGAATGAGAGCTGACCTTTTAGATGATTGGCTTATCGGTGCATGACAATGGTTTCCTGGTGGTCTACTGCGGCAATTTTTGTTCTCAAAAGCAACTGAACCCCTCAGAAAATTTAGAAGAAAACATTGGAAGAATAGACCGATCTGGAGAACGACAAAGGCTATGTACTACTCTCACCTCCTTTCATTTAGGAAAACCTGCTGATTAATAATAATAATAATAAATTCTTTAAGCGCCAAACACGGCGCATAAGGCAGAAACCAGTGCTCTCCAGGTTGTTCGTTGTGACGCCACTCCTCTTAGCTCTTGCACATTATTTAGGCCCAACGTTCTTCCTTCTCTTATTATTGTTCTTCTGAGTGTTTCTTTTGGCTTCCTTTTTTCCGCTTACCCTCAGGAACCCAAGTGAGCGCCTGTAGTGGTATTCTGTTGTTTTGCATTCGTAGGACATGACCGATATATGACCATCGTCTTTTCCTTATATAGTCGGAGACATATTTCTGCCTAGAGTCTTCTCTTATTTGTCGATTAGTCTTGAATTCTTTCCAACTGATGTTCATGAGTTTTCTAAGACATTTGTTCTCGAATGTATTCAGCTTGTTCTCCAATGATTTTGTTATTTTCCAACTCTCACAGCCGTATGTTAACACTGAGATAACATTTGAATTAAACAGACGAAGCTTGGTATGTATATTCAATGATCGTAATTTCCAAATGTTAGATAATCTATTGAAGGCGCTAGCTGCCAAAGCAATTCTAGTATGGATTTCTCTTGTTGTGTCACCATCCTGAGTCATTTTACTGCCTAAATAATTGAAACTTTCAACTTTCTGTAGTTTTTCCCCGTTCAAGATGATATCAAAGGTCTCGTTAGAAAAGTTCATAGCTTTAGTTTTAGAGGCATTTATTTGGAGACCAATTTTAACCGAGAGATGACACAAATTATTTATTGCTTCTTGGGATTGTCTTGGTGTTGAACTTAAGAATGCTACATCATCTGCGAAATCCAGGTCCCCCAGGAATTTTCCATTTGTCCATTTTATACCCAATTGTTCATTGTGGGTATAGTTTCTCATAACCCAATCAATAGCTATTCCAAAAAGTAGTGGTGACATAATACAGCCTTGTTTCACCCCTGTTTCTACTGTAAACCATTCTGTATTCCCTTTATTTGTTCTAACACAACATCTTGCATTGTCATATAGCGCTTTGATTATATTCACATATTTTGTTGGAAAACCATAGATTGTAAGTATCTTCCACAATGATGGGCGGTGTAGACTATCAAAGGCTTTTTGAAAATCGACGAAGGTGATAATAAGTGGCGATTGCCTTTCCACTGATTCTTCTATAATTGTTTACTTAGTGTGAATATTTGATCAATACATGATCGTTTCGGCCTGAAACCCGCTTGTTCTTCTCTGATCTTTTCGTCAGCATGCAATTTAAGTCTTTCTAACATCATGCAACATAATAATTTTCCAGGTACTGATAATAGAGATATACCACGCCAGTTATTACAGTCTGATAGATCACCTTTCTTCGGTAACTTTACAATAATACTGTCTTTCCATTGTTGTGGTGGTTGTTCTTCTCTCCATACTTCATTTATAATATCTAAAATTCTCAAGAGGTTGTTGTCATTAACTGCTTTAATCATTTCCCCTGAAATTTCGTCAACTCCAGCAGCTTTAAAATTTTTTTAATCTTTTAACGGCTTGTTTGATCTCGTCCAGCGTGAATTCATCGCAAGTTATTGGCAAGGTGGTTGTGGATGTTTCATTATTAAAATCAGGTGTTACTGTTGGTGGTGGTCTGTTTAGCACCTCCATGAAGTGCTCAGCCCATCTCTTCATTTGTTCTTTTTCTGTTGGTATTGAATTCCCTAATTTACCTTTAACAGGTGTTTCCATAGCAGTAGGCTGGTGACATAGTTGTTTTGTAATTTGATAAAGGCACCTACTATTACCAGTTCTTGCAGCATTTTCAGCTTCTACGGCCAGTTCATTGATGAAATGTCTTTTATCTCTTCGAGTTTTTGTCTTCACTTCTTTATTTAACAAGTTATAAGTTAGTTTGCAAGATTCAACTGCATTATGTGTACTTGCCGCTAGTAGTTTAAGTTTTGCTGTTTTCCTTTCTTGTATTTTATCCCAAGTATCTTCTCTCATCCATTTTTTCTTTTTATGTACTAGGTATCCGGTGGTCGCTACAGCTGCTTCTGTCATTGCTGTTCTCAGTTGTTCCCATTTAGTATCGATTGTCTTGGTGGTGATATCGTTGTCAATTTTGCCTAAAGCATCGAAATAGTTGTTCATTTTGACATTATATTCCTTCTTTATATCATTTGATTGCAGTCTGTGTACATCTATTCTTCTATTTTTATTCGGTTGGTATAACTTCTTCAGTTTAATTCTCATTTTAGCTATGCAGAGGTTATGATCGCTTCCGATCTCTGCACCTCTGTATGCTCTGACGTCTTGAACTGATGAGCGAAATTTAGCGCTTATGCAGAAGTGATCTATCTGGTTCTTAGTTCTGCCATCAGGTGAATTCCATGTTATCTTGTGGATATTCTTATGTGGAAAGATGGTGTCTGCCACAACGAGGTTTGATATTTCACAAAGTTCTAGAAGTCTTTCGCCATTTTGATTCAAACAGCCTATGCCATGAGTACCGAGATATCTTTGTACTCCATCGTTGTTGTCACCTACTTTGGCGTTAAAATCACCCATGACTGCTATTATGTCATGCTTGGGTATTGTGTTGATGGTACTTAGAAGTGCTTCATAGAAGTCATCTTTTGTGGTATCAAGAGCGTCGTTAGTTGGTGCATAACATTGTACAATTGAGAGCTTGAAAAATCGTGTCTGAAATCTAGCTAATATTAGCCTCTCATTGATAGGTACCCAGCTGATAAGCGATGCTGCTGCTTTCTGTGTCATTAGGATGGCTACTCCCTCTGTGTGACGATTATCATTACTACCAGAGTATATAATTTGCTTTTTTTCTTCTGAAATATATTTTATGCCCTTCCCCGTCCATCTACACTCGCTGACACCCAATAAGTCCAACTTATAATTATCCATTTCTTTCATTACTTCTTCCAATTTTCCGTCTTGATACATAGTTCTTACATTCCAGTATCCAATTTTAGAAATCTCCTTAGCCCCCAAGATATTAGAGTGAGTCATGTTTACTGTCGAGCCTGGTTCTGTTTCGGTAACAATAGCTTGTTTTACGATAGTGAATTGTTAACTCACTGATCAACCCTCCGATCCAACCGACCGATTCGAGGGTTTCGAGGTCAGTTATAGGAAAATATCTACACCACTAGATACTCTGGTGTATCTTTTATTCTATAATTTAACATAACATGGTGATATCCATCGAAATATACACATTCCTGATGTTTTTCTTTCGGCGTCTAAGGTGAGAAACGAATTTCACCTCCATCTTGGAAGGGTAGATAACTCTTGCTGATTGGGCAAGTGGAATGTTTGAACACCAAATGAACAAGGAAAAATGTACATTGGCAGCAGAAATGGACAAACTATAAAATGGATATTCTAAAAGAAGACATGGAAAGAACCTTAGCAAATGGTGCAACATGAGAGAGCTTGACATTACTTGATAGAAAGCCTATAAGCCAGAGGAAGCTAAAAGATAATGACATTCATATCCAATGCTCTTGATGGTGGCAAATATGATGTCTGGAATGGATGATATAAGTGAAGTATGAAAAGTGTTTTGAAATATGAGAAATAAAACTTGTAAAACCAAAAAGCTCATGTCTTATAATGCAGGTGTGATAATGAAAGAATTGTCAGCTAGGTGCTGCATAGCAATAAAAGCAGTGACTTAGATTCTGCAAAAATTTGTCAATTAACTTTTTTTTTTTAAGCTTCGTGTTTAATCACCTTTCAAACACAATCTTCATAAAGTTATTTTTTTTTGCTGATATTATCAGATGTATTCTGTTCAACAAACTTTAAGTCACTCGCTGACACAGGGGAGTTTTGGTTTTACCATTCACCCTTTTCAGTTGTCCTGTTTTTGTCTCTGCTAATATTAATATGTAGGACACACCTGAAGCATGGTGGGCTCTGTAGAGGTACAAATCACTAATTTTATGTTAATATAGTGCCAATGTTGAGCATCCAATCAGCAAAGTGGTTAGAGCGCTGGCCTTTCATGACAAAGGTACAGGGTTCAAAATACTGTGGCGTCTTGACCCATTCTACTCAGCTGTAAATGAGTACCTAACTCTGCTCTTCAGTTAAGGAAGGCAAAGGCATCAAGGAAACTGATCACTTCACTTGTCAAAGTTGAACCTAGCCTTTAGCACGCTGCGGGCGACATGTGTCGCCCGAAAAAACCTATGTTCTGAACGCTGTTGTCGACTTTAGTTGCCTTACGGATATCATCGTTTCTAGCATTAGGACTTGTGTACACGTGATTTCAGCCCCGGATGTTAAGTTGTAATGTTATTTGCAAGAGAGTTAGCTTCCATTTCCGATCTTAAAAAAGTGATGGGTGTATCCGCGTTTATTTTTTGTAAATTTTAAAAATCAAAATCAATCGGCATCGAGCACGCGGCCATTTTCGCTCAAATTCTAATGGATTCTCACTCAGATGCGATGGTGAGGACATTATTGTCTTTATTAGCGCTGATATCAGTTCTCAGAATATGGGTGATGGCAGAGATGGAAACGAAAGTAGAATGTCATTGCTAGCATGTCTAATTTTAGGGGTTAGGATTAGGTTTATGGGAAAGGTTTAGGGTTACGGCCGAAAGTCACTGCTGATGAGGGCATTTGTTGCTTTGCTACTGATGATGGGTGTAACGAAAAGATCGTCATTTGATTTGTATTGGTCAAATGACTGTCATTGAGATGCAAGAGATAAGGACTCTTCGTTTGTTAGTTATTTTTTTAAATAAAAAAAATAAAAATAAAAAATTTTAAATTTTTTATATCATTTTTTCCATCTTTCCATTCCTCTCTTCCTATCTCATCTAACATGTACACAAACAAAATTTACATCATCAGATTCATCATTCATTTATTTCTATACAGTCCAAAAATTAGAGCAATTGACCAAAAAACCTATAGAATTTACAAGTCACCCACTATAAAAATGGGGCGTTGTGAAGAAGAATGCAGCTGCAGGCGCAGTTTTGGGAAAAGAATGCAGCGTGTTAAAAGATAGTATAGTGAAGAAGTCTCTAACACTTGACTCCACTATGGCAGTACATATCTATGGAATGACCTATATTTTTAGTGTCATTAACAAACAACAAATTATGAATACTTATATCATGTATCATTTTAATAATGATCAATCATTTTCTTCTTATTGTAGTTTTGTTTATTGTGTTCATAATGTTTAACTGTTTCGTTCATATAATGATAATACGCCCAGTACTAGTTCATTATTTTTAAATTGGCCATCAAAACTGTGTGCACTGCATAGAGCATGAAAAACTCAACCCCAAATTCAAGGAAAGTCACAGTAACAATTTCTTCATAGGTGCAGTATCAGTACAAGCCAGCAGGCTGAATAACAAGTTTTTTATTCTACAAGTTTATTCATGTCTGTGCTAAATAAATCTGCAAGTCAATGCTGCAGGTTATCTTTGTCAAGTTATTTCAAGCCCACATTTTTTTTTTATATATTGGTATGTTTTTTTTAGAGCTCTATGTTATAACTCTTCAACCATCCTTTTAAAGCTTGTCCTTTTAAAGCTTTTTCATCTAGTGAAGATTGTTTGTGAGTAAATATAGGAAGGAATGCAGACATGTAAAAGTCCACAAAATAATCAATATACAACCATCTATTAATAATGATAAAAAAAATAAAAACTATGTACCACAAAACTGCACCATATGTTTGCAATGGTATAACCAATGTAACCATATGTTCACACTAGTAAAACCAATGTTGTTTTCTTATGACAATATTTGTACAATCTAACCTGGTTTATATATGAAGTTCTGAGGATCACTCATTTTGCCAGCACAGCTGACTACAATCTGTGTCACCTCTGAAGTCTCAATAGCCTGATCCTTGTATGGGGGAATCTTGCAAATTAAATGAGTCTGAAACAAAGTTGAAGTACAATATACTGTGCACTTTTACCTCTACTTCTAAACCTGAATACAAAAGAAGCTATCATCTAACATAACACAAAATTAACTCTTTGGTTGCATCTGATGTCTATAGATGACTGGTGTTGGTATTATCAACTGCACACAGCATTATTTCCCGCTTTGCTACTTATGGAGCATGGACCCACCCACTACAGCTGGCCCCCTTCCAGAAACTCAGTATCAAAGCTCCTGTGCTTTTGCAGCAACGGATTCTGTAGCAATTAGTTTCACATGATTAGGTTGCAGCCCTATGTTCAACCTCATATTAGTTGCCTCTTATGACATGCCTTTGAGATGTGGATATATAGAGGAATGGGGCATGTCTCATGGAAAGAGAAGAAAACAAATAAAGAGGTCCTAAACAAACCTAGGAATGAAAAGAGAATGAATGAATGAGATCAGAATTAGACAGCTAAAATATTTTGGCCATGTTGTTGTTGTTGTTGTTGTTTAACTAAGGCTGCTGAGCTTCTCCCTCTTTTGCAGCCAATACCAAGTTAAAGACTCCTTGGAATTACCAACACTTTAGATCTGGGCTTTTCCTGAGGCTTTTCTGTCATTTCAAAACATGTTGAGTTGAAGTCATGAGCAGTTTCTCCAGCTTGATTTGCAGTTAAAGGATCCACATCTGGTCCCAAGCTAGGCGTATGAAGCGCATGGCATACTGTGCATTCCCTGCCATCCAAGGGGGCTCTCCAACTATGCAGAGCTAAAATACTGTGCTCTGGTTCTGGGCTCTCCCAAGGAATTGTCATGTCCTGCACAGAGCCACTTCTCAGCTCCCCCTGCCTATCACTGGGTCCACTGTGAGATCCTCCTGCATGCAGTCAACCAGGTCAAAGCCAAAGAATTATGACTGAGGCTCGAGTGACTTCTGCAAGCATAGTGTGCAATGCTGAGTTCTCAAAACAAGTTTCACCACAGGGAGAATCCCCGGAAGTGTGTGGAGGATTTCAAGAGTCAATATTTAGTACAACTTTTGCCCTTACTGTTACTTCTTATTAATTACTACAAATAAAATTTAACGCTATACGGATCAGCCCATTCAATATTGTTCAAAACATAAAAATGCAAAGACTCTACTGAAATATAAATTCTATTTTCATTATTTAATTTTGTTGTTATTGATGCTTTCTTTTGGTGGAAATGCAACACTTTGCTAGCACAATTTTTTGTTACTATTTTTACCAGCTTTTTTTTTTTTTTTTTTTTTTAAACATTTTCAGTTCATTAATTTTATTTTTTTTTTTTTTTTTTTTTTTTTTTTTTTTTTTTTTTTTTTTTTTTTTTTTTTTTTTTTTTTTTTTTTTTTTTTTTTTTTTTTTTTTTTTTTTTATTTTTTTTTTTTTTTTTTTTTTTTTTCTTTTTTCTTTTATATTTTTTTTTTTTTTTTTTTTTTTTTTTTTTCTTCTTGCTCTTTTTTTTTTTTTTTTTATTTATTTATTTTTTTTTTTATTTTTTTTTTTTTTTTTTTTTTTTTTTTTTTTTTTTTGTTTTTATTTTTTTTTGTTTTTTTTTTTTTTTTTTTTTTTTTTTTTTTTTTTTTGTTTTTTTTTTTTTTTTTTATTTTTTTTTTTGTTTTTTTATTTTTTCAAGTAAGTTAATAAAAATTTGTAGTACTAATAGTTTTTTCAAGTAAGCAAGCATATACTGAACATGACAGTAACCTTCATTTTCATACAAAGCAATATAAATATTTCAATTCATCAACATGCAATATTTTATTTTAAGACTAATGCACACACAAAAACAAAAAACTCCTGGGGCAGCTATTTTTGCTCTGGCTAAATCCATATTTTTCTTTGGTAAATGTCTTTTTTTTTTCCCCACAAATGGATTCTAAATATCACCACTATATATTTTCTGGTCCACCCTTGTAATCAGGAGCCATGGGCTAGCTGAAGTTTGAGTTCTGGAGCCAAGTGTGCTGCCCTAGCTGTGAGCCCAAGTTGTAGGATTTCTGTCATATTATCAAACTGCCTCTTGGTCTTCCTCGTGCCTTAAAACCAGATGTTTACTGTCTGTTGTAGCTACGTGGTGGCAACTGATTGGGCTCCATTCTCATAAGGTGACCGAACTACTTGTTTATGGTTTTGTTTCTCTACATATTCTCTACACAATATAGTCTCTATAATTTTTCTACTGTCATCATTTCTCATTCAGTCACTCCTGATAACATCAATGACTCCTCCTCTCAAACATTTCATCTCAAACCATGTGATTTTCCTCCTCTGTGCCTTGAACAGGGATCATGTTTGACACTGATAGCAAACATATTTAAAGAAATCAATGTACTTGCCTCCTATGGCGTCAACACAACTCTACATGAGATACCAGGCCATATGGGCATCCGAGGCAATGAGAGTGCTGACAAACAAGCAAAGAAAGGAGCAAGTTTGCCACAATCGAAAATTCCCACCAACTTAAGAACCACAAAATACATGATACACAACTGCAAACAGCAGTGGATGGACCACTGGGCCACCAGCTCAACTGAAAGAGCATTATATGCAGAAACATCTCAGTCAAACCCCAAAGATATCATCAACAACTTAAGCTGCAGAGACCAGAGTGCAGTCTTCAAGTTGAGGACAAGACATGTACCTCAGACCATGCACCATACTGCAACCACTGTAACAGACAGAATGAAGAAACAGTAGACCACCACCTCCTGGAATGCCTGGCACTAGCAGACCTGTGGAAGCAACTGCTACCACCAAACCCCTCCATCACCAACACCCTGTATTGAAATACAATGCATCTGAAAAAG
The DNA here is from genome assembly GCA_024509875.1 of Oreohelix idahoensis. NCBI lineage: Eukaryota > Metazoa > Mollusca > Gastropoda > Stylommatophora > Oreohelicidae > Oreohelix > Oreohelix idahoensis. The sequence goes on along the minus strand of JAMPIV010018148.1, from coordinate 133,262 downwards.
ACATGTACCCTTCACTACCTGGCACAAGGAAAAAAGAGTGACAACTCGTAACCTAGGGGATCGAAACAGTTAAAAGACACTGACAGCAAGGATTTGCTAAGAATATACTATTTATCAACTGTCATTTAGTTTCCATACTGATGTTTAGATGCTTGAGGAGGGTGACAGTTGTATAAGTTAGTGCACAGGCTTTGTGACAACATGTTTCAATGTTTGTGAAAATTCTTCCTACATATTTGAACCCTGGAACCTGTTTAAGAGTGATGATGATGACATGTATGATAAGTCAGCCTTATGATCCTTGGTAATTTTTGACTTAAAATAAATGGGGATGACAACCACTGGTAAAGTACCTGGCTATGTGCACAATGACAAAGGCCTTCTCAAGATGACCTTCAACAATGGAGCCCATAGGGAAAACAGTTAAAGGAGAATTATAATTTCAACGTCTAAAGACTGAACCTATAAGTTCAACATATAGACAGTTAAACTGACATAAAACGTAACAGGAGAAAACTAAGACATTACTTCTTGAGGAACAGGCAATGAATGAACTGTGGTAAATAAGTGAATAAATAATTCAATAAAAGATAAAATTTAACAAAGAGACAAATTCAGATTTACTCTAGCTGAATACTAGAAGAATGTATCAGGAAAAAAAAAAGAGGATCTGACAAAATCAGTCCATTCTTAAAGCCAGCAGAATTTTTCAATATCAACTAATCATTTCTAGCATTCAAAAAGACTAGAAAACTTGACCACAACCTGCTCAACTCACCGGCTGAAAAAACTCTTGCTCAATCTCTGCCTCGGCTTGCCATAAGACATTCTCATCATTGGAGTCCAGCTTCTGAAATAAAACACTAGTTCCTTTGTTTCTGAAGTTCTTCCCAATGATGAACAAACTTTCACCACCATATACATTGGATTCTGACAGACTCATTCGTGAAATCTCAGGCTGACCCACAGGTTGAGCTGTTTGCAAAAAATGAGTGCTTGAACAAGTGAAAAGAAAAGCCATATACACAATAATAATCATGTCTAAAGTCATAATCAACAATAATAATCATGTCTAAAGTCATAATCAACAATAATAATCATGTCTAAAGTCATAATCATCAATAATAATCATGTCTAGTCATAATAATCAATATTAATGTCTAAAGTCATAATCATCAATATTAATCATGTCCGAAGCCATAATCAACAATCTCCTCTCCTTTGTGCTCCTTAAAGAGGTGCCAGAAAAGAGATGACATATAGGAGATGTGCAGTGAGCCGCGAAGCGGGGCCCAAATGAGGTGGGAAAATAAATGGGAGATGGCCATTCAAGACAAGAAATCAGCGAAGTTAAGTCTTGCTTGTCACTACAAATTTTTATTTATTTATTGTGTGGAAGAAAAATACTGAGCTTCTTCTGCTTTTCAGTTTTTGTCAAGCGTTGGACAGGTAAAAAAAATTAACTATTTGGTTTATTTTAGCTAGCCAACATTTCATTTAAAATAAAAATACATCAGTAATGCTTTCAGCCACAAGAATCATACATTATAAAAGCAGGCATGATCAGTATCTCAACTCCGCCAATGCCGGTCCCAAGCCAGGATGAAAAAGGAGGAGGGCGGCCTGCATGGAGGCTGTAAGGAGGCAGCCCCTCCACCATGCAAAGGCACAACAGGCCAATCACCTGTTTGCTTTAAATCATGATTACGCGAACTACAAGAGAGAAAACCGGACTGATTCTAAAGGCGACGAACTGGAACGGACTACGGACTACGACTTATGGAACTTGGAACACAAGAAGTATAAATGGGAAGGAAGAGGAGCTGGTGGAAGAGATGAGGAAAGCAAAACTAGAAATCCTGACTATAATGGAAACAAAGAAAAAAGGACAAGGAGTCATGGATCTCGTTGGCAACACGCTGCTCTACAGTGGTGTACCCATATCTGAAAGAGCTAAAGGGGGCGTGGGTTGCATTGTGGCCCAAAATCAAAAAGATAGTATCAAGGGATGGAACTTTGTCTCGGAGCGCATTATGGTTGTAAAACTAAAAGAAGGAGAAACCATAGTCAACCTGGTCATAGTGTATGGGCCAAATGAGGATGAGAGAGCAGAGGTCAAGGAGGAATTCTTCGAGCTGCTTCAAAGGACAGTGGATGACTGCCTAGATGAAGTTATCATGCTCGGAGATTTTAATGCCAGAGTTGGAAATGACCATGCTAGATGGGGTGGAGTTATCGGAAGATATGGAGAAGATACTCTCAATGACAATGGAAAGCGACTCCTTAGATTCTGCAGTGAGCAGAATCTGATCATTACAAACACAAAGTTCCCCCATAAGCGCATACATGCATACACTAGATGTGAACCAACCAAGAATGAGAAGTCAGTGATCGACTATGCCATTGTTCGGAGAAGCTCATTCAGATATGTCCGAGATGCAAGAGTCTGGAGGGGGCCAGAGATTGGAAGTGATCACTACCTGCTAACAATCAAACGAACAACTGAAAGAGTTGCTCAGCCTAGGAACTGCCCAACATCACGCAAGAAACCAAGTAAACGAGCAGGAGAAATGAGCATTAGGACCTACAAGCTGAGAGAGCCAGAAATTAAGACCAGATATCAGGGGCTTATTGCTACAGCAGTGAGCAACACAGAAGAACGACCTGATGACTTGGAAACCCTCTGGAATAAATTCAAGGATATCATAAAGACAGCTGCTGCAGAAGCATGCGGTGAAGTCCGACTTGGGAACCAGAGAAAGAGGACACCTTGGTGGACAGAGGAAGTCAAAGAGAAAATAAGAGAGAAGAAAATGGCATGGAAACAATACTTAGGAGCTAAAAACACAACAGGACAAATGGAAAAATATAGAGAATATGTGACACTCAGAACAGAAGCAAAGAACAAAGTGCTAGCAGCAAAACAGAAGTCCTGGGAAGAATTTGGAGAAAAGCTAGAAAAAGATGCACAAGAAAACCAGAAATTGTTCTATAAGACCCTAAAGAACATGAGGAAAGAAAAACAATGCCCTCTCAAATTTATAAAGGACAAGCAAGGCAAATTGCTTACTGCCCCGAAGGAAGTAATGGAAAGATGGAAAGAATATTTCTCAGAACTCCTGGATGGTGAGCATGATGAAGCATCAGAAATGATAACCACTGACACAGAAGAGGAAACCAATGATGGTGAAGATGACATAAAGATGGAAGAACTGAGGGCAGCACTAGAGAAAATCAAGATGGGCAAAGCAGCAGGGCATGATGGTATAACACCAGAAATGGTTAAGTACATGGGAGCATCAGGCGACCTATTACTCTTAAAGGTCCTACAGGCAGCATGGTGCAACAAGACCATACCAAAGGATTGGGAGATTGCCATCATAACACCAATTTTCAAAAAGGGTGACAATCGACAATGTGGAAACCATAGAGGCATATCCCTTCTCAGTGTCCCTGGTAAAATCTACTCTAGAATCCTAGAGCAGAGACTCCGACGCCTAGCTGAGCCACAATTGGATGAGGTCCAGTGCGGATTCCGAGCAAACCGAAGTACTCAAGACCAAATCTTCACACTCAGACAGCTGAGTGAAAAGGCCCTTGAGTATAAGAGTGAGATCCATCTTTGTTTCATAGATCTGGAAAAGGCGTTTGACAGGGTCCCCTGGAGCAAACTTTGGACTGTTTGGCAAGGAAGAATATTCCAGCACCTCTGATTCATGCTATACAGAGCTTCTACAAGTCTTGCAGAAATTATGTGAGGACAGCAAACCATAAGTCAGAAGAGTTCAGGACCACCACTGGTGTAAGACAAGGTGATATCCTATCACCTTACCTCTTCATACTCCTTATGGACGATGTCATCAAGGCATGTAAGGAGAGAACAAGAAAGTATTCAGTGGGGTACTGGAAGATGAGACAGGTCTATATTTCGGAGCTGGCATTTGCTGATGATGTTGCCCTGATTGCTAAATCAGAGGCACATCTCCAATCCAACCTGCAAGTCTGGAAGGAAGAGCTGGAGAAGAGAGGGATGGTCATAAGCAGCTCTAAAACAAAATCCATGGTGATATCACGAGAAGAAAGAAAACATCAGATTAAGTTGGGAGAACAGGTCCTGGAGCAGGTCGACCACTTTAAATATCTCGGAGCTATTATAGACCGAAAGGGAGGCATCAAAGAAGAGTTGGCCACTCGAAAAGCAGCGGCTGGGAGACTTTTTCAGGCCATAAATCGTGGATTCCTCAGCAAGAAAGAGGTTGGTAAGAAAACGAAGATGGCTGTATACCGCTCCACCTATGTCCCAGTCTTGACATATGGATGCGAGTCGTGGGCAATGACTACAACCCACAAAAGCCAGATCCAAACAATGACTAAGTAAGTAAGTATGATCAGTATTTCATTATTATACAACTCCATAGCAACTCAGCAACACATATAATCCTCAGTCACAAGCTGATGCTCATATACAATGGAAAAGAAAGCTCCATCAGAAACACAAGAATAATCAGCTGACTTACTGATAACTGTATACCATTTGTTCATCTAAAATTTTCAGAGGTTCTTTGAGTACACACCATCTGGTATTTTTATTTTATTTTTTACTTCATCTTTTTCTCTGTCTTTAAACCCCCTGTGGAGCATAGGCCTTCAATTACTTCATGCCAAGCCTGTATCTGCTCAACTTCTTTCCATGTCTTCTGTATCCATTTCAAGTTCTACCTCCATGAGTATTTGGTGTCCATCTATTTCTTCTACCTTGGTGATTCCAGAATAAGGATTACCTTGCAATGCTATCAGCTGGTTTTCTCAGTGCGCACCCTAATCAGCGTTAACGTATTTTCTTTGCCTCTTGTTCCACTGGCATTTATCTGGTTCTTCCCATTGGCTCCACGCTGGTGATCTTCTTATTTGTACAAGCACCCATTTTATGGTAGTCTGTAATGTCTTGGTTGCCATTTTAGTTGTTCCCACACAGTTGTACCACCTTGACATGTAAGTAAAAATTCATATTTTTGTTCTGGGATTGATTTCTACATATTTCCCAATGCAAGGAAAGCCTCTCTTGCCTTTTGTATCTTAATTTTAATATCCAATCCTTCAACCTTCATTGCCTTTTAAAATATATGAAGATCAAGAGAAATCAAGTCCATCATAAAAATCAGAATCTTCAACTCAAATGTGAAGTCAATCCTATGGCATGGCTGTGAAACATGGAGAACAACAAAAACAGCAACTAAAAAGCTAGACATTCATTAATGGGTGCTTGAGTAGGACAGAAGAATTAAAGTGATATGACAAGATCACTAATGTAGAAATAATGATAAGAACCTGACAAGTGCCAGCAAAACAAGATATGAAAAAAAACTATGCTGGTAATGGATAAGACATACAAGGAAGAAACCTGCTCATAACAAGGAAGAAACCTGCTCATAACAAGGAAGAAACCTGCTCATAACAAAGAAGAAACCTGCTCATAACAAAGAAGAAACCTGCTCATAACAAGGAAGAAACCTGCTCATAACAAAGAAGAAACCTGCTCATAACAAAGAAGAAACCTGCTCATAACAAAGAAGAAACCTGCTCATAACAAGGAAGAAACCTGCTCATAACAAAGAAGAAACCTGCTCATAACAAAGAAGAAACCTGCTCATAACAAAGAAGAAACCTGCTCATAACAAAGAAGAAACCTGCTCATAACAAGGAAGAAACCTGCTCATAACATAGAAGAAACCTGCTCATAACATTACAAGACAGTCCTTGTTCTAGAATCTCTAGGGTACAAGAAGCAGAGATAGAGAGAAAAACACATGAAGAAGAGAAATGGTGACAGATATAAAAATGACGAGGAAGACATGGAAAGATCTGGAGCTAATGGCACAGGACAAAAAGACTTAGCATAAGGTTGTTGAAGGCTTGTGTACCTTGAGGAGTTGAGAGGTGATGATGATGATGATTACTTCAACTTCATCAATGATGATGCCAAGATTATGTATGAGTTCACATTTTAATTTTTTTTTAATGTGCAATATGACCTATCATTTGCCTGATTTGTTTTGATAATCTTTGTCTTTTCTCTGTGGATTTTCAGACACAGCCATTTTTTTCCAATGGCTGATATTTTCATAATTCAATCTAAAGCCAGTAAGAAACGAAATTGTGAACGATATATACATATATATCTTAAATGTGCTGTAATAAAGTGATATTTTGCACCTGATTTAGGCCCCATACTTTGCAACTTTTAAGCCCTGAAAAATAAGCCAGGTCATACAATAATACTGGCTGATAATAGATGTCAAATCTTACTGCAGACTATCGGATTTGAGACCACCTGCAGAAGATGCTGGCTTCCGTCAGATTTTTCAACTATGCATCTCATTACGAGACGTGCCCGAGTGTTTGTTTTCTTCTTGTCTCTTGCTCGCTTAGGTCCAATTCTACGCTCGACATCTGCATTCCTCAGTTTTAAGATGCCTATACAATCAAGCCTGTAACACAGAAACGACAATGAAAATTAGTCAAGTATTTATTGTCAGCTTTGTTGATAATCAGTAATTGTTTTAAACGTTAAACTTTAGCATCAGTTCAGCTTTCCAGAATTGTAACAAACAAAATTTTTTTCGTTCTTTCTTCCAATTTGTGGTATACCTAGCTTAATAAAGTTCCTTCTCCTTTTATTTTACTATTTTGCTCATATTTTCTACAACAGTTCTTCTAAATCCTTGGAGTCATGTTCTCTCCCAATCTCACTCTAGATAGGTTTAACTCCTCTAAATGCAGCATATAAAATTCAATAGCTACACCTGAAATAAACAATGTCCAATACCAAAATGGCTTCCACCATACTTACTCTTGTATGAGAGAGCGCATGAGATGTTTCGTGAATGTCAGACTCACTTGTGGTGGCGTCTCCATACTTACTCTTATATGAGAGAGCGCTTAATAGATTTCATAATTGTCAGTGCTGTGAACCCTTTGTTCGATACAATCTCGTTTAATGGCAATGCCTCATCTTCTTGGCATGACAGCCCATCCTGGCTATCTGATAATAAAAGTTATTATTTCTTTAGGCTTTAATATTGACCTTGACTCAATATTATCTTCTTTAGCTCGCTCCCTTAAATGCGAGCGTCGTTAGCTTGCGACAAATTTGCTGAAAGTCAAGAAAATAGTTCAAAGTTTTGTTCTTACCATTTTAAACGAAGTCCAGCACCTATCACGATCCTACTAACACCACCTATCAGCTAATCCTACAGTTGATCACACAAATTATTAATCAATTCTAAATGTTCTCCTGAATTCCTATTTCTAAGCAATTCTAAATCTAGCTATTTCTGTAGCCCTTCTGCATACCGCAGGTTTCACATTTCTTGAGAGCTCAGAAAAACTTGACTTGCTCCGTCAACTTCTCCGGTAAGACTGATCTCTAATCGTCCTTCAATTTCCTATCTGATGGTCCAAAAGTTGTTTTAGTTAATACGATTGGTCCGTTGTTCAGTTCACTCACCAATCGGCACGCTTAATTGTAAGCTGTCCACTCCGTGAACTGTGCTACATAACTGTTTACTTCTAGTCACTATTTTCACGTGCGTTTTACTCTGCTCTGTGTTCCCTTAACTCACTAAACCTGTAAAGGGCGCTAATATTCATAGTTATTCCCCTTAGTACTTTTTACCTTAGTTTCATTAATCCTTCTATATCTCTATTAAAACTGGTCTGATATGCAAATTTGGTAAACTTTAATGATGTATACTTAGATTACTTTAAGGTCTAAAAAGGTTCCCTCCCTTACAAAAAACACTACATTTACTTTCTTTTATCTCCCATGTTAAGAACAAATAAGTTATCACTTAGATTATTCTGATTTTCTAACCCATTTTTATATACTCTTTCATCTTGTTAACACCAAATAACTGTTCGACTGACTTAAACATACAGTGTATCTTACGCTGTACAACCAAACGGTGACACAGCTACTTCAATTCATCACAAATATTCTTGGGAAACAATTTCTAACACTGCTAATTTTAAAAACAGTAAAGTTAATGTTTAAAATAGTTTAGTAAAGTAAAAAAATATTTTCTATGATTATAGATTCTATCACATACACGAAGTATATTAACTTTTAAACTCAGCTACAACGCTCAGAGGGGTGCAAAATTTTAACCACCATGCCACCGTAATGCTCTGAGCGTTGCTAAAGAATTTTCCCTAATAAATGTAGAAACTTAACCATGTAGTCTAATCCACATTTTCTAAACCTTAATGGTACTTCCGTTAGTCATCCGCCCATTTTGTCGAAGTGTTTTTCTTTATCATATTTATTTGCTAGTCAACTGTGATCCGATTTTGAGAAAAAAATGATGTGGCTAGAGAGATGTGACATATTCCTACTAATTCTATGCCTTCTTGAGGAATGTATGCATCTAATGCATTAAGTTTACTTGAAAGTAGCATTGAGAGTGACATGATTTGACGGACAATGATAGTTTTTTTATCAAATGATGGAAGCGTTGCAGCAATGTCAGACACTTCGGAATCAGGTGATGAGAGAGAGTTGCCCTAGCCTGGCCCATTGAAAGGTAAGAAAGCTAGGCTTACAACAACACTGGTCACAGGTTAAATCATAAAATAAACATGTAGCTTAAAATAAACATGTAGCACTTGTGTATAACCTGTAAAAAGATTCATTTGATATTATTCTAGTTTATGTGCTGGAAAATGACATAATATGTAATGTATATATTCTGGGATTTTTTCAGTGTTGTGAATTTTTCAGTGCTGCAGCATACATTATATAAATTCACTAAATGTGCTAAATTTTGCTATATCTAGTGTTGTGTTTTTTTCAAAAATGGATTACCTTGATGTTGCAAGACTGAGTAGTAAGTTTTAATGACTACAACATTAACTGGCCCTACGCAAGTGCACAATTTGCTTTTAATGTTTTGGTGTTTTTTCAAATAACATTCAGCATTTTTTAATGTCTATTAACTACATGTTTGTTAGTAATAAAAAATCAATTAATAATTACAATTCTCCTTCCATCCCTCTTCATGTTGATATATAACGTGCATGTTCAAAGGAAAATTCACAAACAAAATGAAACTGAAAGATGAACACTTCACACTTGAAAATTCTGCCAAAAAACGTCCAGCACAGGGTGCAAAATAATTCAGGAAGCAAAGAGCTAAGAAAGTGTTTACTCTTAAAAAATGCAATCAAATATTATCTGATCTCAGAAGTAACAATGTAACAATACACAAATTACTAAAGTTTAAATGAAACAGACAAGAGACATAACAGATAATATTTCAGATGGGTCCAAGGGACTAGTAGAAAATTCCAATGAAAAACATAAATTGTAAGCTCTGGTAAGTCTCTACATTAGAAGTTGATGATTAATTTTTTTTTTAAAACAGTTTGAAAAAAAAAATTCTTATCTTAGATACATGTACCAGTCCAGATACAGGAACCTGACAAATATTTGTTCCTTATTTGTGATAAATACAGTTGTTTAAAACCAGAAATGTGTCCTTTTAACAACATATTCTTCTTCAACAATAGACAATTGCCTAAACTTAAAAACTAGATAGACAAATATGTGTCCATGAGGGAAAAAGAAAACAAATGGCAGAACACATCCTCCAATGAAAGCTAGATTCACAAGAGAGGCATACAGTGCGATCTTCACACAATTTTTTTTCCGAATAAAAACTTGTTGCAATGATTCACAAGAGAACCAGCAAATATATGAGAACAAACGATGATGTTATATTTCTGCAACAGAAACAAATCTTAACACTAAAAAAAAAGACATTTGCCATTTAATAGATGAACTAAACTATTGTTGATGAGACAAATATGTTATTTGTTCTTCAACATAGTTGTTCAACAAATGAAACTTGTCCAACAACAAACACTTGTTCAACTACAGAAATATGTGAGTTCAGCAAGATACCCATGTTCAACACAGAAACCTGTCCAACAAAATATATTTGTTCTTCAACAAATGAAACTTGTACAACAACAAACACTTATTCAACAACTGAAACCTGTTCAAAAATTCACACTTGTTCAACAACAGACACGGGTCTAATGACATATACTTGTTCCGTGATACAAACACTTGTTCAACAAAACAAACCTGGTCAAACCAAAAACAACAGTCAACACTCAACTGTTCAATAGCAGAAAAATGCCAAAAAAGTAATACTATTCTACATGCAAGCTAGCTTTAATTCTCTGCCCAGGAAAAGCTTTCAAAGCTAACCACAACAGAAACTTACTTGACAATCATATCATTTTCTGGCAACATCTCAATTTCAATAATAGTTGTGTCTTCAATATCTTGTTCAACACAAGCTGTAGAGTTTTTCCCAGATACACGACATGCCTGGTAAAATCCATGAGGTTTTACACGACCACATTCATCTCCTATGAACACCTGTAGCTTGGTTGCCTTGCTGTAGCCAACAAGCTGAATGAAATGGAAAATGTGACTTGTTTTAGATTCTAATAAATCATCTTTATACATTTACATTGATCAGCAATTTGGTTCTATATTCAAATGTTAAGAAACCTCACCCTGGAGACTTTACCTTGATGACAGGAAATCCCTGTTGACTTGCATTCTTTATGGCTCCCCTGCTTCCCTCTGTCTGGTACCGAGCACGGTGTTGAGGCTCTGGCTGCTCCAGAATCTTCAACTCCATGGTGTCCACTTTACTTGGGTAGTATGCCTTCAGACTGCACTCTTTCTGCTTTCGAGATGTAGGTCTGACTGGCTGAGTGGGGACTGCAGACCTCATCCCAACTGCCTTCGCTGTGGGCTTTGTGGAACTGGGCCTGTAATGTTTTGATCCATCCTTAAACTGTCTGCAAATGTTCCACAAACAAAATAGAGCTTATCAAAGCTGACAAGTCCTTAGACATGAGTATGAACAAGCCCTGAAGTCACATCTTGATTCAGAACGCCAGCTGGGCAAGTTACAGCAATTCAAATGGACTGAGTATATATATCAGCTTGATTAAAATGAAATGGCACGATGTAATCGGGGATGTAACAAATGAAATTTTTTTTTTTTTTTAAATTAATGAAGAATGGAAAATAACTCAGAGAAATAAAAAAAAACAAAGGTAGAAAGATTCAGATAGTATGTAGTCAGTAGCTTTACACTGTCATGTGATCTGGGTACTCAGTCCCATAATTAACACACTTACTGCAGTATTTAGCACAATTTACATTTTTTTTTAAAAATGTTTAATTGATAAACCATCATAGATCAATGAAGATGTCCAAATATAAGAAGTTTCAAGTTGGTAGGTGATTCCTTCCCCCTAAATTTGTTAAGGTGACTAGGTACAGTTGTGCAAGGGGGATAGAAACTCATCATAAAAATAAACTACTACAGAAATCATCGCTGCCAAAGCACATGCAGTGCTCTCAAACAGGATTCCTGCCTACTGCTGTAGTGGCCCCTAGCTCAAGAAAACAGGAGAGTCATTCATTCAATGAAAACTAAACTAATCCAAGGCACTAGAGATCAAATGAAATGGAGAGTCATAAACTGCCAATGCACTATACATAATGATGATAAGCTAAGAAGTAGATAGAGATGATCAAGAGTTAAGAGGACTAGGGTGAAAGTGTGTACACAGAAATGAATCTATCTCAAAGATTTGGAATGGAATACGTGTTAATATATTATCACAATCATCATTTCTTTCATTGCTAAAAATTTGCAGTTTTTTATTAAGCCATTCAAAAAAAACATTCTTCCTAAAGTACATTTGGAACTAAGCACATTAACAAACATAAAAACACTTACAGCGAATCCCTTGTTGATGTCACTGTTCCTAATGAACCAAATGTGAACACTTCAGAGTTGTTTTCATCTTTGTTCCCAAAACCAAAGGAGAAGTTTGAAGCTGAGCTAACTGCACTGCCAAAGTCAAATGTTGGTTTTGGTGATGGAGGGTTGACACATGAGTGCGCATCTGCCTCAATGGATGGTTTGGCAATTTTCATTGGAACACTCACATTCTTCTCTCTCATCGAGTCAGGTTCATCCGCTGATGGACGTTTGTGAAAAGTGTTCAAATCAAAGCTAGCATTTTCATCATCATCCACACTGTGCATGGTGTCTGATTTTATTTGGAGACTTGCCGAGCGCTCAATTAGTGTCAGCTGTGTATTACCATCTTCACATTTTATTGGAGATGAAGAAAGAGGACTTTCAGCTTCAGGTTCTGAGTTATCAGGGCTATTCAAGTCAATACTCAATGGAGTACGACATATTTTTCTTTCGGTTAATATTTGCGCCAGTAAAGAAGCTTGTCTGTTTGAAGTACAATCCCCTCCAGCATCAGGTTCATTCTTTACTGAGCTATCTTCCAGCTTGATTGAATTTTGTGACTGTAATGAGCTAGGCTGGGAACTGATACTTACTGCTTCTACAATTGATTCTTTTGTATCACATGACTTAGAAACTACAGAGGGTGTTAAAGTCGTCATAAAAGCCAACGTTGTTAATGGAACACAAGGCTGTCGCAAGTTTGAAGTACAGAGCTGCAGTGGTGAGAAGCTCTTCCCAGGATGGAATGAAAATGGTGCAGTCAGTGTTTGCGCTGATGAAGATGTTTGAACTGAAGTCACACTGGCAGAATTTCCTGATAATTCATTTGACAACTGCAGGCTTGACTGCCCTTGAAGACTTGAAGGAAAGTTCAAAACTGAAGAAAGAGCTGTGAGACAAACAAAAAATAGAACTGATTACATGAATAAAAATATTTGCTTTAACATTGAACTTTCTGACTTGGAAGCTTTTGCTGTGAATATCTGTGATGCATTGGGCTATGAAAGTGATTTTGTTTATCTTCCACACTATTTTTCTCCCCCACTTTAACTAAAATAAGTACAACTGACTACGGAACAACAAATCCTGGTCAAAATCTTAAATATGCATGAATATGATCAGACAACTCTGGTCCTAAATCTTTAATTATGATATACAATTCAAAACAAGATTCTATGTATATATTTCCTGTCTGGCAACTAAGTGGTGGAAGTCCGAAACCATGAGAAAATATGATGTTTCATGAGTGCAATAAAGTCAAGAAACAACTACAAAATACATACCTTGTACTTGTGTGTCTGCTGCATGATCAGACACTCCAATGTTCTCACCTGTCAAGAGACTGTGGAGGTGTTTATAATCTTTCTTCAAACTGTCACTGCAGAGTCTGTCCGCCCTCTCAAATTTCTCCATGGTCTGCAGGTGCTGTTGGTGTTGAAAATAAAACGGCTTTAGCTGCTGCTCCTCAAGCTCTTGTTCCTTCTCTTGTTGCCTTTGTAACTGCTGAAGTTCTTGCTGTGTATGTGTCAGTTGGATGACATTCTGAGCCTGTTGTTGTGACTGGGGCTCGTTCAGGACAAGTTTCTGGTCAGTTAAACTTTGCTGCTGCCCATGTGTAAGAACAAGTTGCTGATGACCAATAAACTGCATTGTTGCCAGTTTTTTGTCACCGGGATTTGGAATTTGTTGTAAGAACAAGTTTACTGCCTGTTGTTGCTGCTGGACGGCTTGGGTCTGCTTCAGCAGTAACTGAATTTTGGACTGTGGCTGTTGCACTGTTGACTGGGTCTGCAGAAATGCCTGTAAATTTAGTTGTGCTTGCTGTTGATCTTGTTCACCAACTGAAGGAAGCTGGAAAGATTTAGGAAACTTTGGTTGATTCTCCTGAGCTGTAGAGCTATCTGTATGTTCAGATGGTTGTGTTTTATGCATCAGGAGTTGCAGTCTATCTCTAGTCTGCAGTATCTGTTGGTGGGGCTGCACAACACAAGCTGAGCTGGGCAAGGTTGCCGCCTTGATCAGAAGTCTAGGCTGAGACTGTCTCAAGGAATGTGACGCGTGTTTTTGCAGCACTTGTGTATGTGGTGAGGAAACAGAACCATGCAGCTGTTGATGAACTGATGGTGAAGACTGAGACAGATTCTGCTGAGCAAGTAACTTCTGCAAGTCATCCAAAGACACAATAATGTGGGGCTGGCTGCTGGACAAGCTTGATGAGGCTGAGGTTGGATTTCCAGCTGAAACAATTGCAGATGTCATCCCATTCATGCTAGATCTGGATCCTTGCAATGCATCTACTCCTGATTTCGTTATATCACTTAGAGCATTTGGTAAAGTTACTGCCTTATTATCAGGCTCAGTAGTTATCATCTGCATGAAAAGTCCAGAAGATGATGCAGGGTCAGAAATTGTGCCACGTGATGATTCTGCTAAATTTTGACTTAGTGCTGGAATATGACTAGTCTGAAGGCTATTTACTGCCTCATTGGTCTGGGCTGTCGAGCCAATGCTAGGCTGGCTTAAGAAAGAAGAGCTCAAAGATGGATGTACATTATTCCTGACATTACCTAATACTTCAGTATTTCCAAGCTTACTGGCTGCTGTGGAAACTTCAGAGTTCAAAACAATGTGCTGGTTCAAGGTGACACTTCCATGTGGTACTGCAGCTAGTTTGGGCTGATTATTAATGTCAGAGCCTGCAAGTACTGTCCTAGAGTTGGTTGGTGAAGCTGAAACTATGGTTACAAAAGAATGAGTCTGCAGATGATCCTGTGTTATGCTGGTTGCTGGCAGCAAGCTCATATTATCTTGGTTAATACTGCAGTTATATGACATTGCTGTTCCTGGATTTTCAAGGAAATTTGGAACTGTTAATTGTGGCTGCTTACTCATATGGTCTTGAAGCAGAAGTTGACTAGATGATGCGGATGACACTTGGATGTTTTTTAAGATATCTGAAATTAAGTTTTGATCTGCATTAGATTCTGACAAACAGGCTGGAGCTGAAGCACTATTGTTTGTGACGTATGAAGCAGTTATGTTGCTGCTCAAATTACACTGATGTGACATTGTTTCTGTGGTACCAACCAAAGATGTCATGGCTGTAGCTTCAGATGCAGCATTACAACTAAGTGCTCTCTCTGTACGAGATGTTTCTGTCTGGAAGATCCCTGTGTTTGAGGCAGAATACATGCCTGAGAAACTACCAGATGTTTCTGCATTACTAGCCAACATTTGGGAGTTGTCATAAGTTACTTGTGGATCTAGATTTGTATCACGTAAGTCTTTTGATAAGACGTTTCCAGCCTTGACAATTGACATGTGAATTTCCTCATATGAGATGCTAGAGGAGAGACTGTCATTCTTTTCTCCAAGACTAGAGGAAATATCCATAGCTATTTCTGTGTTACTGATGGTGCGTTCATTAGTAGCAGGAGTGTGGTAAGAGTAAGATGCACCAAGCTCTGGAATCTTGTTGGCAAAATCTGAATCTTGAACCTGCATGGGTTGAGGATAATCTTCATTGGCCATTTGGGAAGTTGAGTTTGAGCCAAAGCAAGTGGATTGAAACTGTTGTGCAGTGTTCTGATCACCAGTGGTGAAGGTGGTCATGGATAAAGTGGGAATATATAAGCCTGAACTTGCTCCTGACTGGCTCTGCTGATTAAAGCTGAACTGGTTGATATTAACATCTGCAACTGCATTAGTTGCTTCTGAGAAGCTGACTGAAGTAGAAGCCATGTTGTTGTACTCATATACATTATAGCCTGGTTGATCCAAGGCATTACTCACGGTAGAATTGTTTTGTGGAACCGCTGCTGCATTTTCCTTCCTACTAAAACTATTAACCACAGCCTGCAAATCTAACTGAGAGAAAGAATTTAGATTGCCTCCTGATGAAAATTCTCTCATGGTTACATCTGAAGATGTCTTACTGGAGTCTGTTAATTCTTCTCTTTGATTTGAAGAGTGTGATACTTCATAGTTTTTCACATTCTGAGAACTGCAGGTCTGGTTTATTGACACGTCTGTTGAGATGATGGATTCGTTACTAGATGTGTAGCCTACGAAATCAGAGCAATCATTTACCTGTGCTGAAGTTGGATGTAAAGAAGTAGCTAAATAACTCTGCTGCTGTTGTTTCTGATCACTAGATGTGGCAGACTGAGAAAACTGAGCAGATTCGCTCATTGGAGTTGCTACATTACTATGGTATTCCACTGAAAGTTGTTCTGGTGAATCTACACTTGCAGAATCACTGCAATAGTCTGAGCCTACAACAGGGCTCTGCTGGAACTGGCTTTGGTCCAACATGGAGGGCTGGTGGGAACCGTGTAGCTGCTGATAAAGAGGAGAATCAAAACTACTGTGGCTGTGAGGCTGATGTTTATCACAAAAGCCTGACAAGGTTGATGAGGTACATGTTCTGGACATCTGGAAGCTGTCAGGTGTGCTTGGAGATGGATGACCATGGGTAGAGGAATCTTGATATTGGCTGCCATGGTAGGCACTGGAACAGTTTGAGCTAAAATTAAGCTCGGAAGAACTGGTACTACTTGACACTGAGAAATCTGCATTTCCTGACTGCTGAGAAATGAAGCATGTTGAGTCAGAGTGGACAGAACTGACTTCAGAAAGGCTTGGTTGCATTTGGGAATCTGATGCTGCAGATTCTGCAGGTGAAAGCATGGGTACCTCAGGACTCTGCTGAATATTCTGATTGGTGAAGTGACTGGGAACAGATGACTGATGATATGAGCTTACATTCATGTCAAAGGCAGCCGATGTATGAGTTGTACTGGCAGGTGCTGCTTCAGAGTCAGCAGTTGAATGGGATGTTGAGGTACTAGTCAAGTACTGCATGAGGTCACAATCACTCAGTTCACTATTGGTGCCAGCAGAAGCCTGTGCATTATTCAGAGATGACTGGGAATTACAAATGTCTGAGCAGTATGATTGCAAGTGTGCCTCTACAGCATCTACTAGTGCAGCTTTGAACTGGTTACTGCTTGTACTGATGCTAGCCTGACTGAAGATGACCTCAGGCTCATCCACATGCATCTTTTCTGGTGCCTTGAACTGGCTTGCACCAGGTTCTAAATTACCCACAGGAGCCTGAATGACATCCATTAAGCCATATCCCAGACTGTCCTGCCTGGAATCATAACGTGCCTCAGGGTTAGCTGACGGTGTAAAAGAAGGGGATAATACTGAAGAATCCTTAAAATTACTTGTGTTGTGCTGTGAATTCATCTGAAACTGACCAACACCATTTTCTGTACTGCAGAGCTGAGTATCCAAAGTATGATGGTAATGTCTGTCAGTGTCAGAAGGACACTGAATCTGCACAGATTTTCCATTGTGAAAATACTGGATCTCGCTTCCTGCTGTTCCATTAGGAGAACTTTGATTGTCAATATTCAGATGATTTCTAGAGTTATCAAATGTTGAACAGTTTCCCAACTGTACATTTGGGAAATCACTGCCAGAACAGCTGCTCTGCTTTGTTGAATCTGGATACAATGATGTGTTTTGCTCATAAGAATCATGGTGCTGATGAAAATGCTGATGCCGCTGCTGGTCTGATGGTAACAGGTTCGGTGAAGCATGTGCACTGCTTTCACTATTAGAGACATGCATTTGGCCAATACTGTACTGGTTGTTGTGGGGAGTGCCCTGAAGCTGAGACGAGTTGAACTGAGCAAGCTGGGTTACTTCCATGTTGGTGGAGTTAAAGCTGAGGTTGTGAATTTGTGTCTTTTCATCTATGGACAACGTCTGGCTGTCTCTATGGTATGGTTGTGGAGTTGGGCATGACAAGTAATTCACCAGATCTTGTATGACTGGCTCATCTTTAGTTAGATCTGAACAGAAGTCAAATAAATTATGAACCAGATAACAGTATTCAAATGTACATAAGTTAATGAAAGAGACATGCAAACTAGATTTTCAGTTTGTTCATCACTGGAAATATATTAATTAAAACATACTTACTGTTTTACATTTAAAGAGCAGGGATGTATGGAACAACATGGAAAGATGGTTGTGGACAACAGCTAATACCCTATGCTCTGGAATACTGTAGAGACAGGCAGTAGTGGAGGAAACTGACTCTGACACCACTAGTAGCATTATGTGATGATGATCTGAAGGTCAAATTAAGAAGTTTTTTAAGCCTGATAGTATAAGACTGCATGAAAAATATGATTTATTTAGCTCTGTTGTTAATGATTCGAACATTTGATTAGACAAAGTATAGGAGGGGAATACTTGCTAGAAGGGAAATTCAAAAGCAAGAAGAATAAAGAAAGAGTTTGGAAGTATTAAGAGAAAGGATAAGATCAACGTCTTCTAGAAGACCATACAAGAGATAGGAAAGATAATCCTGGCAGACAACTTCTAGAAATAAGATTCCTTACATTCTCTTGTACATTTATGAACATATAGATGTTTCACTATATTAACGACCTGCTAAAAATTGGCGCCTCAATGGAATCGACCAGACCCGTTACATGGACTTCGAGCTCTGAACAATGGCTGGAATTTCCATGTGTCTGTGGTAGGGAATTCTCTACTCAGAGAGGAATGAAAATCCACAGAATGAAAAAGGGGTGTGGGAGGTCATCAGGGGGAGATCAACAGCGCTCTGTCTTGACGGATAAGACGTTAGAAGAACGCAGCCAGGAGTCAATCCACAGTGCTGAGTACATTCAAGTTGATCTGCCAGATGATGATCTCACACACTTCTTGGACGGGAAGAGAGGTGCAATAAAGTTTCCACCTGCCAGTGCAAAAGGGCTTTGGGAACAGCTGGACGTTTTCTTGGCAAAAGAGTTGGATAACAACCTGAAGCAGCTAACTTTGGAGAAGAAGCTGGAAATCTTCGGCGACATAGTATATCTGCACTGTCGCAAAGAGTTCGGTGTGAGCGAGGCAAGGGAAAGTAACCCACCACGGAAAAGTAGAAGACAAATTAAAATAGATGAAATCAGGAAACAGAAGAAGCATGCCCGAAAACTGTTCAAGAACGCAGTTGCCACAGAGAAGGAAGGGTTACGGCAAGTTTGGGAGCACCTGAAAGGCCAACATAATGCCCTTTGTAGAGCGGAAAGGTTGTGCAGGAAGAGAAGGAAGACTCGAAGGGATAGGGAAAGATTCTTTAGGGAGCCCTTCAAGTTTGCCAAAAAACTGTTTGAGCAGCCACGGTCGGGTACACTAAACATCAGGAAAGAAGACCTGGAAGAACACCTTAGAAGGACATATTCAGATGGTCGCAAAGATGAGCCGCTCAGCAGCATGGTAGGCCTTAAATGGCCGGGGAAGCCAGGAGCTGAATTTAACACTAAGCCCCCAACAGTGCAAGAGGTAGAAAGCATTGTCCAGAAAGCCTGGTGCAAGTCAGCTCCAGGTCCTAATGGTGTTCCATATGTGGTGTATAAAAGATGCCCTGAGGTTCTCAAATGACTGCTCCGTTTACTGAAGAATGCGTGGAAAACCCAACTCGTAAGCAAGGAATGGAGAAAGGCAAACGGAGTCTACATCCCGAAGGAACAAAATTCCACAGACATCAGTCAGTTCAGGCCAATCTCACTACTCAATGTGGAAGGGAAGATATTCTTCTCAGTAATGGCGAAAAGACTCACTACATACCTCCTGGCAAATGGGTACATTGACACTACCATTCAGAAAGGAGGTATCCCAGGTACACCAGGATGTCTAGAGCATGCCGCAATGATCTGGGAAGCAATCCAAAAGGCAAAGTCTGACAGAACAAACCTCCATGTAATCTGGTTGAATCTAGCGAATGCTTATGGATCCGTTCCACACCAGATGTTGTGGCATGCCCTAGAAATGTATCATGTTCCACAAGAGATTGCAGCAATGCTGAAGCTGTATTTCGCAGGGTTTTCTGTCAGATTTTCAACCAGAGAGTACACAACGAAGTGGATTGGCCTTGAAGTTGGAATTGCGATGGGATGTACCATCTCTCCGATACTATTCGTCATGGCTATGCAGGTAATCCTCAATGCGGCTGAAGGAATGGCTATAGGCCCAAAGCTCGGTGGAATGTGTCACATGCCACCGCTCAAAGCATTCATGGATGACACAACAATTCTGACATCAGATAAACATCAGGCCCGGAGGATGTTAGCACGCCTGGATGAACTAGTCAGCTGGTGCAGAATGAGCTTCAAACCCAAGAAGTCGAGAAGCCTATCAGTCAGGAAAGGGAAGATAGCAGAGGTCATATTCACGGTTTCTAGCCAAAGAATCCCTACTGTCATTGAGGAACCTGTTAAAAGTCTTGGCAGGGTGTACGATGCCTCTTTAAAAGACTCAAAGGCAGTGCAACAGACAATAGAAATGGCAGACAGAGGACTACAGATCATAGACCAAAGCAGACTCCTGGGAAAGTTCAAACTGTGGTGCCTCCAGTTCATGTTGATACCGAAGTTGCTGTGGCCACTGCTTACATATGAAATAAGCACAAGTACAGTGGAAGCTATAGAGCAGAAGGTCAACAAGTTCATGAGAAAATGGCTAGGGGTACCACCAGGTCTGTCAGATGTAGCACTGTACTGCAAAAAGTCAAAACTTCTGCTTCCCTTCAAGTCAGTTGTTGAAGAATACAAAGTTGGAAAAGCAAGGCTTGCAATGATGCTACGCAAGTCAGCTGATGACGTGGTTAAGTCCATTCAGCCCACACTGAAAACGGGAAGGAAGTGGAGAGTGGAAGAAGCTGTTGATGCTGCTGAAGAGTCACTCAAACTGAGAGAGGTAATCGGATACACACAAACGAATAGATGGGGATTTGGGCATGGTGACATCCACTGGTGGTCCAAGGCATCAAGCAGGGAGCGCAGAGACATGGTAGTTCAGGAGATATGAGGAGCTGAGAATGATAAGAGGTTGCAAAAAGCAGTGCAGCAGGTCCAACAAGGCCAATGGACCACATGGGAAGGAGCCCTGCAGAGGTCCTTGACATGGAATGATATATGGCATATGGCACCTCTTAGGCTCAGCTTCGTGGTTAGATCAATGTATGACCTGCTGCCGTCGGCCACCAACCTTGTGAAATGGGGAAAGTCGGATGATGAGCAGTGCCCCCTGTGCCAGGGGAGGCAGACACTTGAACACGTGCTCTCAGCGTGTAAGGTGGCATTAGGGCAAGGGCGATACACTTGGCACCATAACAAAGTGCTAAATGAGCTTGCAGCGACAATAGATCAGGCAAGAATGAAAGCGAATAGCAAAGTCCTGCCAGACACCGCAAACACATACTTTCTGAGGGCAGGAAAGTCAGCACACCCCAAACTGAGTAAACCTGGTAGCAGTTTACCATCTCTTCTTGACTGTGCAAATGACTGGGAGATGGCGGTAGACCGACCTGGAGGGGGGGCATATCCAGAGTGTATCAGAAAATCACGGAGACGGCCGGATATAGTGCTTCATTCTGCAGCAACGCTTCAGGTCATACTGATTGAACTGACCGTGCCGTTTGAATCCAGATTAGACGAGCAACATTCATTCAAAGCGGCCAAGTATAGCGATCTGGCCGCGGATCTGAGACACGATGGATTCTGTGCAAGGGTCATGGCGGTTGAAGTGGGCGCAAGAGGGCTTGTGGCTGCATCAGTGTATGATTTATTGAAACTGTTGGGGCTGAAGGGACAGTCTAGAACAAGGGCACTGAAGAGGCTTAGTGAAACTGCCGAAAAGGCATCAGGCTGGCTGTGGAACAACTGCAATGGGCGATGGACATCGTGACAATAAACGCTGCGGTACAGAAAACACCAAAATTTTTCTAAGTCCACAACACTGAGTTTTTTTGGTGTACTAGTGAAAGAGCTGCAACTCTGGGGCAACAGGCGATGTATACTATAGGGAGTGTCAGGTACAGAATTTCAGTGGCTTGCGGCGCGTAGCTCGTCGGCTGCGCGCGAATGTCTCAGTGTGTCCTTAGTTGTGAAGGGCGATGGAACGAACGGAATAATTTGTCTTCTCTTTGTTACTTTCACAATTGCCTCCACGGCTGGCGTTGTGGATTTAAAAGTTGCTACCATAAGTGAAATGGGTTCATTTTCGATACAAGACAACAGGAAGCTGAGACGCTTGGGAGTCATGACCCAAGTGGGCCCGCCCCCCCCTTAAAGTGTAAAGGAGTATATAGGGCCGAAACACTTGTCGGACGGGGGGACTTCTTCTGATGATCAGATTGCTTCCTGTTGTATCGCTCTGTAAAGAGTTTCCTATCATGTGGCGGTACTTAACACTGATTGTAATTTTTTTTTAATGAAAAAAAAATATATATGAACATTTCACTTTCACACAACAACTACAGCAATAAACATGGGTATTTCTTACCATGGTTTCCATTTTCAATTGCTTGTTCAATTGCCGAAGCGTTAATGTACTCATTCAGTGCATCCTTCATTTGGGAGTTCATACTGACCCCTTAAAACAAGCACAATGAAATACAGATTACATAATCACCATTAACATATAATTAATTCTCTGACAAAGGTAAACATAATCCTACATTCAATTAAAGTAAAGTGGGCAAACTATTTAAAAAAACACTTTGTGTTACAATAATGGACAAGAGTATTAAGTAATAAGCAACACTGTTTTATACAAGGCTGTATGTGTTCAATGTTTGTGCTCTACCAGTCCAATTTTTATTTCCTTGCCTTGCACACACACCTTACCCCACCACCTCCATATAGCCTTACAGACAACATGTGTCAAACATCAAAGTTACCTGGTTGACCTATGGTGGATGTTTACGATTTCCAAAATGTTTTCTGTTAAAAAGAAGAAGTGTCTTGTCCAAAGGGAAACTGGAATTACACAAAAATCCACAGGCCCTGTCTTAGCAACAAAGCTATTCAACTTAGTTTTGCACTGACATTTCTGCCAGCTAAACAGTGACATGAAACACTGAGTGATCTTTGAAACTCAATTGTTTCTATCTGTATGTTATCTATGATATAATTACTGGCTGATGGTCCATGTCATTGCTGACTGGGTGCTGCACTTGAGGATGTTCCTTGCTTCTGCCTGAACAGTATTTCATCTATCTGTGACGCATCATTTACATTGTTCCATTTTAAACTATGTTCTAACATGGCTCCATTTTTTTGGAAGAAACTATTGGTTATTATTAGTTCTTGTCTTAATAATACAAAGTGTGTGTGTGTGTGTGTGTGTGTGTGTGTGTGGGGGAGAGAAGAAAAGAAAAGTATTTTAATTACAGCTGGATGTGATCCCTCATGGTCAAGCATCAATCAGGATTTGTTTACCTCAGCATTCAATGTGAATATTCCACTACTGTGGTCATGTTCTACTCCTACCAGCTAAATTTCCTTGTCTCCTAACAGTGGAACCTGTCTCCTAACACCTTTTTTTTTTTTCCTACGCCCGCTAATACTCGAGGCGAAATCTCAGGTTATTTTTAATGTCTAACCTGACATTGATTTTTACGTAAGTATCCTATTTTCTTGTACAGAGACAAGTGTCCCTCGCCATTCAGGCAGATACTCGCCGTTTTCGGAGGTACCCATTAGAGCTGGGTCGGCTCAGGAGCCGCCATTCCCTGGTCGACGACACTCCTTCAAATGTCCTCGCCAGGTCTCGAGTTAATCCAGTCCAAATCCCGGTCGACGAAAAATCCTCAAATGTCGTCGCCCGGGTTTGATCCTGAATCACCCGGTCGCCAGAGCGGTGTTGTAACCACTACGCTAGCGCGGCTCCCTCCCTAACACCGAAATCTCTGTCTCTTAAATCTTTGTCTCCTAACACTTAAATCTTTGTCTCCTAAAACCTAAATCTCTGTCTCCTAACACCTAAATCTCTGTCTCCTAACACATGAATCTCTGTCTCCTAACATCTAAATCTTTGTCTCCAAACACCTAAATCTCAGTCTCCTAACACATGAATCTCTGTCTCCTAACATCTAAATCTTTGTCTCCCAACAGCTAAACCTCACTGTCTCATAACAGCTGAACCTCACTGTCTCCAAACAGCTAAACCTTACTGTCTCATAACAGCTAAACCTCCCTGTCTCATAACAGCTAAACCTCCCAGTCTCTCAATAGCTAAACCTCACTGTCTCATAACAGCTAAACTTCTGGTCTCATAACAGCTAAACCTCACTGTCTCATAACAGCTAAAATTCCCGGTCACATAACAGCTAAACCTCTGTCCCATAACAGCTAAACCTCACTGTCTGATAACAGCTAAACCTTTCAGTCTCCTAACAGCTAAACCTCCCGGTCTCACAACAGCTAAAACTAACTTCTGACAGCTAAATCTCATAGTCTCCTAACAGCTAAATCTCATAGTCTCCTAACAGCTAAATCTCACTAACTTCTGACAGCTAAATCTCACTAACTTCTGACAGCTAAATCTCATAGTCTCCTAACAGCTAAATCTCACTAACTTCTGACAGCTAAATCTCATAGTCTCTTAACAGCTAAATCTCACAAACTTTTGACAGTTAAATCTTATTGTCTCCCAACAGCAAAACCTCAGTGTCTCCTAACAGCTTAACCTAACTATCTCCTAACAGTGTCACGGCGCTTTTTCGCCGTAATTTCATTTTGGCCACCTTGTGGGTTTGGCAACCCTGAATCAGTTGACCGGATGGGAAGTGGGTACAAATTCAGGCGCAAAAAGGCAGTTGAGTTCTGGCCAGCGTCCAGTGTAGGTCGCCTTTAGGTTCCCTGTCAGCATTCGTGCTGTGAAGTGTATGCCAATATTGGATTGTAACTGTACTTGCCATTTATTCATGCGGTGTGGATTACAGTGCATAATTCTAGATTGCTGGTGTATTATCTAGTGGCATATCTTTAGGCCGCTGATGATGAGTTATTTGTGTTTAAGTATTGCTTTATAATGATTCAGTGTTTTTGCCGGTGAGCGAGAGTCATGGCAGTGTTCATTCTATTGAGCGTACTAGAAGGTATGATGTTGATAGATTGAGCAATTAGTTAGGCAAGTTGCATTGGCATTTATATTTATATATTTCATATGTATTGCTAGCCATGTGCATACCTGTCAACCTGTACAAATTTTTCGTACAATGTACGGATTTTTGATACTTTTAGCAGTGTACGGCCGTAGACTCGTTGTACGGATTCCCCCCCCGAAGAAAAAAAAAATAACCCCCAAAAAAAAAATTCTATAAATATTTTCCAACCCAAGTTTTTAAAAATATTAAATCAGAAAATATTTTCTAGCCCAGGTTTTTTTTAAAAACCAATTTTTTAATTTTTAATTCCGGGAATCTCGGCGTCCGTTTTTAAACTGAGGTCTCTCCCAGCAACCAATCAAATCCTTTTTTACCCAACAATTCGACAAAAACTTTCAATTCGGCCTCAAACGCTTTCGGTTTTCAGCGTGACATGATGTATTTTTTAAGTTACCTGTTATCAACGACCACGCTTGCTTGCCACCACACTTTGACGCCATTTTGTTTAAAAAAGCTAAGTACTTATAAGTTAGTTAAATATTGCTGTTGTTTTGCTTTGTTGCAATTTAATCGCTGTCTTAATCTTTCCAGTTATATCTTGCCCTTCAATATATTTCTGATAAATTGTCATAATATTCTGTGTAGACCCTACATAACTAGAAAAAAAAAAGTTTGTTTGCATTGAGTAGGCCTACTTTATTCCAGTGCTCGAGATTCGCTGCTTTATTTTTTAATAAAGTGGCAATCTGTTATCACTGGTCTAGGCTACCAACTCTTAAATAATAATTTTGTAAATTTTTGGTGGTACGTTTTCTTCCTCCTAGATTTGATATTCTGTTCATAATTTTATTTATTTATTTTTTGTGTGTGTTAGCCATTTGCTTTGTTCGTTGTATTTTTTAATCATTCTCTACTGTATGTTGTCTGATGTGTGTGTGCCTCTACTGACAGATAATGGTCAGAAAAAGAGCTTCAGTAGCTATTGGCTGGAAGTTGTTGACCAGAAAACTAGTACTGGTGCCATCCGCTTTCCTAATTTGAAAGTCATCATTCAGCGACTGCTGATACTCCCTCACAGCAATGCTGACTGCGAAAGATCATTTTCAATGATGAAAAAAATCCACACAGACTGCAAGAGGTCCATGAATGCGGACACGCTCACTTCTATTTTACAGTGTAAGATTAACATTGATACATACTGTACAGACTTTAAGCCCACAAATGCAATTCTGCAAAGTGCTAAAAGTGCATGTGTTGATTATAATACAAAACACTGTACATCGAAAGAATAGTGTACCTCATGATCACTAAGTTTTTTATATGTAAAGAACAGCATGAGACTATTAGCATGTTTTATATCACAATAATTCAAATGCAAATAGATTTGTATATGTCATTTCTCATTTTAAAACTGTATTGCATATAATTTATTAATATATTTTTTGCGTAAGGATTTCTGGGTGTCTGTAAGGATTTTTTTGGTCCGGCGTACAGATTTTTGTCTCAGGAGGTTGACAGGTATGCGTGTGTAGCTTCATTGTGTGCAGTTATTCATTAAAAGGGAATCTCCTGTATAGAGGTGTTACTCTTACTTATTGTCAGCCATTTTATGTTGTGGTCGTCTCCTAGTGGAGCGAGCCAAGTATAGCGTTATTAGTATTGTTAAAATCCACAGCATAAGTGGGTCTTGACAGCTGGGGGCTACATCTAAACAGTGCCCTGACTACTGTAAACGGTGTTTACAGTAGGCAATAAATTATTGTGGACAGCTAAGGGCTGCATTCCAAAGGCCGTAGTGCCTATGTTTTCTTTATATAGGCCAGAATTTAGTATGCACACAGGGTGTTAGAAGGTTATAGTCGCAGTGTGTGGCCACCTTCATGTTTATGGGCACGATAGTGAGTTATTTTTGGTTGTCCAGTTTCAAGTCAGTGTGTTGGTCAGTCTGTAATCGTGAACTGTTTACGGTGGAGTGCCCTCGATAATGCTAGTGACCTAGTTAGGCAACAGTCGTATTTTTTCAAGTTCAGAGAGTGTTGGGCAGTGTGTGTGACAACGTGTTGCAAGAGTATTGTGGTGCTACAGTGGCACTTGCTAGGAGAATTTTTGTGTCAAAGTAATAGATTCAAGTTACAGCTTGCATCTGGCGTGTCAGTTTGAGGTATTGCAAGGGTGTTTTGTGGCATAGTGATAGTGTTCCAGGTGGAGCAGCGGAGGTTGAGGAGTCGGTACTTTATTGTATAGATTGTCCCAGGCGGCAAATTGGTGCCAGATGGGAGATAGTTCGGTCAGGTTTGGTATAGGGTGGAAGGAAGTTGTGGATAGGAATTGGTAGATGTAAGGAGATCATTAGGGGTAGAGGCATCTCAGGTTATGTGGTACTCCTCTTGGTTTCTTCTTCTTCTTCTTCCTCGTTCGTCCTGAAAAGGACGGTGGTTGCGTAGTGTCTGTTTACGCCTAAGCTGTGATATCTGCACCTTTCGGTCGACACATCCGACTTCTGCATGGCATTTTTTGGGACTGGATTTGCCTTCCCTCTTTGATCCGTACTCGCTCAGCCAAACTGCACTGCTGCAGACTGTTTCCAGGACCACCACGTGGAGGTGGAGTACGGTCTTGACCAGCTCTGGTTCGCTGATCCTGATGCAAGCAGTCAAGCTATGGGTCGCTGACTGCATTCTCTATTGCTGCATCTTTGGGTCCCTCTCCTCTTGGTTTGACATCTTGGTTGTCGTGACCTTTTTTCACTGAGGGGCCCGTCCAGTGGGTGCCCTCCAACGCCTCTGACGTGACCATACCGTATTGATGTGCCCGGCCAATGGGTGAAGATCAACGCCTCTGACATGTCCTTACTTCGCTGATGCTCCTGCCTAGGTAGAACGGTTAAGCGTACCAAGAGACATACATATATTCTTCCGGCATTTAGACGTGTGTGTAAGTCTGGATACCTGACATTATAGCTCTAGTGTGGACTGTGCTCTGATAGCACCGTGCAGTACAGTATATGACTCCGGATATTTGCTGCAGTAGTGTGCCAAAGGACATATTTGTATTATCTGGCACCCAGGCTTATGGAAAAGTCTGGCTATCTGGCTCATAGACGAGGAGACTGGTCGAGTAGCTGAACATTCACAGGAGTATTCAGTTGTGTTTCTTTTATGGACAGTCTAGTGATAGCATCCTGTGAAACATTATATTCGTCTGGATTTTGTCAACGGTGTGGAGTACTGTTCGTTTTGTCCTCATATTCATCACCAGTGCTGAGGAAGCTTCTTGGACAAGCGTCACTGGAGCTTCAGTTAAGTTTTTTTTGTTTGTAGATCTGTATACATTTGTTATATTTATGTTTCTGTGTTTTCCTTTAAATTCTGTTTTGGTCATTTAAAATTTTTTCTTTTCTGTCTATCCGATTGATTCTACTCATCGTCCAGTCGGGTTCTCTAGAGTAAGGGGGATAGTAGATTTGTTTTGTCTACGTCTATTTCTTGAGGTCTGCGTATTAGTTTATTATTGTTTTCTTTCACTTTGTTTTGTTCTTTTTCTGTGCATTCTTGGTAGAAACTAGTCTGTATTTGTATATGGGGTTAGTTAGTTAGGTGGGATCTGTCACTATAACTTACTAGTACTTGGGGGTATTTATATTATGTATCTTTGATATGTTATAGTGTTAGTTTTGCTTATAGGTTATTGAGTTTATTTTGCTGCTTATGAGTAGCTGGTGAGGGAGAGAGCTCTCAGTACTTCATCGTTGTGTGTAGTTACTGTTCAGTCTACTGTGTTTAATATTATATTTGTGTGTTTAAGGGGGGACGGGTGGCGAGTTTAATTCATTCCATTCCTACTCGTGGGAAAGATTGAATTAGACTGACTTCTTTCTAGGGTGTGGCTGTGTATGTTCAGTGGTGGAGTAAGGCAGACGGTTTTCCTGCGACTGCCCTACTTAACATTCCAAGCCCTGTTGGTGTTAGGCGTACCAGTGCAGTTTGTATTGACATTGTCCTGCACATTCAGTAATTCTTTTGTTGTGTTTAAGTGGTGTGTTCTCTCGTTTCATCTTACTATCTTGTAAATACGTTTACAGGTATCCCTTGTTTTCATTTGTGTGCAGTCACGCATTGTATATACTAATCTACCTCTGCTTAACTTCGTCTATCATCTTATTCCTCATGACTGGAATTTTTGGTTTTCGTAGTGTTTAGTGTGGGTCTTTTCATTTGTGTAGTAATCATTTTGCCAATGTAAACATTTATATAAGATAGATTATTAAGAATTAAATTAGTATCTGAGTATAGCACCAGTGTGGGTGCCAGTAACAGACTTTGGAGTAAAAGCTGATTTATTGCCAAGGTGGTACACTGGTGTCATAGCAACAGAAACTGTCGACTATTGTAAGGATGTGTTAGTGTATCATAGAGACTAAGTGGTCAGAAGGACCAAATCTACAGAGTAAGGAGACAGTAGCCAAGTGGCAAAGTAAGACTATAGGTGTACAAGAAGAGGTGAAACGGGTTATGTATAGACAGTGAGGGGTGAGGTGATATATACTTACATGCATATATATGGGTAAATTGGAGAAGTGATATTAATATTTACTATCATTACTGCATGCTTTGTAAGCAGAGAGTTATATGGTGATATAAGTGAAGTATATATGATTGAGTAGTGGCATAGTAAAAATCTATAGCAAGAGATAATAGTGAGTATTCTGAGTGTACACCATGGACCTGCAGGCTTTCATTCAGATTGGTAAAGAATGGGGGTACACTGGCAAAGAACTGATGGATTTTGCTGAAGCAAAGTTTTATTCAGTTGGAAACCAGAATGCCTTAAGAGATGCTCTAGCTGAAGAGCTAGAGCTAAACAGAAGAGAATTCGAGTTACAAGGAAAGAAGATGGAGCAAGAATTGCAAGAAAAGAAGATGAGAGAAGATAGAGAATTTGAATTGCAAGAAAAGAAGATGAGAGAAGATAGAGAATTTGAAGAAAGGAAGATGGATAGAGAGTTAGAATTAGAGAAAATGAGGATGGATAAGGAAATACAATTGGAGAAATTGGAAGTGGTTGTGAGTGGTCAGAACTCGATTCCTGGGGGGTCCCATCATCCCTTTAGGCTGCGGCTACTTAATTTCAACGACAAAATTGATAGTTTCGATTTTTTCCTCTAGAGGTTTGAGGCCGAATGCGGGGCCTGGAAGGCTGACAGAGATCAGTGGCCATCTCTATTATCTACGTTGCTAGTGGGGCCTGCTATGGAGACTTTCTACAGCCTCCCTCTAAAAGAAAAGGCCGATTACGACAAAGTAAAGGAAAAGCTGCTCCGGAAGTTCCGCCTGACTGCTGACGGGTACCGGACGCATTTTAGAAATGTGATGCCAGGTGCAGACCAGGACTTCAAGGACTTTATTTCAAAGATAAAGCTTCTACTCAATAGGTGGATTGAGTTGGAGGGAATAACTAAGGATTTTGATGGCTTGCTAGACTTGGTGCTAAGAGACAAAGTGTTGTCGTCGTGCTCAACTGAGTTGGTGGCGTTCTTCCAAGAGACATTGAGCCCATGGCCCAATTGGGGTACCATTATGTCCTAGCCCATCCGGGAAAAACCATCCAGAAATCGGGGCTGTCAGACGATGGGTGTCGGCAAAGTTCAGCGCCAACCATGGTGAAATCAGTCGGACGAGGCAGGCAGGTGCCAAGAGCTGAAGCACGATAGGTCCTCCACTCCCTATCAGCCAAGAAGAGGAAATTATGGGAATTTCCGACCCCATCGGAATGGTCGCCCGAACTGGCAGAACCGACAATTTAAAAGTAATAGCGATGAAGGAGAGTACCAAACACGAAAGCAGGTACACTTTGAGGACTCTCAGGACGAAGATCGGTTTTGGTACAAAACAAAACATCCCAAGCAGAGGAGTGGTTCCTCAGAGAGTCGATTGTCCGACTCCGATGCACGGTCTTCGTCATCGAAAGGTTCCAGCAAGAGTACACGCGATGAGACGAAAAAGGAGCGCCTGTGTTCCAATTGTGGTGGCAATAATCATTGCGCTGACAGGTGCCCCACCCCAATAGAACATGCAAATTCTGCGTTTGTGTTGGACACAGTAAACAGTGAGGACTGTGCAGGGTGTCACCCTCTGTTCCATGCGAACGAGAGGTTAGTGCTACAATGCTGGCATATGGCACCATGTCTGTCGGCAGTCCATGAGACTGGCAAGGTGGTTCTCCACAAAGGCAAGGTGGAGAAGAAACCAGTCTCCGTATTAAGGGACACTGGGTGTACCACAATTGGGGTGCGGCGGTCATGTATCGACGACTCCTGCCTTACAGGCAAAACTGTAAAGTGCACCACGTTTGGGGGCAAAGTTGAGTCTTACCCCCAGGCGTGTATTAATGTGGACACACCGTTCCTCTCGGGAAGAGTGAACACGTTCGTCCTTGAGGATCCTATTGCCGATTTGATCGTCGGTAATGTACGGGGAGTGCATAACGCCAGGGGTGCGGCTGGAGCAGAGGCTCAGCAACACCAAAGTCCTGAGAAGAAAGTTCACCCGAGACGGGGTGCGCGGCATGTGCCAAGTGACATGAATGGTAGCAGTAGAAACATACACGAGGGCCTGATGAATGGCGATTGCACGTTTTTGGTGTGTAACGTTCCCCTGAGTTCAGACGAGTGTTTGATGAAATCGCGCCAGTGAAGTTCATGGAGGTATTGTCACTGCGGGTCAATACCAAAGTTGCATGCGTGACTTTCGCGAATAGGTGGGGTGTGCGTGATGCAGTCAGATGGAAGCACATGTCGTTGCTTCAGAACCACCTGCTGATAGTCTAGCAATAGCAAGGGAGAGGTATTAGGCTCGCGTCAGTAGGGTGTGTCGGTTAATGCGAACCAAACTTCAGAGTCTGACCCTCACCTCCAGTACTATTCGGATATAAATATCAGGGTTTCGTAATCTTTAAAGATCATGTTGGTATTATAGTATGTCATACTTTGTAATTTGTGTATCATGGTGCCATAAAGGCAATGTGCTATAGAATGAATGCGATGTATATTTAAAACCATGTACAAATGCTTGTCTATGCTATGAGATTATTTACTATGAAGGTACTATATAGGGTGTTTGATAGACCAGGTGTGGACAGTCGTCGTTTTTTTTCACGACTACCAGTACCTGGGTGAGCTTACGTCATAATCATGGTGTGTTTTGTGAATAGGTGGAGAAAGCACGAACGACATGGCAGGATAGAACTATAGCATCCTCTAGTCAGACGAGGAGATGCTATGATGGCATATGTTCGTCCATACTCCAAAGGGGGTTGGGCGTTGCTCCTCCAGTGGAAGAAAACTATGTTTTCTGTCTTAAGGGGGGGGTGGATGTCACGGCGCTTTTTCGCCGTAATTTCATTTTGGCCACCTTGTGGGTTTGGCAACCCTGAGTCAGGTGACCGGATGGGAAGTGGGTACAAATTCAGGCGCAAAAAGGCAGTTGAGTTTTGGCCAGATCCAGTGTAGGTCGCCTTTAGGTTCCCTGTCAGCATTCGTGCTGTGAAGTGTATGCCAATATTGGATTGTAACTGTACTTGCCATTTATTCATGCGGTGTGGATTACAGTGCATAATTCTAGATTGCTGGTGTATTATCTAGTGGCATATCTTTAGGCCGCTGATGATGAGTTATTTGTGTTTAAGTATTGCTTTATAATGATTCAGTGTTTTCGCCGGTGAGTGAGAGTCATGGCAGTGTTCATTCTATTGAGCGTACTAGAAGGTATGATGTTGATAGATTGAGCAATTAGTTAGGCAAGTTGCATTGGCATTTATATTTATATATTTCATATGTATTGCTAGCCGTGTGTGGCTTCATTGTGTGCAGTTATTCATTAAAAGGGAATCTCCTGTATAGAGGTGTTACTCTTAATTATTGTCAGCCATTTTATGTTACGGTCGTCTCCTAGTAGAGCTAGCCAAGTATAGCGTTATTAGTATTGTTAAAATCCACAGCATAAGTGGGTCTTGACAAACAGCTTAACCTCACTGTCTCCCAACAGCAAAACCTCACTGTCTCCTAACAGCTTAACCTCACTGTCTCCCAACAGCTAAACCTCACTGTCTCCCAACAGCTAAACCTCACTGTCTCCTAACAGCTAAACCTCACTGTCTCCCAACACCTAAATCGCATTCACTCATTCATAATCATTGTCCTTTTCACTCCTTGTTAAGCATGGAGCCACCAATGTACCTAGTACCTAGTACAAAAACATTGACATGCTCTTATTGCACTTGCTTCTATACCAATGTGTGTGATATAATGAGGTTGACAGCACTATGTACAACCTCACCTTGTAGGACATGTCTGATGGAGCATTCCTCTTATTCTTTCTTTCTCTCATAAGACACCACCTGGGAACTAATGTAGTGTTGTGTCAGCATGTGTGTTGTGTTTGAGAGAGAGAAGCAAGTATGAGAGAATGTGTCAATGTGCATGAGTAAATAATGACAGTGGAGTAAACACAAACAGCTGATGCATCTTACCAGGATTAAGAGAACTACCTACATTATGGTCATTAAGTCTGCATTTGGGGAAAACAAACAAAAGCAGAAAAGGAAGGCAGCAGGAACTAAGTAAAATACATTTTTAAAAAAAATAAATAAATAAGACATGGCCACCAAATACATGTGGCTTGGTCATGATGCTCCTGTGAAAGTCTGATCAGCTACAAGATCAAGGCAAGGAAGTTGAGGGGAACTGTGATAAGACGTGGAGTACAATGGATGGGTGTGAAAAAAAAATCGAAAAAAAGGTGATTTTTTTTTTCACACCCATTCAAGATCAAGGCAAAGAGATCCATAAGATGATAGAGTGAGAAAAGAAATTATCTTACAGAAATGGAAAGAAGGCTGAACAAGGATAAAATTCTTCTTTGATCCTTAGCCGCCGACCGTCAAAGCAGTCAGTGGCCATCACGCCCGGTGGCGTCCCGTAGGGCAACAACAAATCGATTCCACCCCGCTCGGTCGGCGGCCATCCCTCGTACAGTGCCCAAACTCTGGTTCATTCTCTGCATCTCAGCCTCCCCAGTCCTCCGCCAAGTTGTTTTTGGTCGACCTCTCTTTCGTTTTCCTTCAGGTTCATAGCATAGCTGTTCTTGTGATGGCATCGGGGTCTCTTCTGAGGAATTGGCCAACCCAGCTCCAGCGTCCGCCAGCTATGATGGTGTGCATGTCCTCTTGCTTGCCCCGAGTAAGCAGATCTTGGCCGGTGATGGCACTCGGCCAAAAGACTCGGAGAATTCCTCCTAGGCATGTTGTGTGAAAAGAGGACAACTTCGACACCTCCTTCTCTGCAACTCTCCTGCCCTCCGTGCCACAGAGAAGCACAGAAAGCACACAGCTCTGATATAATCCCAGTTTTGTGCCCGTGCTGCACTGAGAGGACCTCCAGATGTTGTTTAGACTAAAAAAGGCCGTTCTTGCTTTGTCCACCCCGCCGTTGATGTCTTTGCTTGCTCCGCCGTCTGGTGTTACTATGCATCCTAGGTATGTGAAGGCACCTGTCCGCCCAAGCCGCCGACCCCCCCCCCCCCTGACATGGGCCCAGGACCGCTCACACTGAGCGTCATCACCCCTGTCCTCCCTAGGCCGATGCCCAAGCTCACCCGCCGGCCACACTCATCAAGTCCATCCGTTTTCCCCCGGACGTGTTGATGCGAATGCGCCAGCAGTGCAACGTCATCTGCACACTCCAGATCCTCCAATGTAGAAAACGCAGTCCATCCCATTCCTCCTGGACCGCCCTCCGCCGTCCGGTGCACCACCCAGTCCTCGACTGTCAAAAACAGTGGCCGACAAAGGGCATCCCTGCCGCACCCCCGCCCTCACCCCAAAGGCCAGGCCGCTCTGCCCAACGCTACACGCAAAGTTGGCACAAAGGCCTTCCATGATTAACACCACAAGCCCTCAGTATCCTCCATAAACTGTCCCCATGTACGCTGTCAAAAGCCCTTTCAAAACCAACGAAACCAATGCACAGCTGTCCCTGCCACTCTGAGCACCGCTCCACAATGCTCCCGAGGGCAAATATATGATCCACACATCCTCCGCTCCCTCTAAATCCTGCCTGCCGTCCCCTCAGCCTGCGGCCCACCGTCCCTGAGACTCTCTGTATAATTATCCCGCCTAGTACCCCGCTGGGAACCGAGAGAAGAGCCACTCCTCTCCAACTATTGCAGTCCGCAAGATCTCCCGCCCCCCCCCCCGGGCAATCCGACAACCATCCCCCTCTCCATTCTGCCGGTGTTGTCCCTGCCCTCCAGACCTGTGCAAACAGTGGCTCCAATAGTTCCGCCGCCAGCTCTGGGTCTGTCCCAAACAGCTCTGCATTCAAGTTATCACGACCAGGAGCCCCTCCACTCTCCAACCCCTTGACCGCCGCGACGATTTCTTCCCCTCGTGGGATGTCTGCAAGAACATCTAGATCATCATCAGCCCCAGGAACATTCAACCGTGTCTCCGGTGGTTCCCCACCCAGAGCCCCTCCGAAATGCTCTGCCCACCCCGCCTCCCGTCCCTCCACTGTCGTGACAAGACCTCCGTGCCCATCTCCCACCAATGTAACACTGTTTGCACCCCGCCCTCCACTGATGACCCTAGCCACTTTGTATACTGTGCCCTGTCCACCTCCCAGCGCCGTCTCCCCTGAACGCCCCGCAAGGCCATCCAGAAATGTCCCCATGTCAGCACGGGCCTGACGTTCAACTTCCCTGTCCAGCCGACCGCACCGTTCACCACATATTGCCCCCAACCTGGGAGACCCAGCCTCTGTCCCCCCTCTTTTCACCTCCCCTCTCCCCGCTATGGTACCCAGCGCATCTGGTGCCATCCAGTCCCGGCTCCCCCCTCCCGGAATCCCAAGCATGACCCGCCGCCCTCCCTGCATATCGCTGAGACAACGCTGAATCTCCGGCCAACACCATCGGTCTCCGCCCCCTCTTGGCCCCTGGCAATCTGACATCGTCTCTCCACGTCGACCACGAAAGCCCCTCCGGTGAGGGGATCCCCCAGCCTCGCGATGCCGCATCCTTTCTGCCCGACTGCAACCGGTCCAGCAGCCCCTCCCCCCCACTTTCACGTCCCGCAGTGCACGTCTCCATCCGCCACTGATCACCATGTGATCCACCTGACCTCTGCCCCGTCCGCCCCGCGACCCCCATGTCAACTTGTGCCCCCCCCCCCCCTTCCCCCGTATGGAAAAAGTGCTCCTCCAATGACCAGGCCGCCAATACTGCAGAAGCCCACTAATTTGTTCCCCATTCTCACCCGCTGCCCCACCGCCGCATCTCCCCACCACTCCCTCGTTATAATTATTGCGTGCCCCCACTCTCGCACCCAGGTCTCCCATCACTACAATGAAACCGCACCTGGGTGCAGCTTCCACCCCCCTCTGCACCCGCCGATAGAACTCGTCCCCAATCTCCCCATCGCCCGCTGGTGCACAGCTGTACAACTGTGGCGTTGGTGAACCTCCCTCCCAGCCCTGCCCCCACCAGTCTGTTGCCGATGGGCCTCCACTCCAGCAAAGACCCCTCCACTCTCCTCCCCAGGACAATGGCCACACCCCCGCCGCGCTGACCACCCCCCTCTGCCAGAATAAAGCACCGCTTCCCCTGCAGCTGCTTCCACTCTTCCCCCACCCGTCCATCCGCTCTCGTCCACCCCCAGGACACGTATCTTGCAGCCCCCCCATCTCCGCCGTGACCCGCCCCAGCCCTCCCGTCTCACCCACAGTTCCGACGTTCCAAAAACCAACCCTGGTCTCGTGTCTCGCGGTCGGGGCATCCGCCCCCATGCCAGCGGCCTCCTCTCGGTTTTCACTACCGTCAGCCTTACGAGCCCAAGACTCCGGACGTCCGTCCCGCAGCAAAGTCCTTCCATTTATTGTTGTTTCCGTAACATGTGCGATTTTTTACATAGACAGGGGTGTCGGCCCTGTGCTAAAACCCCCAACCTGGAGGACCAGCTTTTGTCTGACCCCTACCCACGAGACCAGCTTGGGACCCCAAGATGCAGCAATAGTGAATGCAGTCAGCGACCCATAGCTGTACTGTTTGCATCAGGACCAGCGAACAAGAGCTGATCAAGACCGCACTCCACCTCCACGTGGTGGTCCTGGAAACAGTCTGCAGTAGTGCAGTCTGGCTGAGCGAGTGTGGATCGAAATGGGAAGGCAAAACCGGTCCTAAAAATGCCGTACAGAAGTCGGATGTGTCGACCGAAAGGTGCAGATATAACAGCTTAGGCGTAAACAGACACAACGCAACCACCGTCCTTTTCAGGACGAACGAAGAAGAAGAAGATGACCCCTACCCACGCAGACCAGTCCAGCCTGGTTGAACCTACCAGGAGTAAATCTCCCACTGGCATAGCTCTGGGGATTGTCAGGGTACACAAGCTGCCATACCGCTACAAGGTATAGGTACCATTGATGACAGTAAGGATAAAATGAATAGAATCAATTATGCTTATGTCAAAGAAAAACTATCATCATTATTATTCTCCTGTTTGTGCTTTATGCAGCGTGCAGTCATGACTGCAGCTTGTCCCCTTTACAGGAAGCTTGCACCAAGCATTCACATGCTCTGGCAGCAGTGGCTTCTGTACCAATGTGTTTGACATGATGAGGTTGCCAGCCTTATGCCCAACATCATATTAGTCACCTTGTACAAACATGCCTGAGATATTGCTATTATTTCTTTGTCTCATCAGAGACCTCCGGTAACTACACGAGGCATCTAGTCCGGCAATGGTTCACTGCAATTAAGCAACAAGAAAACAACTACAAGTAATTCACACTTACCAACATCAAACACTAGTTTAAAAACACTTCACCAGCAATGTTTACCGGTCCCGGCTGTCTTAAATACAGTGTTTACGTGAACAGTGTTTACGTGACAGTAGATACAAACCGGGGAGAATTTGCTTACTGTACAAATTCACTTTTTTTGACCCACATACGCGATACGCATGGGCGATGAACTTTTTGTTGACTCTCTAATAAAGTTTATGCATGACTTCACAAAATAAAATCTAGGTCACGGTAATTAGACCCTAGCGACCTAGTTCATCCTTCGCTCATACTCAGAGATACATCAAACGAAACAAATATTATTCTTTCAAATGAAAGTAACAAAACACGCCAATGTCTTGTTATGTGATTGTACACTTGATGCTGTAGTGTTCTGAGAAGTGCAGTTAGCGACCTATAGCTAGACTGCTTGCGTCAGGGTCAGCGAACCAGAGCTGACCAAGTGTGGTGGATTTGATGTTAAGAAATGTTGTTATGTACTCTTAGTGTACTGCATGAGGTCAGCTGTGAAGGTCCCTGAATATAAAAAATATTATGGTAAGTTTACAGGGTACCTTTCTGCGACCACCCCTATGATCTCATTCAGAATTATTCTTTTACTAGAATGTATGATGACTACGTTTGGTGTCTAGGGTTATGAATATGTAGTGTAATGTTGCATTAACCAACTAAACATATAAACAATTATTTTATTATCCAACACAACACAACAGTACTACGACAATCACATACAAACTACACTTTAAAAGACTATCTTTAGTAAGTCAGTGGTTGAATTTTGGGTAAAAGTTAAATTTTTACAATTTATTGTCCTGGTTCTAGTTTGTTTTGAATAATGACTGACAATCAAAAGTGAAATCAAAAGAATTATTTACATCAATTAAATAACACCATGGATCTTCTGTCCATAATACAAATGTTATTACATTATAAGTGTGTAGATGTAGTTTTCTAACTTAGGTTAATACTGGTATATAATGGTAGGTTATTGGTTAACATCACGCACTATTGTTTGTTTTCTTTTCATTTGACACTGGTGGAATTTTTTATTAATATTCCCAGTCTTTATTTTAAACTAGAGGTTGAGCTTCCTGGTGCCGAACAGGCACTTATCTTCGAAGGATAACACCGGTAGATCTGTTCATAGGCTCGCTGGACAATCTGTTTCCCTTCTTGAAAGGCAATGGCATCCAGCTTGTGCCTGAAATATGCAAACAGTATCAGGAATCGAACAGTTTCCACGAGCCTGGTACTACGTTAATGTCAGTACCAAAAAACCCACAAATTTCAATGAAATATACACAAGCGAACGATGACTGGCAAACAATTTATGGCACACTTTAGATCTGCTTTGTCCAGACTGCTTTCTATAGGTTTGAAAAGCACCAGCCTGCTCTCATCGCTCCTTGTTCATCAGAAAATTTTCTCAAAATGGCAACGAGCAGTCTACGTTTCCGATAATATATAATGTATGGACCAATGGGACCATGAACTCATTTATTTTGAATCAAACTTTAAAAAAACAAACTCTCAAACTACTATGTTTACTACTGCAAATATATTTTTAGTTTTAGGTCAACCAATCCTATCTCGCCTTCCTTTAAACTACCGCCAATCAAATTACAGGTACCTTTTAGTCCTCATTTCCCCAAAAGCTTTTTTTCAAAACATGCTATGAAAAAAATAAGCAGGCATGATTTTTGTTTCCGTCAGTCCGTCTTACAATACATAGTATTTTTGCCAATATCTTGGTTATTTATTGTACTAGTGCTTAACTAACACCATAATATTGCTCAGAAAATCATAAGGCATCCGAATATATAATTTGTTATGGCCCTATGTATTATGGTTCATAATTCCATATTTTTTTTCTATGTTAGTCGTTCAAATCTAGAAACTGCCACCTGTTCAATTCTTCTTACAACTATTTTCAAACTAAAAACGAGAATCGTCCGTAGTCCGTTAGAATTACGTCATTTTTTATAAGAGCTAAGGCTGTCTGCGTGACCAAATTGACGAACATTTTTTAGTTTTTGTATCGTAATTTGAAAATCGCCCAAGGCTATGTCGCTCGAGTTGGCTTTTTGAAATCAACGCGAGACGGCGTACCCTAGGTTTTTTCTTTCCATTCCCTCCCCTCTTTTTCTTTTATTCTATCACTCTGTCGTCTTGAACTTGCAAAAGTGTTAATTTAATCTCAAGGACGAATTTGAAAAGACAGTACCCTTCATTCGACTATTAGGCTTATCAAAACCCGCATACCGGCTGGCGTGGGGAAGAAGACGCTGGACTCAAATTTTATTTTCTATCTTATTTTTGACTTATGCATTATAATATTATTTAATTTAGCTATTGTATTTAGAATATCGTCACACCAAGACCCTACTCCACCTCCACGTGGTGGTCCTGGAAACAGGCTGCATCACTGCAGTCTGGCTGAGTGAGTAGGGATCAAAGAGGGAAGGCTAACTCGGTCCCAAAAATGCCGTGCTGAAGTCGGATGTGTCGGCCGAAAGGCGCAAATATTGCAGCTTCGCTGTAAACAGACACAACGCAACCAACGTCCTTTTCAGGACGAACGAAGAAGAAATGACGAGAGAGTTACGGGACTTGGAAGAATGGTCGTTGTGAGATGTTAGACGTGATTGTTTCTCTCTCTATAACAAATATTAAGAACGACGAGTCTAGTATTATTTCATTTATAGGACTAAGATAGAACACCACAGATGCCACCTAGCACTTGAGTTGAAGCCACAACAGCATTGTCAATAAAAATATCAAGTGCCACTGCGGCACGTGACAAAGAATTATTACGTTTTTTTTTCGCCTTTTTCCTAGACTGATTTTCTGAATGTCATCTTTTCCTTTTTTTTTCGCACGAAACTACCACGACCACCACAGCATAAGCCCTACATTTTGAATTATATATATTTGTTTGCAGTGTTGTGTGACCATTTTATTATGGTATTTCTCTTCCTTTCTTTCGCCGCTATTATGTTTTCTTTTCTTTATTAGTCGAGAGAGCTATGTGTACGCACTGTGCCATTTATCTTATAATCCTTCCTTATTTCTTCATCTTATACTACGTCTAGAGAACTCTGAGTGTATTATGTCTTCTTTCCTCTTCTTCTCAGTCCAGAGAAGATTGTGTGTATTATGTGATCTTATCTTTCTCATCTTATAACTTTAAAGAACTGGGTGCGTATTATGTTTTCTTGTTTTTCTCTTCTTATAATAAGTCTAGAAAACGTTGTGTACGTATTATCTCGGTGATTAGCCAACTGCTTTCTGCTGGTTCCTTGAGGACTATCCCGTTTGATTTTCTGGCCGTATGGTGTACAGATGCATCTTACTTAAGAATCATAATGTTGTGCATCCAGTCTCTTTTAACAACTGTTTATTAGCGTCCAGGGCTCGCATACAAAATGCTAAGTAGAGACATAAATAACCACACGTTTATTGGCATAAAAAAAATCAGTAACTAAATACAAAAGGACTTAAACATTGATTTTCTAAATGAAAAATCCTCGTACCCCATAGTTGGCGAAGGGATACATAGTTCATGTCAAGGAATCTAAGATCGTTATAATTCAGACATTTCAAGCGTAGACTGACGATAGATTGTGTGATGATGTCCGAGATTTCACCGATCGATGTATATATATATATATATATATATATATATATATATATATATATATATATATATATATATATATATATATATATATATATGATGGGCCGGGAAGACACCCCTGAGGCCCCACCCCCACTTCAGTTCAAGGCATGTTTGTCGCCCATATATTTTCGGTCGGCCCACGTGACTGTCAGATCACGTGACGGCGCGAGCCTGGGTTGTGAAAAATCTGAAGTAGAAGATTGATGAAAATGCCATAATAATGCATTTAAATTAAGTTGTGGTGTAGAATTGTGTTATATTAAATAGCTGTAGGTTTTATTTGTGTTTTCGCTATTCCTAAGCGATAATCGCGTGTGATATTTAAGTAGTCAAGATTAATACGCCTAGCGCAGTAAAGTGAGTGATTAGCCTAGTGCCTATAAAAAGAGATAGCGAGCTACCAGCGGACCTTTCCTAGTATCAGCCGCCAGAGAGAACAGACGACAGAGCCAAACTGTAAATGCATTGAGCACGTGAGTTAATTTAAATTAGAATTAATTTTATATAATTCTAGAATTATATTCAGCACGAGTCTGTTTTAATGTTTAGTGAAATAGATAGATGTGTTTCCAAAGGAAATGTCTTTTTAGGACATTATGATTTAGTCTTGAAGAATGATAGATGAGTGAAAATAATGTTTGATAGGTTTTATTAGGCACGCAAAGCCTAAATCCAGATGTGAGAATTTAGTATCAAGTATTTCATCCATCAGACCGGGCAAATTTAGTAGGAGAGTATTTTATACATGAAACTGGACAGAAATGTTATCAGAAAGGCAGATATAGTATGAAGCTATTTCACGGGAATGTAGATAAGATTAACAATAGCAAGATTGTAGCCACGTGGCGAGGACTGTATAAAAAGCGGCGAATAACACGCCCCGCGTGGTAAACCTATAATGTTACGCCATGTGACACGTTGTGTATTTAGTTCCAGTTTGGTTTAAGTCGAGAATAATTATATTTTATTTTTCTAATGTAAAAGTAATTGAGTGTATTTCACGATAGCCTACTTATCATAATTCTACTGTATATATTTAATGGGTTACTGTGAGGTGAGAATATGTATTTAGATTTCTGGAGAGCGCGAGGCCACTCCTTTGTTGAGACATGTGTTTCTCTGGTTGCTCCCGGCGGAGCATGGAAACACCAATGTGGCTGGTGTCTATCACAAGCCGACAAGAAGCATTTTTATGCTATGGCAGTGATTTGTTTCGGTAACGATGTGTTTCATGTGATGAGATTCCCAGTCGCACCAGTCGTCACATACGACATGCTTCCGAATGCAGTAACGAATATTGAGATAGACCAGTTGTGAGGTGGTGGTTTATTCTCGTTATTGAGAGTATTTGTTGTACATATAATTGAATATTATTTTATGTCCATTTTATGATTATTTAATTATGGTTATGTGAGGAATGGTTGTGAGAGCACGTGGGCTCACTTCAAGGTATATATTTCTCTTCTCCGCTCCTGAGGGAGCATGGGGCCAACAGTGTGGTTTGCCTCCATATTAAGTATTCATATGCTAGGGCAGTAGTGTTTCGGTAGCAATCTGTGTTACATGGTGAGATTGCCAGCCCCACGCACAACACCTTACTAGTCTCATTGGACGACATGCATGAGTGTGTGTGTGTGTGATAGCTGAGTGTGTGCTCTTGCAGTAGTGGTTTCCGTAGCAACCTGTGTTACATGGTGAGATTGCCAGCCCCACGCACAACACCTTACTAGTCTCATTTGGACGACATGCATGTGTGTGTGTGTGTGTGATAGCTGAGTGTGTGCTCTTGCAGTAGTGGTTTCCGAAGCAACCTGTGTTACATGGTGAGATTGCCAGCCCCACGCACAACACCTTACTAGTCGCATTGGATGACACACATGAGTGTGTGTGTGTGTGTGTGATAGTTGAGTGTGTCAGGTGGCGGCGTAGGACAGTTTGACAGGTGAGAGCGTGGTGTTTCTCATTCAGTATTATATTATGATTTTAACTATTCTGTGCTTTGTTTGCTTCTTCAGATTAGCATCGGGCACTGTTGGGTGTTTTGTTTTTTGTTTGTTTGTTTGGTGTTATGTTCGCTAGTTTATTTGTTTAATGTTTGCTTTGTCACTGAATGGGCTGTAAAAATAAATATAGCCCCTGCCTCTAGAATCAAGAGTTTTATTGTTGTTCGGGTCGGTGCGAGTGTAGCAAGAGAGTGATCACACATCACAATACATCATCATCATCATCATCTTCTCGCCCACCCTATCACAATTGGCGTCGTCGACAGGATAAGGCAGACAGTGACACTGAGCAAACAGCAAACGAACAAATATTGTAAACACCCAGCAGTGCGGTCTTGCAGCAAGATGGCATCGATCAATGCGCCTGTGAAGATATTGTATGTGAAGGTGCCAGACATAAGGCTATTTAGTGGAGAGGGAAGTCCCACTTGGCAAGAGTTTGTGGAAGAGGTAGAGGCCGTGTGGAAGATGGGGTCCTTTAGTGCGATAGACAAAGTAGATTTAATCTGGAACAACGTTACACCATGGGTCGCTAGGGAGTTGCGGATACATGGCGGAGCCAAGGCCAGCCCTGAGCAGTTACTGGAAATTGTCAAAAAAGCCTATAGCGAGAAACCACAAGTCAGTGAGGTGAACAGGAATTTCCCTTGGGAATATGCTGTTTATGGTGAAAGTAAAAAGCCTGAGACACGGGTCCAGATAGCAAGTGCAGAAGTTAAGAAGGAGGAGGAGGCACTCAGGGCAGAATTATCCTTCCTAAAGTCCCAGATAGCACAGATGTCAGAGTCCAGTTCGCCAGCACAAGAGGAGGTGCAGAGAAAGAGAGCACCATGCCAGCCGCGGCCGCGGGAACAGCCAACGCAAGACAAGGAGGTGTGTCCGCGGGAACAGCCAACGCAAGACAAGGAGGTGTGTCCACGGGAACAGCCAAAGCACGACGAGGAGGTGCATGTTCTGGTATGTGAGAGTCAAGCTGTTGTTAACGAAAGCAGTGAGCTGACAGTACCGACCAGTGCAGCTGCACCGACAAGGCGAAAAGGAGTTTGCAAGTGGTACAGTGTCCGCAGGGGATGGGGATTCATCACGCCAGATGATGGAGGTATTGATGTATTTGTACATCAGACCAAGATCTTCAGAAAGGGATTCCGGAGTCTGGCGAGAAATGAGAGAGTAGAGTTTGACAGCAAACCATCGGTCCAGGGCATGGAAGCAATTTATGTATGCGGCATTGGCGGTCAAGAGTGTAAGGGCAGCAGAAAGCGACCCATGGCACAGAGGAAGCCCAGAAAGATAAGGTGCTATAATTGTGGTGAGTTCTCAGGCCACATGGCAGCCAAGTGCCCACAAGGCCCGCTCCTGAAAAGATGCTTTGGATGCAAGTCAACTGAACATTTGATAGCCGCCTGTCCCTCAAGAAGCTCTTTCCCTAGACGGACTGCCACAGCCAGGTTGCCTTTAGGGCGCAAGCCAAGAGATGGCCACGACAACTGTCA
The DNA here is from genome assembly GCA_024509875.1 of Oreohelix idahoensis. NCBI lineage: Eukaryota > Metazoa > Mollusca > Gastropoda > Stylommatophora > Oreohelicidae > Oreohelix > Oreohelix idahoensis. The sequence goes on along the minus strand of JAMPIV010018148.1, from coordinate 88,400 downwards.
CACTAAGGGCGCCGAGAAAATTACGCGTCGTCTAGGGGAGGAAACCCGTCCTAAGCAGATAGGAGGGAGTGCAAATCAAGGTTCAGCAGAGGAGACTCATCAAAAGCAGACTGTGGGGAATGTAAGCCACCGTCCACACAAAATGAGTGCAGAACACGTCAAGAGCGATCCCCCTACAGATTCGACAGCTACATGCACTGGCAAGCAGATGTCACAAGCCAGCAGCGACGCGGCACAAGTAGGCGAATCTTCTAGACCACAGCAACTGCCAGCCCGACAAAGCACAACTAGGGACATGTCGACCAAGACAGTCCCCAGCCGGGTTGTACCGATGACAGAAGCTCAGCCTAAAGCATCGCCGCAGAGAAAGAGTCATACGCAGCACCAACGATCTAAGAGGCTACGATCGAAGCGCCAGAGGTGGTGATGTTGTCGGGACGACAACAAAATCAGGAGGGAGATATGTGATGGGCCGGGAAGACACCCCTGAGGCCCCACCCCCACTTCAGTTCAAGGCATGTTTGTCGCCCATATATTTTCGGTCGGCCCACGTGACTGTCAGATCACGTGACGGCGCGAGCCTGGGTTGTGAAAAATCTGAAGTAGAAGATTGATGAAAATGCCATAATAATGCATTTAAATTAAGTTGTGGTGTAGAATTGTGTTATATTAAATAGCTGTAGGTTTTATTTGTGTTTTCGCTATTCCTAAGCGATAATCGCGTGTGATATTTAAGTAGTCAAGATTAATACGCCTAGCGCAGTAAAGTGAGTGATTAGCCTAGTGCCTATAAAAAGAGATAGCGAGCTACCAGCGGACCTTTCCTAGTATCAGCCGCCAGAGAGAACAGACGACAGAGCCAAACTGTAAATGCATTGAGCACGTGAGTTAATTTAAATTAGAATTAATTTTATATAATTCTAGAATTATATTCAGCACGAGTCTGTTTTAATGTTTAGTGAAATAGATAGATGTGTTTCCAAAGGAAATGTCTTTTTAGGACATTATGATTTAGTCTTGAAGAATGATAGATGAGTGAAAATAATGTTTGATAGGTTTTATTAGGCACGCAAAGCCTAAATCCAGATGTGAGAATTTAGTATCAAGTATTTCATCCATCAGACCGGGCAAATTTAGTAGGAGAGTATTTTATACATGAAACTGGACAGAAATGTTATCAGAAAGGCAGATATAGTATGAAGCTATTTCACGGGAATGTAGATAAGATTAACAATAGCAAGATTGTAGCCACGTGGCGAGGACTGTATAAAAAGCGGCGAATAACACGCCCCGCGTGGTAAACCTATAATGTTACGCCATGTGACACGTTGTGTATTTAGTTCCAGTTTGGTTTAAGTCGAGAATAATTATATTTTATTTTTCTAATGTAAAAGTAATTGAGTGTATTTCACGATAGCCTACTTATCATAATTCTACTGTATATATTTAATGGGTTACTGTGAGGTGAGAATATGTATTTAGATTTCTGGAGAGCGCGAGGCCACTCCTTTGTTGAGACATGTGTTTCTCTGGTTGCTCCCGGCGGAGCATGGAAACACCAATGTGGCTGGTGTCTATCACAAGCCGACAAGAAGCATTTTTATGCTATGGCAGTGATTTGTTTCGGTAACGATGTGTTTCATGTGATGAGATTCCCAGTCGCACCAGTCGTCACATACGACATGCTTCCGAATGCAGTAACGAATATTGAGATAGACCAGTTGTGAGGTGGTGGTTTATTCTCGTTATTGAGAGTATTTGTTGTACATATAATTGAATATTATTTTATGTCCATTTTATGATTATTTAATTATGGTTATGTGAGGAATGGTTGTGAGAGCACGTGGGCTCACTTCAAGGTATATATTTCTCTTCTCCGCTCCTGAGGGAGCATGGGGCCAACAGTGTGGTTTGCCTCCATATTAAGTATTCATATGCTAGGGCAGTAGTGTTTCGGTAGCAATCTGTGTTACATGGTGAGATTGCCAGCCCCACGCACAACACCTTACTAGTCTCATTGGACGACATGCATGAGTGTGTGTGTGTGTGTGATAGCTGAGTGTGTGCTCTTGCAGTAGTGGTTTCCGTAGCAACCTGTGTTACATGGTGAGATTGCCAGCCCCACGCACAACACCTTACTAGTCTCATTTGGACGACATGCATGTGTGTGTGTGTGATAGCTGAGTGTGTGCTCTTGCAGTAGTGGTTTCCGAAGCAACCTGTGTTACATGGTGAGATTGCCAGCCCCACGCACAACACCTTACTAGTCGCATTGGATGACACACATGAGTGTGTGTGTGTGTGTGTGATAGTTGAGTGTGTCAGGTGGCGGCGTAGGACAGTTTGACAGGTGAGAGCGTGGTGTTTCTCATTCAGTATTATATTATGATTTTAACTATTCTGTGCTTTGTTTGCTTCTTCAGATTAGCATCGGGCACTGTTGGGTGTTTTGTTTTGTTTGTTTGGTTTGGTGTTATGTTCGCTAGTTTATTTGTTTAATGTTTGCTTTGTCACTGAATGGGCTGTAAAAATAAATATAGTCCCTGCCTCTAGAATCAAGAGTTTTATTGTTGTTCGGGTCGGTGCGAGTGTAGCAAGAGAGTGATCACACATCACAATACATCATCATCATCAAACCAAAGCCTAGTTGTTCCGAGAAGATAGTAAGATAGAAACGGGGAAAGAATAAAAGGAAGCATAAGAGTGAGAGAGCAAATGCTACACTTCGACACGCGTTTGGTTCTGCTTGGTTTCGCGAGCCGAGCAGACGATAGTGCATGGCGATATCGTAGCTTGTTTCAAAAATACGATAGAAAAACTCCTTTTTCTGTAACGCAGATACGAATGTATATTTCAACACTGTTGGACGCGACACAGCCCAAAACACATACACACACGTATTTCAAGCGAAAAGTAGTGCTATTGTAACTACGGACAGCACTTTGCCGCTTTTGTGACGTATTACTACAAGCGTTGTCTCGTACTGAATGAGAACGACAGTTTAAAGAAAAGAAAAAAATTACGATTAACGTGGAAAATTTTGAAAAAATACAGTACGGAACGGGAAAGGAAAGGAGTATAGTTGGTGGTGCTACGAGTTTGTATTTACAAATTTGAATTGGCAAGATAGAAAAATATGTTATTTGAGGAAATGAAGAATAAAAATGATAATATTGAATATAATAAATACAAGAATAAAAATTTAATCACTGTGGGACAGATAACAACAGGATCACTAATTACTTGTCAGAATTATAAACTGTTAGGAAATAACTGAGATATTGACGAAGACAGATGGATGAACAGACTTGAATCTTTCTCAGTTTGCCCTGTAGTGGGGATAGAGGGGAAGTTAGTCCTAGATTTGAAAATTTAGTTCGAGTTTGAATAAAAGGACGCTAGAAGCCAAACGGTTCCTGATTGGCTGTAGTCCAATATACTAACGGAGGAATAAAACTAATTGGTAGTAGTGTTCGGGGCCACTTGTGAAAGAGATTTTCGACACTAAAGTGGTTTTAAAAGCACGATAATAGTACTGTCTTGACTTAGCTGATCTGCACCAGCAAGAGATCTGGAGTTGACCATATTAATCTCAAATCAAACTATTAGTGTTAATATTTCTCTAATGCGGTAAGAAAGAAAACATTTATATCATCATTGTTATCATTATTATGTATGTATTATTGAATATGTATGAAAATTATGTGGGTAGAAGCTATCTAAAGGGAAGTCAACATCAAACTTTGTGTTGTTTCACAGAGTTGTTAGGGAATATATTATCCCATTGTAGAAAAGCCAGACAGGCTTTCTGACATTTTGGGAGAAAGTAAAATTAACTATTAATGGGGAATTGTTGTACAGTATTATGACATAAGACCAGGCAAACCACTGGCCGTCGTCTTCAGCAAGTCACCGTGATGGTACATGACTTGATAGTATTAATTTTAAATGTTTCCTATGTCAAGGAAAGTGTCAAACTGTAGTTTGAAGTTTATTTGACCATGAATGGGGTAACAAACCAATTAAGAACGTTAACTAATTGTGTAGTTACCATGCTGAATCTGAATATGATTAAAAATGTTTAGTAAATAGGGAAAGAGAGAGTCTATCAGAGGTTGTGTAGGACGCATTTATATCTTTCCAGGGTTTCATCTACCGACTCTAAGTGAGCCCAGGTCACCATATACCTGTCTATATTTCTGCATATAAAGAAGTGAGGCAGTAGAGATTGTGTGCCTCAGTATTACATTGCAAGAGCAGAATACTTACTTGGCAGTGGAGGCTGGTAATCTGATCAAAATTAATCCAGCATACCAGACATCACGCAGATAAGAAAATTGTCTCCGGGCATTTGATACACCAGACTCAACTACTCTCAGTACCCAAATTTATATTAGGTTATTCATATTATTATGAAAACAGAAGGTCGTTCAAACATTACCCCTTCATAGGATCAAGAGTAAAGTGACACTATTCCGGAGAGACATAGATAAATACAGTTGTAAACATTAACAGATTCAGTTATAATTTGAAGTACTCTTATGTATATACCTTGCTTTATAATTTTGAGTTCAATATTCCTGTATACTTTGTTGAGATGGTGTTGAATTTCTGGTCGACATCGTCGGTCTCTGTTCTTTCCTGGCTTTTGGTAATCAGATATCGTCTCTTTACGTCGACCACGAACGCTTTTCTGGTGAGGGGGTCCTTAAGTTTCGTGATGTTATATCTTTTCTGTTTGACTGCAACTGGTCTAGCAGCTCTGAGTTTCACCTTCAGTCTTGCTACTACTAGGTGATGATCACTTCCCACATCTGCGCCTCTTCTTACTTTCACGTCTTGTAGTGCATATCTCCATCTGCCATTGATCATTATGTGATCTATCTGGTTTTTGTCTCGTCCGTTTGGTGATTCCCATGTTAACTTGTGCACTTCTTTGTGTTGAAAAAGTGTTCCTCCAATGACCAGGTTGTTAATACTGCAGAAGCTTATTAATTTGTCCCCATTCTCATTTACTGTTCCACTGCCGCATTTCCCCATTACTCTTTCGTTATAGTTATTGTGTGTTCCAACTTTCGCATTTAGGTCTCCCATTACAAGAACAGCTATGCTATGGACCCCCGAGGGAAAGCAAAAGAGAGGCCGACCAAAAACAACTTGGCGGAGAACTGTGGAAGCTGAGATGCAAAGAATGAACCACAGTTGGGGCACTGTACGAAGGATGGCCGCCGACTGAGCAAAAGTGGAATCATTTTGTTGCTGCCCTACAAGACGCCACCAGGCGTGATGGCCGCTGACTGCTTTGACGGTTGGTGGTTATGGATCAAAGAAGAAGAAGAATTCCTGTATACACAAAATTGTGGTACAGGAACAATAAATTGCACACAAAAATTTCACAGTTAAAACTTAACTCTGGGTGTTATCAATTACTTTTCATAGATTTATTAGATGTATTTGTTGTCATTTTATTACAACACATTTCATTACCCTAGACATTAGACGTAGCTATCAGACATACTAGTCAAGAATAAGTCTGAGTGAGATCGTAGGGTGGTAGCAGAAAGGTTCTCTGAGAACACCCTTCATCAATAGTTATACTCAGGGGCCTTCACAGCTTGACCTCACTCAGTTACACTATAAATATAACATCATCAATTCATAACATCTAAACCCACCACATAGATTGGGGTCCTGTCCGGGATTTTAACTTCTTATAGCACCATCTATATTGGGTCGCTCAATCTGGGATTTTAATAAGTAGGAAATTAAAGATTAATTTGAGAGTGGTTTGAGGTATCAGTGCCCATTGTCTTGTGTTTAGTTAAAAGTTGGTTAATATTTTAAATTAGTTGGAAAATATTAGATTATTATATTGGTAAATATAAGATGGCAGACTTGGCCAAGTTCAGATCTGCTGTTGTGCAGGCTGCAAAGGAAATGGGGATGGAGGGTCAAGGTCTGATTGCTTATGTCACAGCTGAATGTGATAAATATATGGAACGAGAAAATTAGAGGCTAGCTGAAGAAAGAAAATTAAGAGGCTGATAGATTAGCGGAGGAGAAAAGAATTTTATTAGAAGATGCTAGAGAGGCTAAGAAGTTAGAGGCTGAGAGAGAGGCTGAGATCAAGAGGCTGCAGTTGGAGGAAAAGAAACTTGAGGCTGAAAGGGAGGAGAAGAAACTTGAGGCTGAAAGGGAAGACAAGAGATTGGCGGCAGAACGGGAGGCTGAGAAAGAAGAGAAACGGTTACAGAGGGAACATGAGCTACGACTAAGGGAGTTAGCGTTGCAAGGCCATGCTCCTGAAAATGGAAATAGCCCATCCACCTCCGACTCTGCTGCAAGCCAGGGTGTCTCAAACTCAGCCATGGGGTTTCATTTAGACCCATTTGTGGAGAAAGATGATATCGAATCATTCTTAAGCCGTTCTGAAAGACTAGCTACCATGTATGGGTTAGAGAAAGAAAGATGGAGTATGAAGATATCCCTGGGACTTAGGGGAACCTCATATGAGGTCTTTGCCAAACTGAGCAAAGATGATCAAGATGACTATGACATTCTTAAGCAAGCTCTTCTAGTTAGGTATGAGAAAAATAGCGAATTTTATAGAAAAAATTTTAGAAATGCAAAACTGCTGACTGGGGAGACTTATCACCAGTTCTCTGCACGCCTGGAGACATACCTGGAGAAATGGACTGCTCTGGGGAAGACCCAAGATTTAAGGGAAATGATTATGACTGAGCAGTTAAGAGAGTCCATGGCTCCAGACCTGAGAAAATTTCTCACAGAACAGGGTGCTGAGAGACTGGGGGAGATCTTAAATGTGGCTGAAAGATATCAGGCAGCCCAGTCTGAGATAGCAGGCATAAAGAAAAAGCCTATAGACCATAATAAAGCCCCACCAAAATTTGAACATAGGGACAAGTTTAATAAAGGTAAAGCCTATTATGATAAGCCAAGTTTTGACCAACGAGATAGAAACCCGCAATTCAGTGATAGAAAAACTTTCCCTCAGGGAAATAAATGGTGTAAATGGTGCGAGAGGAACACTCATGACACCAAAGTGTGTACTAAGAAACCTTCTACCTTCGCTGCTATGAAAACGGGGAATCAGGGATTAAAGGTGAAACCTACTGGACAGCAGGAACCTTATCACCCCCCAGTGTGTGAAGATGTTGCATGTAATGGGGTCACCATTAGGTGCCTTTATGATACAGGTTTAGATTATGACTCAGTCGTGAGCTCTCACCTGGTGCATCCAGATCAATACACCACAGAAACAGTGGAGATCCAAGGAGCAACCAAGGACGTAGCAACCATGACACTTCCCATTGCGAGCATAAGTGTAAAAACACGCTATGTGGAAGGAGTGATTAGAGCAGCGGTGATAAATGAACCCATCTACCCTCTAATATTGGGGTGTAGATATGTCTTCTTGGGGAATCCCAAGAGACCTGTGATCATGGCAACAGTGCAGACCCGGTCACAGTCAAGGAAGGAGGAGGATGAACCTATAAATATTCATCCAGAGAAGATGAGGAAGGCACAGGCGGAGGATAGGTCACTCAAGCCTTGCTTTAAAAAATTGCATAAGTGCCATACACCTCCAAACAAAGGAGACTACTATATGAAGAATAAACTGATCTATAGGAAGGCTGGAACTGGATCCAATGGTCACGGACAGCTGGTCCTTCCCACTTCGTATAGGGAGAAAGTGATGGAATTAGGGCATGCGATTCCCTTCAGTGGTCATATGGGGATCAGCGCAACAGGACAGCGTATAGCTTGTCATTACTTCTGGCCAGGAATAACCGAAGATATAAAACGATATGTAAAATCCTGTCCGGAGTGTCAAATGGTAGCTCCAAAGCATTGGACTGCTCCTGCAACTCTAGGGGAGATGCCCATAGTGGGAACCCCTTTTGAGAGGGTTGCATTGTATATTGTGGGTTCTCTCACGTGTACCAAGAGGAGGAACAGTTATATCCTTACTCTGGTGGACTCTTGTTCCATGTGGGGAGAGGCGGTAGCCCTGTCGTCAATTGATTCAAAGCATGTGGCAGAGGCATTACTCACCATATTCACGAGGTTAGGTTTCCCGCACCAGATCTTGACTGATAACGGCTCACAGTTCAAGGGGAGACTAACGGAAGAAGTTTTCCGGATCTTCCAGGCCAAGCACTTTCATTGTAGTCCGTATCACCCCCAAGGGAACGGCCAGGTGGAGAGGTTCAATGGGACTCTCATTTCTACCCTGCGAAAGCTGGCCCATGAAAAACCTGATACGTGGGATCAATATCTGCCCGCTGCATTGTTTGTGTATTGGGAAGTTCCACATAATTCGACCAGAATGGCACCGGCAACCCTGTTATTTGGGAGGCCAATCAAAGGTCCATTGGAAGCCTTGTTAAGAACGTGGACAGATGAGAAGGCAAGAAGAGACTGTTACCTCATCGTATCAGTATGTGAACGAGCTGACCACTTGTCTCAAAACTGGCTGGAAACTGGCAAATGATAATCTCAGACAAGCCAGGAAAAAACATGCTGTTATTTTAACAAGAAAGCGAAGGATAGGGAATTAGCTGTGGGAGAGAAGGTGTTGCTTCTCTTACCTGGCAGCAGTAACAAGTTGCAAATTGGATGGCAAGGTCCATATAAGGTTCTAGAGAAGGTGTCTAGAACTAATTATAAAATTGACAAAAAAGGTAAGGAGAAAATTTATCTTGTGAATCTCCTAAAGAAGTATCTGGATAGGGAAATCCAGGATGAGACACATCTAATGACCTTGTCGATAGCAACGGGGATGAAGAATGAACCACTCACTTCTCATGAGTACCCCCTAAGAACAGGTGAAACAAAGGCACAAGTGAAAATTAGTAAGCATCTGACTAAAGTTCAGAGGGAGCAGGTTCAAAAGGTTCTGATTGAACATACAGACGTGTTAACGGATAAGCCGGGGCACACAAATCTGTTAGAATATGATATGAAGCTAATAGACCCAACACCCATCTGTATGAGAGCCTATTCGATTCCGTTCGCTAAGGAAAAAGCTTTGAAAGAGGAGATAGATTATTTGTTGAAGGAAGGAATTATTTCTCACAGTGAATCTCCTTATAGCTCCAGTGTGGTTTTGCTGAGAAAACCCTCCGGAGAACATCGTCTATGTATAGATTACAGAAAACTGAATGCTGTCACAGAGAGTCAGGTGGATCCATTGCCTGATACAAATCAGCTGTTTGCCAGGCTGAACAAGGCAAAATATTTTTCTAAGGTGGATCTTAGCAAAGGCTATTATCAAATTCCAGTAAAGCCTGAGGTTCGACCTTATTTAGCCTTTAGCACTTCGGAAGGCCATTATGAGTTCAACATGTTGCCGTTTGGGTTGAAAAATGCCCCGAGTGTGTTTTCCAGAATGATGAGAAAATTGTTGGATCCACTGAACAATCCATGTATAACGAATTTCATGGATGACATTCTTATTGCTACTGAAACATTCGAAGAACACATTAACTCTCTGAGTATGCTATTCGATAGGCTCAGAGAAGCAAATTTGACTGCTAGACCAACCAAATGTTGTGTGGGTTGTAAAGAGCTGGAATTCTTGGGACACACAGTATATCAGGGAAGCATGACCCCTGACCCCAAGAACTTGGAAAAATTGCAAAGAGCACCGAGGCCACAAACAAAAAAGGATGTGAGGTCTTTCGTATCTTTATGTGGGTTTTATCAGAAATACATAAAGAACTTTAACTATACGCAGTTCTAGAACCATTTTGTTAAATGTGTTATTAGCAATTCGTGGGGATTTTTCATTCTGATTTCTGGTAATAGAAATTAGTGCTTACGTGTTTAAAAGTGTTAGCTTCTACCAATTAAAAGTGTTAGCTTTTACCTTTATAATTCACTTAGATTTTCTAGCTGTTAAAACTAGTGAAATAAAATAACGCGTAGCTATTTAATACCAGATGTTCAGTTATAATGTTAATTTTCACCACACGCTTTCTCACACAAGAAGAGGCGGTTTTAGCTGACTGGTTTATATGCTAGGCGCGACTGATAGTGACAGAAAAGAATTCACGCTTTATTTCATTGTGCGTATTTATTATAAGTGCCTATTATTTAATATCATACGACTAAACTATCAGACGCCGACCAAATTAATAGCTACTTAACGACCGGTGATAGTTTGTGATAATTGACACTGTACGCTGATCGTTAACCGCGAGCAAGGGGGGGGGGGGAGAGAGTCGCATAGCTCAATCCAACCTACACTCACTAAGCGACGCACGATAGGGTAGGCTAAAGAAAACACCTGTGCCATTTAACTTTAATCAGGACTGACGGAGTGGATAAGAGACCGTCTTGTCCCCGTCTGTGTGCATATATATATATAGCTATATAGAATAGTAGCATTTTTCCATAAATGTTTTTCTTATATTCCTAGCAGACCTGATCAAGAGCATCCAGCGGTCTTTTCTTTTGTTTGTTTTGGTCTGGGAAATTTTACTTTGTTAGTTACCTGTGCCTCAAATTGGTTTGAGCGGTACCGATCTTCATTATAAGTGTGTACGCGCCAAAGATACATGAGAACAGTTCTGACACTAAAAGTAATTTAACTGGACTTACCAAACCCAGCAATATTTTTCAATTTTATCAGCCCACTGGGGTGTACAAAAGATAACATTTATTCCCGACTTCTGACAATCGTATTCAAGCGAAGCATCTATAAATTTATAGTTGTTCAGAATCGGCACTCTAACATAGAGTCAGCCGAAAGGATTATCATCATTTATCATTGTAACATTTTTTTGCAACCAGACGTATTCCGATACTGGAAGTATTTGCCTCTTTTAAATTGTGAACCACAAGAGCACGTTCCTACATCGACTATTCACAGTAACATTTGTTAGCTAGGAAAACTACCAGATTTGGCGTTCCCCTCAAAAGTTGTTGTTAGAAGATGAACTGGGGCCAATGTAGGAATTGAACTGGATAGTTGTACGTGGAGGAATATCTCATAGGAGGTAAAAGTGAGAGAGTGGCCACTGTTTACAAGAGAGAGTGAATATTTTTCTTTGTTACAGAGATTTTACCAACTCTGGATTTGCATAATTTGTTTACTTTACTGTACCTATAGAGTAAGATTTTGTTTACTCTACTGTCTACTCTGTATCATAGTGCTAACCTTCGACCTTTGGGTTATTAACTTTGGGTTCTTTTCTCCATAGGGGGACGGCGCATCTATTTTTGTTATTTCATATGTATGTAAATCTGATTTATTTGATCTTTCTTTAGATAATTGGTGTTGTCAAGTTTAATGATAATAAACAACAAAGAAACTTAACTTTGTGTGTTGGTCAGACCCATACCCAATTAACCGTAGTTTTTCACGTTTGTGTGTCTTGTTGTCACATAGCTGTGTGTGTGCGTAGTTAAACTTATATTTATATGTATGAGGAGGGCAAGGTTGTCTTGTACTAAATTACAGTCGTATAGATAGGCTGGAATAGAGAAACTTACTCATTCCAGAGACATATCTTTTTCCTTAAGCTACCACCCGTGAAATCTATTTCTCACGTACCTATCACCATCCACTCTACTCAGACGGGGCAAAAATAACTAACAACCTATCTGTACGACACACAGATCATATTTGACGGGTTTCTTACGTGTAATGGCATGTACGTCTGTTTTAAAGATAGATAAGACAGACAAACAAAAAACAAGCAATCTTTTCGAAGGCGACAACATTGGTTTTTTTTTAAGCTAATAACAATATTTCTTCCTTTGGTTTAGGAAAAAGGTTTTGTTGTTACTGTTTTTTGTTTCTTTTTCGAAACGGCAACTTTGGTGTCATTTTGTTTAGACAAACATAAAGGTATGTTTTCAGGCACTCGTAAGAAATAAAGAAGTAGAAAACTAGACAACAGAAAAACAACAGACGTGAGTGGCTTACCCAGGACTCGAACCCAGGACCTTCCGTGCGACAACCCCGCCTAGCTATGCAAGCGAATCACACTATCCTCCCTGCCATCTAGGCATCACTAAAAAATGATGCTTCGATGACGGGTCACTAGAGCGATCCGCAACACATAACATCTTGGAGAAAACTAGATCAGGGTAGATACATCTTAGTTTTTTTTTATTACGTGTCTTCAAACATTTACAATTTTGTATGGTTCTATTAGGATTTTGGTCATTATTTGCATTCATACGCATTTGCAGATACACAATGTTGATAAAGATAAAAACGTACAAAGAAACAGGTACACAAGAAGACAGAAAGATAACCAAACAGAAACAGATGCACAGACAAAGATAACCAAACAGAAACAGATGCACAGACAAAGATAACCAAACAGAAACAGATGCACAGACAAAGATAACCAAACAGAAACAGATGCACAGACAAAGATAACCAAACAGAAACAGATGCACAGACAAAGATAACCAAACAGAAACAGATGCACAGACAAAGATAACCAAACAGAAACAGGTGCACAGGCAAAGATAACCAAACAGAAACAGGTGCACAGGCAAAGATAACCAAACAGAAACAGGTGCACAGGCAAAGATAACCAAACAGAAACAGGTGCACAGGCAAAGATAACCAAACAGAAACAGATGCACAGACAAAGATAACCAAACAGAAACCGATGCACAGACAAAGATAACCAAACAGAAACAGGTGCAAAAACAGATAAGCAAACACAACAATAAACAGACATATAACATAAACCTGTGATAAGAACACAAGTCTGGCCATTTGATTTGCCATCAAAAATAGGGCTGTTAAATTTCCTCGCGAATCAATGGTGGTTAAAACAAAAAAAAACAAAAGAAATAAAAAACATCAACACAGGAAGAGAAGGGAATTTTCTGGTTAAATCTATCCCTGGGTTTCTCAACCGGGGTTCCACTGAAGACGGGTTCCGCAAGAGGTCGCTAGTGGTTCCGCGAGGGATCGTGATTGAAAAAAAATATATAAACGTTTTTTTAACTTTGCACACCGGACGATGTTAGTAGCCCTCGCAGTGGTGGGTGGTGACTGAGCAGCCCCGTATGGCAGTGCGCAATAGGACCGTATTCACTCTTGCACATACCATATTTCATTAGCATCTTGCAGAGTAGAAGTTTGTGATATGACGTTTAGCCCTAATAGGATACGGTTAAAAAAATCAAGTAGGAAATTTTAAAAAACAAAACCCATTAAATAGGGAAGTTTCTCCTATCTGCATTACTGACTTTCATTAGAGTTTATTTCCTTTGTGGGGAGGGGGAACACCAGACAAAAGGAGTAGATTAATAATTTACCTAAAATAAACTGATCCACTCTTTACTCACAAGAGCCCTGGCAATTATTACTGAATTATTATATTTACAACGTACTCATCACGCTAACGTACCATGCCATGAGCTGTAGATATCATCATTTTTATACAGAGGTTTCCCTGAGACCTGAACATTATTTCAATGGTTCCTCCAGGATAGAAAGGTTGAGACAGGCTGATCTAATCTGTTGTCCTGTTTTTCTGTCGTCAGTGGTAATCAAACTTTAAGGTGCCTCGTGTAGCTCCCGGGGGTCTGTGAGGTGCAAACTTTGCCGCTGTTCCAAAGTTCGGAATATTATTTGCATTCCTTCTCATTCAAACGCGACAGTCAAGCAGCGCCGGAGCAAAGGTTTCATACGCCCTAAGCGAGATTTAAAATTTACGCCACAGTATTCTGAATATGCAAACTTTCATGCCCTGTTACTTCCCCTTCTTTATTTTCGCTGCGTAGAAACTTGAAGAGGGCCCCTTTTTTATTCGCTTCTCCCTTTTCGCATTGTGATTCCTAAATTCGAATCCAGACGGTCGCTTTTCGTCTGCCATTCTTAGAAATAAAAATAAGTTAGATAAAATAATCAGTGGCGTAGCTATTGGGGCTGCAAGGGGGTGTGACCGCCTCATAGCGCATCACAAAATAAAATTAATATGGCGCCAAAATACATGACACAAAAAATAGAAAGAAAAAAATTTTACAAAAACACACAAATAGTAATACGTCTTACAAAGAGAAAAGACAAGAAAAACCTACGCTGCGGCCACAAGGCCTTCGTCAGGGACAGACAAACATGAGACAGGAGAGAAAGAAAGTGAGAATTAAGTGGAGAATATGAAACTATAGAAATAAGAGAAGAAAATACTCTCTTAAGTTTTGTCACATGTTGGAGCAAAGATGGCTGCCACAAAACCGGAAAGCGGAAGGTGATAGTACATAAAGCTAAAAATTAAAAAAAAATAATGAAAACAGGGACTGGAAAACAGATTGAAAAAAAAATTTCTACTATATAAAAAAATAATCAATCAATCAATCAATTAAAAAAATAAATAAATACACAAAAAAATAAACACAAAAAATAGTAATGTAAAGTATCCGTTACACGCCCATTTGTTCATATCGGGAATTTGGTGATAAGACCATATTTACTTGACCATCGGCACACTAGGGGTGATGCATCAAGCCGGCCGCCTTAACCTTCCCAGAGTTGCTCTGGTACCCATTTAAATCCAAGTGGCAGCCCACCATTCCCTTAATCAATGTGTGCAAAAATATTATCCCTTCTTTTTCATAAATATTTTCCGAAGCTTTTAATTAAATATCAAAGTGATGCGCCGACAAAGCGACCCTGAATGTCACGAAACTATAAAGAGGATTATGTTGTAAATCAATACTTTAAAATATTAGATAAAATATTTAGATACTGTTGTGTCTTTATTTAGAAATAATTATTAGTTTATTTAATTTAAGTAATAATTTCTCTTAAACAGAAAAAAAATTGCATTTTGTTGGAATGCGCGCCTGGGACCTTCGCGCACAAGAGAGCATGACCTTTCAGTTAAGGTCATAAACTTCTCTCGTAAACACGTTGACCTCCGAGTCAGCTAGAACCACAAGTGAAAAATACGTGTGCAAATCTTGGCTAGTTACATTCACGTGCTACCAACACACACAGCTAGCTGACTGTTGACATCGACAGCGTGAAGAATGTAATTTACTATGTTAATCATATTTATTTTTGAGTCACAAGAGGTCATAAAAAAAGTCATCAAATATTCGAATTATATATATTTTTTATAAGCAATTATCATGTTAGAAATATACAACAAAACGGAATGAAAAATAAATTAATTATAATTATATATATATATATATATATATATATATATATATATATATATATATATATATATATATATATATATATATATATATATATATATATATATATATATATATATATATATATAATTGTGAGAAAAATATTAAACGTAACAATTAAAACCATAGAAAATGGCTATTGGGGAAGGAAGGGGAGCAAGAGAGAGAAAACTGCGATGTGAAAAACAGGTACAGGCTGCTTATTTGCGGACGGGAGAGGAAACGCTTACCAGCAAAATAAACGTTGTCGAAACTGGTAAACAACTTGGTGACCGTTCCTGCCATCCTGATGACAATTCTCGTATGGTCTCTACACCTGCCGCCTCACACTTAAAAAGCATGGACCACCAGGGTGCCCTTGACATCCAGGTCACTGCAATCATATCCTTGTTCGCTGGATGATAACAGTCGGTCTGAACTTGAAAATCGTTTTATCTTCCTCGTGGGATTCCACGGCTTAAACACATAACACTGCTTGAGCTGGCTATATACACGTGTGTGCGCGCGCGCACGTGTACGAGGGGCGTTCAGAAAGTAATGCACCACATCGTTTTTCTCAGGAGCTGTTTATTCAAAAAGCATGAAATTTATACACAATATACATGGATATGTCAGGTAAACATCGGTATTAGTCAACATAATCCCCATCAACTTGTACGGCTTTATGCCAGCGCGAAACAAGTGCATGTATTCCTAGCCCGTACTAGATTTTGTCTTGATCATGTAGCCATTTCTTCGCTGCATGAATCACTCCTTCATCATCTTCAAACCTTGTCCCACGGAGTGCATCTTTAAGTGGACCAAATAGATGAAAATCAGAGGGTGCCAAATCGGGACTATAGGGTGGATGGGGTAATACAGTCCAACCCAATTTGGTAATTGCTTCCCGTGTTGCCAGACTTGTGTGAGGTCGCGCATTGTCGTGAAGGAGAAGCAGGTCTGCTGGATTCTTGTGCGGCCGAACTCTGTGAAAACACTGATTGAGTTTTTTCTATGTCTTAATGTAAGCTTGCGAATTGATTGTCTCTCCTCTTGGCATAACTTCCATAAGAATCACACCTTCAATGTCCCAAAAGACAGTGATCATGACCTTTCCAACAGAAGGAATTGTCTTGAATTTCTTTCTTCGTTGTGATTGCGGATGATGCCATTCCATTGACTGTCTTTTTGTCTCAGGTTCAAAATGATGTGCCCAGGTTTCGTCACCTGTAACGATCTTAGCCAAAAAGTTCTCTCCATCAGCATTGAAACGATCCAACAATTCAGAAGAAATTGCTTTCCTTTGCTATCGGTGGTCATTTGTGAGACTTCGAGGAACACATCTTGCGCAAACCTTAGAAAATCCGAGAATTTGTATAACTGCATTTGCACTACCAATGCTGACTGACAGCTGTAAGGCCAATTGTTGAGTAGTGATTCGCCTATCAGTAAGAATAATGCCCTCAGCGCATTTCAACATTTCTGCGTTGGTGGCTGTGGCAGGACGACCACAGCGCGGCCGATCAAGCAGCTCCGTATCTCCACTTCCTGATTCTTTGATTATCTGAACCCAGCGACTGACTGTACTCCTGTCGACTGCAAAACTTCCATACACACCACATAGACGCTTGTGAATGTTCACAACAGTTTCCTTCTCTGCAACGAGAAATTCTATCACAATTCGCTGCTTATAACGCAAGTTGCTAACACGCTCCATTTCAACGGTTTAGAGCAGCCGTATTATTTGGCCGGTTGCAGTGCAATTTGGTGCACACAATTGGCACATGCCATATTTGAAGTGTGCAAAATTTCATGCTTCTACCTTCATTATTAGCTGAGAAAAACGATGTGGTGCATTACTTTCTGAACGCCCCTCGTACATTTTATTTTTAATCTCGATACAGTGTTTAATTATTCCAATACCTGTACATATTTGTACTCCCCGTTATTATAGTTCAATATATTTTTACACATACACGCACGCACACACACACTCACCGAGAGAGAGAGAGAGAGAGAGAGAGAGAGAGAGAGAGAGAGAGAGAAAGAGAGTATGACGTCAATAACCTGACCACGTTAGTGTCGTGAAATGACGTTTGTCTCACATCACGAATTCTCTGACCATACAGCGCACCATACATTGTAGAAAGAAATGATACACTGACCAATGAAAACGCTTTCTTGGTCCTGTGTTTACTACCGCTTAGGAAATTAAAGATGGCAAGGCCCTATCTGTGTAACCTGATTAAATTCGGAATTTCACTACAGCATTTTAGAAGAAGTACCACTTAAAAGAGGGTATCAACACAATATTAGGGATATTACTCTACCCGTAAGTAATAATACTTTTACTAATACTAATATAGGACGGGAGAAATCTTGGGTTGAATGCATTCGAAGCTTCAGGTTGTCCTAAATTTAGTACAAGGGATATTGACATAAGTCTTGGGCCTGACCATGAAGGACATGTCACAGAGAGCTGAAATTGTGTATAGTGTTTATTCCTTGTCAGTACAGCCACCGTCTGAATTGACACACTTCTGCCATCTCTGCTTGACCTTGAAAAGACCGTGGGAGTAGAATACCCTATTTTTCAAACTAAACCAGTCATCACATGCCAGTATAACCTCTTTATCGCTGTCAAAATGATTTCCTTTTAGCTGTTTTTTTAAGATTTGGGAATAGAAAAAAGTCTGATGGAGCCAAATCTGGAGAATATGGTGGGTGTGGAAGAATTTCAATATTCAAATCGTTGACTGCTAGCTGCACAAGCCGTGCTTTGTGAGAGGGCGCGTTGTCTTGAAGCAAAGGAAGAGTTTGAGTGCGCATTATCCCTCGTTTCCTGGTCACAACCTTTCTTAGTTTGGTGAGAAGATCTGCATAGTACTGTCCATTAACGAGGCAGATAATCTTTCAAAAGGACACCTTTGCCATCCCAAAAAAGTCAGCATCACTTTTCCTGCAGATTTCTGCGCTCTCGGCTTGACAGGTGTTAGGGAGCCCGGGGTTTTCCATTGCATGCTGGCAATTTTGGATTTGGGGTCATAATGGTGTACCCAAGTCTCATCTACTGTTACCATGGTCGCCAAAAGATTTTTTTACTGACACTATTTGAGCAACTGTTGACAGCAATTTGCCCTCGTTTGCTTTTGTTCACGTGTCAACAGTCGCGGAATCCAGCGTGTACACACTTTTCTCATGTTCAATCTGTTGTGTAAAATTCTATAAACTGTTCTTTCATTTAGTTTTACTCTACTAGCTATCTCCACAATTGTCATTTTTCGATCCTGGTCAATGATTTTCTTCACTCTTGTTGCATTTTCATCATTGCACTCTGAGGCTGGTCTACCAGATCTTGGCAGATCAGTAACATTTGAGCGGCCGCACTTAAACTGTTAGCACCAGTTTTTTTACCGAAGTATATGAAGGACAAGAATCACGAAACACTGGTTCCATCTCCCTGAGTATTTCTGTAGGTGTTTTTCCCTGAAACATCAGAAATTTTATCACAGCTCTGGCCTCCTTCTTTTCAATTGTTTTGTCAAATCTTTGGAGCAGCAGATCCGGTCAATATGGTACATTGCGCCGTGCACAGTAGCGGGAAAACCCAATGAAGAAACAAACGCGTACTTCACACATTCAGTGCAAATATGATGAACTTTAAATGCGCCAAGTTTCATCTTCCTCCTGTGACTCCTTCATGGTCAGGCCCAAGACTTATGTCAATCCCCTTGTAGTTTAAACAATGCATACTATACGCACTATAAATAGACTGGCCCTAACGAACTCGGTTTGTCACTATTATTTGAAAACACAGCAAGTGAGGGAAAGAAGAGCATATGTTAAATGCAAGTGTTGCCCTCTGTACCTGATTAGCAGACCTTAATCAACCATTAAGGGCTTGTCTGTGTGTGCCTGAGGGTTTAATCCTTTAACCTAAAGTCTACAAATAAGAAGAGGCTCCTAGTACTAACGTTGCAACGAATGCAGTGCCAGTCAGTGATAGCAGGTCAGTCATACCGTGTGTAGCTACTGGAACGATTTCATCTGAAGATAATATCCAGCATTAAAGGGAGCCATCTGCAGTGACTCAGCTAAGTTGCGTAAGGCAACTGTACAGCTTATACATACTCACAAAAAACATAAACGCATCCAGTTTGTGATGACCATAATAGTACAGTTTTCAATAAACTTATAATAATAATAATAATTCTTCAAGTGAATGATCAAGCAAGCTAATTTTGTCTACAAGATGATAGACATTTTGACCCAAGTGAAAAACATTTGTTGAACTGTTTTATTTATTTACTGTTGTAAAATCTTTGGTTTTTAAACCTTTTCAAAATAGAAAAGAGTATACGTACAACTAAATTGTAAATATTCACCAGCAGACTTTCTTACATTATTTAAGTTAAGTTACAGTTCTTGTTGGTGAATGTATTTAAACTTAATTACCCCTAGCAGAGTTAAATACAATAATAATTAACATATTAATAAAGGAGGATCAGGAGAGGTAGCAGTTAGCGAATCAGAGAAATACTTTACCATCCTCTCTGGTAACTTACATAGCTTGACCCTACCTTTATTGTCTATACACCCTTACTCTCTTCAGAGAAGGGGGTTTTACTGATAAGACCAGACTCTTATCTGGCACTATCCTGGTATCATCTGATACACCTTTTTGTCCAGGATATCTTATTTTTAATAACATCTGAACCTCTCGCGACATCTGTTGTCTCAGTCCGGGATTTCTTTTACTACTCTGGGGTCTTTTCTGAGACATTCAGTCTTTTAATAGTTATTTACATCCTCTGAGTTAGCAGTAGGAGTAAAAATTAAAAATAAAATAAAAGTCAGAATAAACTCAAGCTAAATAAAGAACAGTGAAGTACTATTGTGTACTAAACAAAATTTTGGTGACTGGATACGCTGACAGTGGTCTTTTAATTAATTAGCCTTGTATTAATTAGGTGTGTGTTTGGTCTGTTGATAGTAGTGATTGAGTGTCTGCAACTATTAGTATGGCAGACTTGGCAAAGTTTAGGTCTGCTACAGTGCAGGTGGCAAAAGAGTTTGGGTTAAGTGGGGAGGCTCTTATTCAATATGTCACTACTGAATGTGACAAGTATATAGAAAGAGAAGATAAGAAGTTGGAAACAGAAAGGAGGTTACAAATAGAAGCTGAAGCTAAAAGTAAACAGATAGAAGCTGATAATGAAGCTAAGAAATTACAACTAGAAGCTGATATGGAGGCTAAACAAATAGAAGCTAATAAGGAAGCTAAGAAACTAGAGGCTGAGTAAAAAGACAGGTTGCTGAAAGGGAGGCTGAGGAAAAGAGGTTGCAAAGGGAACATGAATTGAGGTTGAAAGAGCTTGAACTTCAAGGACATGTTACAGGAACTGGAAGTAGCCCAACTACCTCTGACATTAGTGCAAGTCAATGTGCCTCAAATGGAGCCATGAACTTTCACTTGGACCCATTTTGTGGAGAAAGAAGATGATACTGAGTCTTATCTAAGTAGGTACGAGAGATTAGCTACTAACTATGGCTTAGAGAAAGAGAAATGGAGCCTTAAGTTATCACAAGGGCTGAGAGGAGCTTCTTATGAAGTTTTTACAAAACTTGGTAGAGAAGACCAAGAAGATTATGATATCTTGAAGCAGGCATTGCTGGTTAGATATGAGAAAAACTCAGAATTTTATAGAAAAAAATTCAGAACTGCCAAGCTACTTTCTGGAGAAACTTACCACCAATTCTCTGCAAGATTAGAAACCTACTTGGAGAAGTGGACTACTCTTGGAAAGTGTCAAGACCTAAAAGAAATGGTCATGATGGAGCAAGTGAGAGAGTCTATGCCTCCAGACATGAGAAAATTTCTTATGGAACAAAGTGCAGAGAGATTGGGGGAGATTTTAACAGTTGCTGAGAGATATCAGGCAGCCCAGAAAGAGATAGCAGGAATTAGGAAGAAGCAGGTAGAAAATAGTAGACCACCCCCAAACCAAAATGAGTATGATAATAGGGACCAACAATCCCACAGATACAAACAAGACTATGACAAACCCAGATTTGATCATAAAAACAGGAACCCTCAGGTACAAGATAATAAACCCTACAGACAGGGAAATAAGTGGTGCAAAATTTGCAAAATGAACAACCACAACACAGTGGAATGTGGTAAGAAAGTCCCTCCATATCCCGCTGCATGTATGATAACAGTGGGAAAGGGCAGGAAGGAACCGACAGCAAGTCGGGTAGATCTCCATCATCCCCCCATCTGTGAAGAAGTAACATGTAATGGCAATAAGATTATGTGCCTTTATGATTCAGGATTGGAATATGACTCAGTTGTGAGTGCTTCCTTGGTGAACCCTGATCAATATACCACAGAAAAAAGTGGAGATACAAAGGGCATTAAAAGGAACAGCCACCATGACACTTCCTATAGCAAGGATAAATGTCAGAACTCGCTACGTGGAAGGAGTGATCAGTGCAGCATTGTGTGATGATCCTAATTACCTGCTGGTGTTAGGAAGAAAAATATATTTTCTAGGGGACCCAATAAAACCTGTGATCATGGCAACACTCCAAGTCAGGTCAACCCCTAGGAAGGAGGAGGAAATACCACTTAATATTCATCGGAAAAAGATGAAAAAAGCCCAGGCTAAAAATAGATAATTAAAATCTTGCTTTGGCAAATTGCCAGACAGCCATAACCCCACTAAGAAAGGACAGTTCTATTTGAAGGATGGATTGCTTTACAGAAAAGCTGGAGCAGGACAAAATGGATATGGACAGTTAGTACTGCCATTGAGTTACAGGGACAAAGGCTATGGAATTAACACATGTTGTATCAGACGGTGGACATGGGAAAATTGGTACCACCTGTCAAAGAGCATCTGTGAAATATTATTGGCCAGGTATTGCTGAAGACATATTTCAGTATGTGACCGCCTGTGCACAATGTAGCAAGGTAAACTCCACATGTGGAGAAACGCAACAGGACCTAGAAACGCATTGCGGTGAAAATAGGCCTGAAAATAAAAAGGATAAGGTAGACATAGTGGGTAGGACAGCACCTTCTCACACCCAGTCTTCCAATAAACTAGTTACCATGTCAACTCTCCATCTCGTACAGAGAGGGGAAACAACCCATCCCGCACCAGCACAAATGTGTTCTGAATTCTTGGAACTGGCTAAAAATAGAATTATGGTTAGTCGGCCAACTTTGAAAATGAAACTGCGGGGCAACCCCAGAAAAATTGGAAGTGGGAGAGTGGGCAATTGGCCTAATGCTCAGCTCACTTCACGCTACGGCTATTAAATTAGCATTATGAGGGCACCGGCAACAGTGGTAGTTGGCCGGCCCTACACGGTCCATTGGAAGTTTTCTCACAGACATGGACTGAGATTATACATTATATAGCAATGCTACAGGGAGAATTGATTTCTTGGTGCAGGAAATTCATTTCCCCATATGAATCATATTATCGCTCCAGTGAGGTTTAACTGAGAGAACCCTCTGGTGAAAATAGGCTCTGTCTGGATTTGGGAAATAATCACAGTACCAGAGTCACTAGTGAATCTAGATAAGGGCATTACCAGATTCCCGTCAAGCCTGAGCTCAGACCATTGCTGGCTGTGAGCACTTCGGAGGGGCACTATGAGTTCCATTGGTTGCTTTTTGGGTTGAAGAATACTCCGAGTGTTTTATCCAGGATGATGAGGAAATTACTGGATCCCTTATGAAACTCAGCCATCACCTAATTTTATAGATGACATCCTCATAACTATTGGAACCTTGAGGAACATCTAACACCTCTGGACATGTCATTGAACAGATTCAGAGAAGGGTAATGGTGAACATTAATTGATAATCAGCAATAAGACAGGCAGCAGCACCTGTGCTGTTTATTAATATAACATGCGGTATTATCCCTGGATCTCAGAGGCTTGAGGCAAAATTCTTGAGTAGTGCCTACTTGAAGTCACCCACCTGAAGGAAACCAGGAGAAGAGTAAGGCAGAAAAAAATCCCATAGTGGAAGAATGTCATGATTGTGAATCCAGACAGGAAGCTCCAATAGCGGATTTACGCTTTTGAATTGGGAGGCTATGTCGTGAAATGACGTCTGTCTCACATCACAAATTCTCTGACCATACCGCGCACCATACATTGTAGAAAGATATGATACAATGACCAATGAAAATGCTTTCTTGGTCCTGTGTTTACTACCGCTTAGGAAATTAAAGATGGCAAGGCCCTATCTGTGTAACCTGATTAAATTCGGAATTTCACTACAGCATTTTAGAAGAAGTACCACTTGAAAGAGGGTATCAACACAATATTAGGGATATTACTCTACCCGCAAGTAATAATACTTTTACTAATACTAATATAGGACATGAGAAATCTTGGGTTGAATGCATTCGAAGCTTCAGGTTGTCCTAAATTTAGTAGTTTAAACTATGCATACTATAAAATGCAATTTGGAAACTAAAAGATTATTATATAGATATATAAAGCCTAATCCCAAGTATAATTTAAGCTTTGGGGAAATAAAATCGCATCAGGAATAACGGAGATAATAATAAAAGTATTTTTCCTACATTGTACGATAGGCAAAAAGGTACCCACATTTTCTGATCGTGATTACATTCTTCGGGATGCCCATCTCGTACGTCCGAGGTCGCACTATAAATAGACTGGCCTAACGAACTCGGTTTGTCACTATTATTTGAAAACACAGCAAGTGAGGGAAAGAAGAGCATATGTTAATGCAAGTGTTTGCCTTCTGTACCTGATTAGCAACCTTAATCAACCATTAAGGGCTTGTCTGTGTGTGCCTGAGGGTTTAATCCTTTAACCTAAAGTCTACAAATAAGAAGAGGCTCCTAGTACTAACGTTGCAACGAATGCAGTGCCAGTCTGTGAAAGCAGGCCAGTCATCATGTGTGTAGCTACTGGAACGATTTCATCTGAAGATTCTATCCAGCATTAAAGGGAGCCATCTGCAGTGACTCAGCTAAGTTGCTTAAGGCAACTGTACAGCTTATACATACTCACAAAAAACATAAACGCATCCAGTTTGTGATGACCATAATAGTACAGTTTCAATAAACTTATAATAATAATAATAATTCTTCAAGTGAATGATCAAGCAAGCTAATTTTGTCTACAAGATGATAGACATTTTGACCCAAGTGAAAAACATTTGTTGAACTGTTTTATTTATTTACTGTTGTAAAATCTTTGGTTTTAAACCTTTTCAAAATAGAAAAGAGTATACGTACAACTAAATTGTAAATATTCACCAGCAGACTTTCTTACATTATTTAAGTTAAGTTACAGTTCTTGTTGGTGAATGTATTTAAACTTAATTACCCCTAGCAGAGTTAAATACAATAATAATTAACATATTAATAAAGGAGGATCAGGAGAGGTAGCAGTTAGCGAATCAGAGAAATACTTTACCATCCTCTCTGGTAACTTACATAGCTTGACCCTACCTTTATTGTCTATACACCCTTACTCTCTTCAGAGAAGGGGGTTTTACTGATAAGACCAGACTCTTATCTGGCACTATCCTGGTATCATCTGATACACCTTTTTGTCCAGGATATCTTATTTTTAATAACATCTGAACCTCTCGCGACATCTGTTGTCTCAGTCCGGGATTTCTTTTACTACTCTGGGGTCTTTTCTGAGACATTCAGTCTTTTAATAGTTATTTACATCCTCTGAGTTAGCAGTAGGAGTAAAAATTAAAAATAAAATAAAAGTCAGAATAAACTCAAGCTAAATAAAGAACAGTGAAGTACTATTGTGTACTAAACAAAATTTTGGTGACTGGATACGCTGACAGTGGTCTTTTAATTAATTAGCCTTGTATTAATTAGGTGTGTGTTTGGTCTGTTGATAGTAGTGATTGAGTGTCTGCAACTATTAGTATGGCAGACTTGGCAAAGTTTAGGTCTGCTACAGTGCAGGTGGCAAAAGAGTTTGGGTTAAGTGGGGAGGCTCTTATTCAATATGTCACTACTGAATGTGACAAGTATATAGAAAGAGAAGATAAGAAGTTGGAAACAGAAAGGAGGTTACAAATAGAAGCTGAAGCTAAAAGTAAACAGATAGAAGCTGATAATGAAGCTAAGAAATTACAACTAGAAGCTGATATGGAGGCTAAACAAATAGAAGCTAATAAGGAAGCTAAGAAAACTAGAGGCTGAGTAAAGAAGACAGGTTGCTGAAAGGGAGGCTGAGGAAAAGAGGTTGCAAAGGGAACATGAATTGAGGTTGAAAGAGCTTGAACTTCAAGGACATGTTACAGGAACTGGAAGTAGCCCAACTACCTCTGACATTAGTGCAAGTCAATGTGCCTCAAATGGAGCCATGAACTTTCACTTGGACCCATTTGTGGAGAAAGAAGATGATACTGAGTCTTATCTAAGTAGGTACGAGAGATTAGCTACTAACTATGGCTTAGAGAAAGAGAAATGGAGCCTTAAGTTATCACAAGGGCTGAGAGGAGCTTCTTATGAAGTTTTTACAAAACTTGGTAGAGAAGACCAAGAAGATTATGATATCTTGAAGCAGGCATTGCTGGTTAGATATGAGAAAAAACTCAGAATTTTATAGAAAAAAATTCAGAACTGCCAAGCTACTTTCTGGAGAAACTTACCACCAATTCTCTGCAAGATTAGAAACCTACTTGGAGAAGTGGACTACTCTTGGAAAGTGTCAAGACCTAAAAGAAATGGTCATGATGGAGCAAGTGAGAGAGTCTATGCCTCCAGACATGAGAAAATTTCTTATGGAACAAAGTGCAGAGAGATTGGGGGAGATTTTAACAGTTGCTGAGAGATATCAGGCAGCCCAGAAAGAGATAGCAGGAATTAGGAAGAAGCAGGTAGAAAATAGTAGACCACCCCCAAACCAAAATGAGTATGATAATAGGGACCAACAATCCCACAGATACAAACAAGACTATGACAAACCCAGATTTGATCATAAAAACAGGAACCCTCAGGTACAAGATAATAAACCCTACAGACAGGGAAATAAGTGGTGCAAAATTTGCAAAATGAACAACCACAACACAGTGGAATGTGGTAAGAAAGTCCCTCCATATCCCGCTGCATGTATGATAACAGTGGGAAAGGGCAGGAAGGAACCGACAGCAAGTCGGGTAGATCTCCATCATCCCCCCATCTGTGAAGAAGTAACATGTAATGGCAATAAGATTATGTGCCTTTATGATTCAGGATTGGAATATGACTCAGTTGTGAGTGCTTCCTTGGTGAACCCTGATCAATATACCACAGACAAAAGTGGAGATACAAAGGGCATTAAAAGGAACAGCCACCATGACACTTCCTATAGCAAGGATAAATGTCAGAACTCGCTACGTGGAAGGAGTGATCAGTGCAGCATTGTGTGATGATCCTAATTACCTGCTGGTGTTAGGAAGAAAATATATTTTTCTAGGGGACCCAATAAAACCTGTGATCATGGGCAACACTCCAAGTCAGGTCAACCCCTAGGAAGGAGGAGGAAATACCACTTAATATTCATCGGAAAAAGATGAAAAAAGCCCAGGCTAAAAATAGATAATTAAAAATCTTGCTTTGGCAAATTGCCAGACAGCCATAACCCCACTAAGAAAGGACAGTTCTATTTGAAGGATGGATTGCTTTACAGAAAAGCTGGAGCAGGACAAAATGGATATGGACAGTTAGTACTGCCATTGAGTTACAGGGACAAAGGCTATGGAATTAACACATGTTGTATCAGACGGTGGACATGGGAAAATTGGTACCACCTGTCAAAGAGCATCTGTGAAATATTATTGGCCAGGTATTGCTGAAGACATATTTCAGTATGTGACCGCCTGTGCACAATGTAGCAAGGTAAACTCCACATGTGGAGAAACGCAACAGGACCTAGAAAACGCATTGCGGTGAAAATAGGCCTGAAAATAAAAAGGATAAGGTAGACATAGTGGGTAGGACAGCACCTTCTCACACCCAGTCTTCCAATAAACTAGTTACCATGTCAACTCTCCATCTCGTACAGAGAGGGGAAACAACCCATCCCGCACCAGCACAAATGTGTTCTGAATTCTTGGAACTGGCTAAAAATAGAATTATGGTTAGTCAGCCAACTTTGAAAATGAAACTGCGGGGCAACCCCAGAAAAATTGGAAGTGGGAGAGTGGGCAATTGGCCTAATGCTCAGCTCACTTCACGCTACGGCTATTAAATTAGCATTATGAGGGCACCGGCAACAGTGGTAGTTGGCCGGCCCTACACGGTCCATTGGAAGTTTTCTCACAGACATGGACTGAGATTATACATTATATAGCAATGCTACAGGGAGAATTGATTTCTTGGTGCAGGAAATTCATTTCCCCATATGAATCATATTATCGCTCCAGTGAGGTTTAACTGAGAGAACCCTCTGGTGAAAATAGGCTCTGTCTGGATTTGGGAAATAATCACAGTACCAGAGTCACTAGTGAATCTAGATAAGGGCATTACCAGATTCCCGTCAAGCCTGAGCTCAGACCATTGCTGGCTGTGAGCACTTCGGAGGGGCACTATGAGTTCCATTGGTTGCTTTTTGGGTTGAAGAATACTCCGAGTGTTTTATCCAGGATGATGAGGAAATTACTGGATCCCTTATGAAACTCAGCCATCACCTAATTTTATAGATGACATCCTCATAACTATTGGAACCTTGAGGAACATCTAACACCTCTGGACATGTCATTGAACAGATTCAGAGAAGGGTAATGGTGAACATTAATTGATAATCAGCAATAAGACAGGCAGCAGCACCTGTGCTGTTTATTAATATAACATGCGGTATTATCCCTGGATCTCAGAGGCTTGAGGCAAAATTCTTGAGTAGTGCCTACTTGAAGTCACCCACCTGAAGGAAACCAGGAGAAGAGTAAGGCAGAAAAAATCCCATAGTGGAAGAATGTCATGATTGTGAATCCAGACAGGAAGCTCCAATAGCGGATTTACGCTTTTGAATTGGGAGGCTATGTCGTGAAATGACGTCTGTCTCACATCACAAATTCTCTGACCATACCGCGCACCATACATTGTAGAAAGATATGATACAATGACCAATGAAAATGCTTTCTTGGTCCTGTGTTTACTACCGCTTAGGAAATTAAAGATGGCAAGGCCCTATCTGTGTAACCTGATTAAATTCGGAATTTCACTACAGCATTTTAGAAGAAGTACCACTTGAAAGAGGGTATCAACACAATATTAGGGATATTACTCTACCCGCAAGTAATAATACTTTTACTAATACTAATATAGGACATGAGAAATCTTGGGTTGAATGCATTCGAAGCTTCAGGTTGTCCTAAATTTAGTAGTTTAAACTATGCATACTATAAAATGCAATTTGGAAACTAAAAGATTATTATATAGATATATAAAGCCTAATCCCAAGTATAATTTAAGCTTTGGGGAAATAAAATCGCATCAGGAATAACGGAGATAATAATAAAAGTATTTTTCCTACATTGTACGATAGGCAAAAAGGTACCCACATTTTCTGATCGTGATTACATTCTTCGGGATGCCCATCTCGTACGTCCGAGGTCGCACTATAAATAGACTGGCCTAACGAACTCGGTTTGTCACTATTATTTGAAAACACAGCAAGTGAGGGAAAGAAGAGCATATGTTAATGCAAGTGTTTGCCTTCTGTACCTGATTAGCAGACCTTAATCAACCATTAAGGGCTTGTCTGTGTGTGCCTGAGGGTTTAATCCTTTAACCTAAAGTCTACAAATAAGAAGAGGCTCCTAGTACTAACGTTGCAACGAATGCAGTGCCAGTCTGTGAAAGCAGGCCAGTCATCATGTGTGTAGCTACTGGAACGATTTCATCTGAAGATTCTATCCAGCATTAAAGGGAGCCATCTGCAGTGACTCAGCTAAGTTGCTTAAGGCAACTGTACAGCTTATACATACTCACGAAAAACATAAACGCATCCAGTTTGTGATGACCATAATAGTACAGTTTTCAATAAACTTATAATAATAATAATAATTCTTCAAGTGAATGATCAAGCAAGCTAATTTTGTCTACAAGATGATAGACATTTTGACCCAAGTGAAAAACATTTGTTGAACTGTTTTATTTATTTACTGTTGTAAAATCTTTGGTTTTAAACCTTTTCAAAATAGAAAAGAGTATACGTACAACTAAATTGTAAATATTCACCAGCAGACTTTCTTACATTATTTAAGTTAAGTTACAGTTCTTGTTGGTGAATGTATTTAAACTTAATTACCCCTAGCAGAGTTAAAATACAATAATAATTAACATATTAATAAAGGAGGATCAGGAGAGGTAGCAGTTAGCGAATCAGAGAAATACTTTACCATCCTCTCTGGTAACTTACATAGCTTGACCCTACCTTTATTGTCTATACACCCTTACTCTCTTCAGAGAAGGGGGTTTTACTGATAAGACCAGACTCTTATCTGGCACTATCCTGGTATCATCTGATACACCTTTTTGTCCAGGATAGCGTATATTTAAATACCATCTGAACCTCTCGCGACATCTGTTGTCTCAGTCCGGGATTTCTTTTACTACTCTGGGGTCTTTTCTGAGACATTCAGTCTTTTAATAGTTATTTACATCCTCTGAGTTAGCAGTAGGAGTAAAAATTAAAAATAAAATAAAAGTCAGAATAAACTCAAGCTAAATAAAGAACAGTGAAGTACTATTGTGTACTAAACAAAATTTTGGTGACTGGATACGCTGACAGTGGTCTTTTAATTAATTAGCCTTGTATTAATTAGGTGTGTGTTTGGTCTGTTGATAGTAGTGATTGAGTGTCTGCAACTATTAGTATGGCAGACTTGGCAAAGTTTAGGTCTGCTACAGTGCAGGTGGCAAAAGAGTTTGGGTTAAGTGGGGAGGCTCTTATTCAATATGTCACTACTGAATGTGACAAGTATATAGAAAGAGAAGATAAGAAGTTGGAAACAGAAAGGAGGTTACAAATAGAAGCTGAAGCTAAAAGTAAACAGATAGAAGCTGATAATGAAGCTAAGAAATTACAACTAGAAGCTGATATGGAGGCTAAACAAATAGAAGCTAATAAGGAAGCTAAGAAACTAGAGGCTGAGTAAAGAAGACAGGTTGCTGAAAGGGAGGCTGAGGAAAAGAGGTTGCAAAGGGAACATGAATTGAGGTTGAAAGAGCTTGAACTTCAAGGACATGTTACAGGAACTGGAAGTAGCCCAACTACCTCTGACATTAGTGCAAGTCAATGTGCCTCAAATGGAGCCATGAACTTTCACTTGGACCCATTTGTGGAGAAAGAAGATGATACTGAGTCTTATCTAAGTAGGTACGAGAGATTAGCTACTAACTATGGCTTAGAGAAAGAGAAATGGAGCCTTAAGTTATCACAAGGGCTGAGAGGAGCTTCTTATGAAGTTTTTACAAAACTTGGTAGAGAAGACCAAGAAGATTATGATATCTTGAAGCAGGCATTGCTGGTTAGATATGAGAAAAACTCAGAATTTTATAGAAAAAAATTCAGAACTGCCAAGCTACTTTCTGGAGAAACTTACCACCAATTCTCTGCAAGATTAGAAACCTACTTGGAGAAGTGGACTACTCTTGGAAAGTGTCAAGACCTAAAAGAAATGGTCATGATGGAGCAAGTGAGAGAGTCTATGCCTCCAGACATGAGAAAATTTCTTATGGAACAAAGTGCAGAGAGATTGGGGGAGATTTTAACAGTTGCTGAGAGATATCAGGCAGCCCAGAAAGAGATAGCAGGAATTAGGAAGAAGCAGGTAGAAAATAGTAGACCACCCCCAAACCAAAATGAGTATGATAATAGGGACCAACAATCCCACAGATACAAACAAGACTATGACAAACCCAGATTTGATCATAAAAACAGGAACCCTCAGGTACAAGATAATAAACCCTACAGACAGGGAAATAAGTGGTGCAAAATTTGCAAAATGAACAACCACAACACAGTGGAATGTGGTAAGAAAGTCCCTCCATATCCCGCTGCATGTATGATAACAGTGGGAAAGGGCAGGAAGGAACCGACAGCAAGTCGGGTAGATCTCCATCATCCCCCCATCTGTGAAGAAGTAACATGTAATGGCAATAAGATTATGTGCCTTTATGATTCAGGATTGGAATATGACTCAGTTGTGAGTGCTTCCTTGGTGAACCCTGATCAATATACCACAGACAAAGTGGAGATACAAAGGGCATTAAAAGGAACAGCCACCATGACACTTCCTATAGCAAGGATAAATGTCAGAACTCGCTACGTGGAAGGAGTGATCAGTGCAGCATTGTGTGATGATCCTAATTACCTGCTGGTGTTAGGAAGAAAATATATTTTTTCTAGGGGACCCAATAAAACCTGTGATCATGGCAACACTCCAAGTCAGGTCAACCCCTAGGAAGGAGGAGGAAATACCACTTAATATTCATCGGAAAAAGATGAAAAAAGCCCAGGCTAAAAATAGATAATTAAAATCTTGCTTTGGCAAATTGCCAGACAGCCATAACCCCACTAAGAAAGGACAGTTCTATTTGAAGGATGGATTGCTTTACAGAAAAGCTGGAGCAGGACAAAATGGATATGGACAGTTAGTACTGCCATTGAGTTACAGGGACAAAGGCTATGGAATTAACACATGTTGTATCAGACGGTGGACATGGGAAAATTGGTACCACCTGTCAAAGAGCATCTGTGAAATATTATTGGCCAGGTATTGCTGAAGACATATTTCAGTATGTGACCGCCTGTGCACAATGTAGCAAGGTAAACTCCACATGTGGAGAAACGCAACAGGACCTAGAAACGCATTGCGGTGAAAATAGGCCTGAAAATAAAAAGGATAAGGTAGACATAGTGGGTAGGACAGCACCTTCTCACACCCAGTCTTCCAATAAACTAGTTACCATGTCAACTCTCCATCTCGTACAGAGAGGGGAAACAAACCCATCCCGCACCAGCACAAATGTGTTCTGAATTCTTGGAACTGGCTAAAAATAGAATTATGGTTAGTCGGCCAACTTTGAAAATGAAACTGCGGGGCAACCCCAGAAAAATTGGAAGTGGGAGAGTGGGCAATTGGCCTAATGCTCAGCTCACTTCACGCTACGGCTATTAAATTAGCATTATGAGGGCACCGGCAACAGTGGTAGTTGGCCGGCCCTACACGGTCCATTGGAAGTTTTCTCACAGACATGGACTGAGATTATACATTATATAGCAATGCTACAGGGAGAATTGATTTCTTGGTGCAGGAAATTCATTTCCCCATATGAATCATATTATCGCTCCAGTGAGGTTTAACTGAGAGAACCCTCTGGTGAAAATAGGCTCTGTCTGGATTTGGGAAATAATCACAGTACCAGAGTCACTAGTGAATCTAGATAAGGGCATTACCAGATTCCCGTCAA
This sequence comes from Oreohelix idahoensis, assembly GCA_024509875.1. Lineage (NCBI taxonomy): Eukaryota > Metazoa > Mollusca > Gastropoda > Stylommatophora > Oreohelicidae > Oreohelix > Oreohelix idahoensis. Next base: position 55,725 of record JAMPIV010018148.1, on the reverse strand, counting down.
GCCTGAGCTCAGACCATTGCTGGCTGTGAGCACTTCGGAGGGGCACTATGAGTTCCATTGGTTGCTTTTTGGGTTGAAGAATACTCCGAGTGTTTTATCCAGGATGATGAGGAAATTACTGGATCCCTTATGAAACTCAGCCATCACCTAATTTTATAGATGACATCCTCATAACTATTGGAACCTTGAGGAACATCTAACACCTCTGGACATGTCATTGAACAGATTCAGAGAAGGGTAATGGTGAACATTAATTGATAATCAGCAATAAGACAGGCAGCAGCACCTGTGCTGTTTATTAATATAACATGCGGTATTATCCCTGGATCTCAGAGGCTTGAGGCAAAATTCTTGAGTAGTGCCTACTTGAAGTCACCCACCTGAAGGAAACCAGGAGAAGAGTAAGGCAGAAAAAAATCCCATAGTGGAAGAATGTCATGATTGTGAATCCAGACAGGAAGCTCCAATAGCGGATTTACGCTTTTGAATTGGGAGGCTATGTCGTGAAATGACGTCTGTCTCACATCACAAATTCTCTGACCATACCGCGCACCATACATTGTAGAAAGATATGATACAATGACCAATGAAAATGCTTTCTTGGTCCTGTGTTTACTACCGCTTAGGAAATTAAAGATGGCAAGGCCCTATCTGTGTAACCTGATTAAATTCGGAATTTCACTACAGCATTTTAGAAGAAGTACCACTTGAAAGAGGGTATCAACACAATATTAGGGATATTACTCTACCCGCAAGTAATAATACTTTTACTAATACTAATATAGGACATGAGAAATCTTGGGTTGAATGCATTCGAAGCTTCAGGTTGTCCTAAATTTAGTAGTTTAAACTATGCATACTATAAAATGCAATTTGGAAACTAAAAGATTATTATATAGATATATAAAGCCTAATTCCAAGTATAATTTAAGATTTGAGTGAATAAAATCGCATCAGGAATAACGGAGATAATAATAAAAGTATTTTTCCTACATTGTACGATAGGCAAAAAGGTACCCACATTTTCTGATCGTGATTACATTCTTCGGGATGCCCATCTCGTACGTCCGAGGTCGCACTATAAATAGACTGGCCTAACGAACTCGGTTTGTCACTATTATTTGAAAACACAGCAAGTGAGGGAAAGAAGAGCATATGTTAATGCAAGTGTTTGCCTTCTGTACCTGATTAGCAACCTTAATCAACCATTAAGGGCTTGTCTGTGTGTGCCTGAGGGTTTAATCCTTTAACCTAAAGTCTACAAATAAGAAGAGGCTCCTAGTACTAACGTTGCAACGAATGCAGTGCCAGTCTGTGAAAGCAGGCCAGTCATCATGTGTGTAGCTACTGGAACGATTTCATCTGAAGATTCTATCCAGCATTAAAGGGAGCCATCTGCAGTGACTCAGCTAAGTTGCTTAAGGCAACTGTACAGCTTATACATACTCACAAAAAACATAAACGCATCCAGTTTGTGATGACCATAATAGTACAGTTTCAATAAACTTATAATAATAATAATAATTCTTCAAGTGAATGATCAAGCAAGCTAATTTTGTCTACAAGATGATAGACATTTTGACCCAAGTGAAAAACATTTGTTGAACTGTTTTATTTATTTACTGTTGTAAAATCTTTGGTTTTAAACCTTTTCAAAATAGAAAAGAGTATACGTACAACTAAATTGTAAATATTCACCAGCAGACTTTCTTACATTATTTAAGTTAAGTTACAGTTCTTGTTGGTGAATGTATTTAAACTTAATTACCCCTAGCAGAGTTAAATACAATAATAATTAACATATTAATAAAGGAGGATCAGGAGAGGTAGCAGTTAGCGAATCAGAGAAATACTTTACCATCCTCTCTGGTAACTTACATAGCTTGACCCTACCTTTATTGTCTATACACCCTTACTCTCTTCAGAGAAGGGGGTTTTACTGATAAGACCAGACTCTTATCTGGCACTATCCTGGTATCATCTGATACACCTTTTTGTCCAGGATATCTTATTTTTAATAACATCTGAACCTCTCGCGACATCTGTTGTCTCAGTCCGGGATTTCTTTTACTACTCTGGGGTCTTTTCTGAGACATTCAGTCTTTTAATAGTTATTTACATCCTCTGAGTTAGCAGTAGGAGTAAAAATTAAAAATAAAATAAAAGTCAGAATAAACTCAAGCTAAATAAAGAACAGTGAAGTACTATTGTGTACTAAACAAAATTTTGGTGACTGGATACGCTGACAGTGGTCTTTTAATTAATTAGCCTTGTATTAATTAGGTGTGTGTTTTGGTCTGTTGATAGTAGTGATTGAGTGTCTGCAACTATTAGTATGGCAGACTTGGCAAAGTTTAGGTCTGCTACAGTGCAGGTGGCAAAAGAGTTTGGGTTAAGTGGGGAGGCTCTTATTCAATATGTCACTACTGAATGTGACAAGTATATAGAAAGAGAAGATAAGAAGTTGGAAACAGAAAGGAGGTTACAAATAGAAGCTGAAGCTAAAAGTAAACAGATAGAAGCTGATAATGAAGCTAAGAAATTACAACTAGAAGCTGATATGGAGGCTAAACAAATAGAAGCTAATAAGGAAGCTAAGAAACTAGAGGCTGAGTAAAGAAGACAGGTTGCTGAAAGGGAGGCTGAGGAAAAGAGGTTGCAAAGGGAACATGAATTGAGGTTGAAAGAGCTTGAACTTCAAGGACATGTTACAGGAACTGGAAGTAGCCCAACTACCTCTGACATTAGTGCAAGTCAATGTGCCTCAAATGGAGCCATGAACTTTCACTTGGACCCATTTGTGGAGAAAGAAGATGATACTGAGTCTTATCTAAGTAGGTACGAGAGATTAGCTACTAACTATGGCTTAGAGAAAGAGAAATGGAGCCTTAAGTTATCACAAGGGCTGAGAGGAGCTTCTTATGAAGTTTTTACAAAACTTGGTAGAGAAGACCAAGAAGATTATGATATCTTGAAGCAGGCATTGCTGGTTAGATATGAGAAAAACTCAGAATTTTATAGAAAAAAATTCAGAACTGCCAAGCTACTTTCTGGAGAAACTTACCACCAATTCTCTGCAAGATTAGAAACCTACTTGGAGAAGTGGACTACTCTTGGAAAGTGTCAAGACCTAAAAGAAATGGTCATGATGGAGCAAGTGAGAGAGTCTATGCCTCCAGACATGAGAAAATTTCTTATGGAACAAAGTGCAGAGAGATTGGGGGAGATTTTAACAGTTGCTGAGAGATATCAGGCAGCCCAGAAAGAGATAGCAGGAATTAGGAAGAAGCAGGTAGAAAATAGTAGACCACCCCCAAACCAAAATGAGTATGATAATAGGGACCAACAATCCCACAGATACAAACAAGACTATGACAAACCCAGATTTGATCATAAAAACAGGAACCCTCAGGTACAAGATAATAAACCCTACAGACAGGGAAATAAGTGGTGCAAAATTTGCAAAATGAACAACCACAACACAGTGGAATGTGGTAAGAAAGTCCCTCCATATCCCGCTGCATGTATGATAACAGTGGGAAAGGGCAGGAAGGAACCGACAGCAAGTCGGGTAGATCTCCATCATCCCCCCATCTGTGAAGAAGTAACATGTAATGGCAATAAGATTATGTGCCTTTATGATTCAGGATTGGAATATGACTCAGTTGTGAGTGCTTCCTTGGTGAACCCTGATCAATATACCACAGACAAAGTGGAGATACAAAGGGCATTAAAAGGAACAGCCACCATGACACTTCCTATAGCAAGGATAAATGTCAGAACTCGCTACGTGGAAGGAGTGATCAGTGCAGCATTGTGTGATGATCCTAATTACCTGCTGGTGTTAGGAAGAAAATATATTTTTCTAGGGGACCCAATAAAACCTGTGATCATGGCAACACTCCAAGTCAGGTCAACCCCTAGGAAGGAGGAGGAAATACCACTTAATATTCATCGGAAAAAGATGAAAAAAGCCCAGGCTAAAAATAGATAATTAAAATCTTGCTTTGGCAAATTGCCAGACAGCCATAACCCCACTAAGAAAGGACAGTTCTATTTGAAGGATGGATTGCTTTACAGAAAAGCTGGAGCAGGACAAAATGGATATGGACAGTTAGTACTGCCATTGAGTTACAGGGACAAAGGCTATGGAATTAACACATGTTGTATCAGACGGTGGACATGGGAAAATTGGTACCACCTGTCAAAGAGCATCTGTGAAATATTATTGGCCAGGTATTGCTGAAGACATATTTCAGTATGTGACCGCCTGTGCACAATGTAGCAAGGTAAACTCCACATGTGGAGAAACGCAACAGGACCTAGAAACGCATTGCGGTGAAAATAGGCCTGAAAATAAAAAGGATAAGGTAGACATAGTGGGTAGGACAGCACCTTCTCACACCCAGTCTTCCAATAAACTAGTTACCATGTCAACTCTCCATCTCGTACAGAGAGGGGAAACAACCCATCCCGCACCAGCACAAATGTGTTCTGAATTCTTGGAACTGGCTAAAAATAGAATTATGGTTTGTCAGCCAACTTTGAAAATGAAACTGCGGGGCAACCCCAGAAAAATTGGAAGTGGGAGAGTGGGCAATTGGCCTAATGCTCAGCTCACTTCACGCTACGGCTATTAAATTAGCATTATGAGGGCACCGGCAACAGTGGTAGTTGGCCGGCCCTACACGGTCCATTGGAAGTTTTCTCACAGACATGGACTGAGATTATACATTATATAGCAATGCTACAGGGAGAATTGATTTCTTGGTGCAGGAAATTCATTTCCCCATATGAATCATATTATCGCTCCAGTGAGGTTTAACTGAGAGAACCCTCTGGTGAAAATAGGCTCTGTCTGGATTTGGGAAATAATCACAGTACCAGAGTCACTAGTGAATCTAGATAAGGGCATTACCAGATTCCCGTCAAGCCTGAGCTCAGACCATTGCTGGCTGTGAGCACTTCGGAGGGGCACTATGAGTTCCATTGGTTGCTTTTTGGGTTGAAGAATACTCCGAGTGTTTTATCCAGGATGATGAGGGAAATTACTGGATCCCTTATGAAACTCAGCCATCACCTAATTTTATAGATGACATCCTCATAACTATTGGAACCTTGAGGAACATCTAACACCTCTGGACATGTCATTGAACAGATTCAGAGAAGGGTAATGGTGAACATTAATTGATAATCAGCAATAAGACAGGCAGCAGCACCTGTGCTGTTTATTAATATAACATGCGGTATTATCCCTGGATCTCAGAGGCTTGAGGCAAAATTCTTGAGTAGTGCCTACTTGAAGTCACCCACCTGAAGGAAACCAGGAGAAGAGTAAGGCAGAAAAAATCCCATAGTGGAAGAATGTCATGATTGTGAATCCAGACAGGAAGCTCCAATAGCGGATTTACGCTTTTGAATTGGGAGGCTATGTCGTGAAATGACGTCTGTCTCACATCACAAATTCTCTGACCATACCGCGCACCATACATTGTAGAAAGATATGATACAATGACCAATGAAAATGCTTTCTTGGTCCTGTGTTTACTACCGCTTAGGAAATTAAAGATGGCAAGGCCCTATCTGTGTAACCTGATTAAATTCGGAATTTCACTACAGCATTTTAGAAGAAGTACCACTTGAAAGAGGGTATCAACACAATATTAGGGATATTACTCTACCCGCAAGTAATAATACTTTTACTAATACTAATATAGGACATGAGAAATCTTGGGTTGAATGCATTCGAAGCTTCAGGTTGTCCTAAATTTAGTAGTTTAACTATGCATACTATAAAATGCAATTTGGAAACTAAAAGATTATTATATAGATATATAAAGCCTAATCCCAAGTATAATTTAAGCTTTGGGGAAATAAAATCGCATCAGGAATAACGGAGATAATAATAAAAGTATTTTTCCTACATTGTACGATAGGCAAAAAGGTACCCACATTTTCTGATCGTGATTACATTCTTCGGGATGCCCATCTCGTACGTCCGAGGTCGCACTATAAATAGACTGGCCTAACGAACTCGGTTTGTCACTATTATTTGAAAACACAGCAAGTGAGGGAAAGAAGAGCATATGTTAATGCAAGTGTTTTTGCCTTCTGTACCTGATTAGCAGACCTTAATCAACCATTAAGGGCTTGTCTGTGTGTGCCTGAGGGTTTAATCCTTTAACCTAAAGTCTACAAATAAGAAGAGGCTCCTAGTACTAACGTTGCAACGAATGCAGTGCCAGTCTGTGAAAGCAGGCCAGTCATCATGTGTGTAGCTACTGGAACGATTTCATCTGAAGATTCTATCCAGCATTAAAGGGAGCCATCTGCAGTGACTCAGCTAAGTTGCTTAAGGCAACTGTACAGCTTATACATACTCACGAAAAACATAAACGCATCCAGTTTGTGATGACCATAATAGTACAGTTTCAATAAACTTATAATAATAATAATAATTCTTCAAGTGAATGATCAAGCAAGCTAATTTTGTCTACAAGATGATAGACATTTTGACCCAAGTGAAAAACATTTGTTGAACTGTTTTATTTATTTACTGTTGTAAAATCTTTGGTTTTAAACCTTTTCAAAATAGAAAAGAGTATACGTACAACTAAATTGTAAATATTCACCAGCAGACTTTCTTACATTATTTAAGTTAAGTTACAGTTCTTGTTGGTGAATGTATTTAAACTTAATTACCCCTAGCAGAGTTAAATACAATAATAATTAACATATTAATAAAGGAGGATCAGGAGAGGTAGCAGTTAGCGAATCAGAGAAATACTTTACCATCCTCTCTGGTAACTTACATAGCTTGACCCTACCTTTATTGTCTATACACCCTTACTCTCTTCAGAGAAGGGGGTTTTACTGATAAGACCAGACTCTTATCTGGCACTATCCTGGTATCATCTGATACACCTTTGTGTTCAGGATATCTTATTTTTTAATAACATCTGAACCTCTCGCGACATCTGTTGTCTCAGTCCGGGATTTCTTTTACTACTCTGGGGTCTTTTCTGAGACATTCAGTCTTTTAATAGTTATTTACATCCTCTGAGTTAGCAGTAGGAGTAAAAATTAAAAATAAAATAAAAGTCAGAATAAACTCAAGCTAAATAAAGAACAGTGAAGTACTATTGTGTACTAAACAAAATTTTGGTGACTGGATACGCTGACAGTGGTCTTTTAATTAATTAGCCTTGTATTAATTAGGTGTGTGTTTGGTCTGTTGATAGTAGTGATTGAGTGTCTGCAACTATTAGTATGGCAGACTTGGCAAAGTTTAGGTCTGCTACAGTGCAGGTGGCAAAAGAGTTTGGGTTAAGTGGGGAGGCTCTTATTCAATATGTCACTACTGAATGTGACAAGTATATAGAAAGAGAAGATAAGAAGTTGGAAACAGAAAGGAGGTTACAAATAGAAGCTGAAGCTAAAAGTAAACAGATAGAAGCCGATAATGAAGCTAAGAAATTACAACTAGAAGCTGATATGGAGGCTAAACAAATAGAAGCTAATAAGGAAGCTAAGAAACTAGAGGCTGAGTAAAGAAGACAGGTTGCTGAAAGGGAGGCTGAGGAAAAGAGGTTGCAAAGGGAACATGAATTGAGGTTGAAAGAGCTTGAACTTCAAGGACATGTTACAGGAACTGGAAGTAGCCCAACTACCTCTGACATTAGTGCAAGTCAATGTGCCTCAAATGGAGCCATGAACTTTCACTTGGACCCATTTGTGGAGAAAGAAGATGATACTGAGTCTTATCTAAGTAGGTACGAGAGATTAGCTACTAACTATGGCTTAGAGAAAGAGAAATGGAGCCTTAAGTTATCACAAGGGCTGAGAGGAGCTTCTTATGAAGTTTTTACAAAACTTGGTAGAGAAGACCAAGAAGATTATGATATCTTGAAGCAGGCATTGCTGGTTAGATATGAGAAAAACTCAGAATTTTATAGAAAAAAATTCAGAACTGCCAAGCTACTTTCTGGAGAAACTTACCACCAATTCTCTGCAAGATTAGAAACCTACTTGGAGAAGTGGACTACTCTTGGAAAGTGTCAAGACCTAAAAGAAATGGTCATGATGGAGCAAGTGAGAGAGTCTATGCCTCCAGACATGAGAAAATTTCTTATGGAACAAAGTGCAGAGAGATTGGGGGAGATTTTAACAGTTGCTGAGAGATATCAGGCAGCCCAGAAAGAGATAGCAGGAATTAGGAAGAAGCAGGTAGAAAATAGTAGACCACCCCCAAACCAAAATGAGTATGATAATAGGGACCAACAATCCCACAGATACAAACAAGACTATGACAAACCCAGATTTGATCATAAAAACAGGAACCCTCAGGTACAAGATAATAAACCCTACAGACAGGGAAATAAGTGGTGCAAAATTTGCAAAATGAACAACCACAACACAGTGGAATGTGGTAAGAAAGTCCCTCCATATCCCGCTGCATGTATGATAACAGTGGGAAAGGGCAGGAAGGAACCGACAGCAAGTCGGGTAGATCTCCATCATCCCCCCATCTGTGAAGAAGTAACATGTAATGGCAATAAGATTATGTGCCTTTATGATTCAGGATTGGAATATGACTCAGTTGTGAGTGCTTCCTTGGTGAACCCTGATCAATATACCACAGACAAAGTGGAGATACAAAGGGCATTAAAAGGAACAGCCACCATGACACTTCCTATAGCAAGGATAAATGTCAGAACTCGCTACGTGGAAGGAGTGATCAGTGCAGCATTGTGTGATGATCCTAATTACCTGCTGGTGTTAGGAAGAAAATATATTTTTCTAGGGGACCCAATAAAACCTGTGATCATGGCAACACTCCAAGTCAGGTCAACCTCTAGGAAGGAGGAGGAAATACCACTTAATATTCATCGGAAAAAGATGAAAAAAGCCCAGGCTAAAAATAGATAATTAAAATCTTGCTTTGGCAAATTGCCAGACAGCCATAACCCCACTAAGAAAGGACAGTTCTATTTGAAGGATGGATTGCTTTACAGAAAAGCTGGAGCAGGACAAAATGGATATGGACAGTTAGTACTGCCATTGAGTTACAGGGACAAAGGCTATGGAATTAACACATGTTGTATCAGACGGTGGACATGGGAAAATTGGTACCACCTGTCAAAGAGCATCTGTGAAATATTATTGGCCAGGTATTGCTGAAGACATATTTCAGTATGTGACCGCCTGTGCACAATGTAGCAAGGTAAACTCCACATGTGGAGAAACGCAACAGGACCTAGAAACGCATTGCGGTGAAAATAGGCCTGAAAATAAAAAGGATAAGGTAGACATAGTGGGTAGGACAGCACCTTCTCACACCCAGTCTTCCAATAAACTAGTTACCATGTCAACTCTCCATCTCGTACAGAGAGGGGAAATAACCCATCCCGCACCAGCACAAATGTGTTCTGAATTCTTGGAACTGGCTAAAAATAGAATTATGGTTAGTCAGCCAACTTTGAAAATGAAACTGCGGGGCAACCCCAGAAAAATTGGAAGTGGGAGAGTGGGCAATTGGCCTAATGCTCAGCTCACTTCACGCTACGGCTATTAAATTAGCATTATGAGGGCACCGGCAACAGTGGTAGTTGGCCGGCCCTACACGGTCCATTGGAAGTTTTCTCACAGACATGGACTGAGATTATACATTATATAGCAATGCTACAGGGAGAATTGATTTCTTGGTGCAGGAAATTCATTTCCCCATATGAATCATATTATCGCTCCAGTGAGGTTTAACTGAGAGAACCCTCTGGTGAAAATAGGCTCTGTCTGGATTTGGGAAATAATCACAGTACCAGAGTCACTAGTGAATCTAGATAAGGGCATTACCAGATTCCCGTCAAGCCTGAGCTCAGACCATTGCTGGCTGTGAGCACTTCGGAGGGGCACTATGAGTTCCATTGGTTGCTTTTTGGGTTGAAGAATACTCCGAGTGTTTTATCCAGGATGATGAGGAAATTACTGGATCCCTTATGAAACTCAGCCATCACCTAATTTTATAGATGACATCCTCATAACTATTGGAACCTTGAGGAACATCTAACACCTCTGGACATGTCATTGAACAGATTCAGAGAAGGGTAATGGTGAACATTAATTGATAATCAGCAATAAGACAGGCAGCAGCACCTGTGCTGTTTATTAATATAACATGCGGTATTATCCCTGGATCTCAGAGGCTTGAGGCAAAATTCTTGAGTAGTGCCTACTTGAAGTCACCCACCTGAAGGAAACCAGGAGAAGAGTAAGGCAGAAAAAATCCCATAGTGGAAGAATGTCATGATTGTGAATCCAGACAGGAAGCTCCAATAGCGGATTTACGCTTTTGAATTGGGAGGCTATGTCGTGAAATGACGTCTGTCTCACATCACAAATTCTCTGACCATACCGCGCACCATACATTGTAGAAAGATATGATACAATGACCAATGAAAATGCTTTCTTGGTCCTGTGTTTACTACCGCTTAGGAAATTAAAGATGGCAAGGCCCTATCTGTGTAACCTGATTAAATTCGGAATTTCACTACAGCATTTTAGAAGAAGTACCACTTGAAAGAGGGTATCAACACAATATTAGGGATATTACTCTACCCGCAAGTAATAATACTTTTACTAATACTAATATAGGACATGAGAAATCTTGGGTTGAATGCATTCGAAGCTTCAGGTTGTCCTAAATTTAGTAGTTTTAAACTATGCATACTATAAAATGCAATTTGGAAACTAAAAGATTATTATATAGATATATAAAGCCTAATCCCAAGTATAATTTAAGCTTTGGGGAAATAAAATCGCATCAGGAATAACGGAGATAATAATAAAAGTATTTTTCCTACATTGTACGATAGGCAAAAAGGTACCCACATTTTCTGATCGTGATTACATTCTTCGGGATGCCCATCTCGTACGTCCGAGGTCGCACTATAAATAGACTGGCCTAACGAACTCGGTTTGTCACTATTATTTGAAAACACAGCAAGTGAGGGAAAGAAGAGCATATGTTAATGCAAGTGTTTGCCTTCTGTACCTGATTAGCAGACCTTAATCAACCATTAAGGGCTTGTCTGTGTGTGCCTGAGGGTTTAATCCTTTAACCTAAAGTCTACAAATAAGAAGAGGCTCCTAGTACTAACGTTGCAACGAATGCAGTGCCAGTCTGTGAAAGCAGGCCAGTCATCATGTGTGTAGCTACTGGAACGATTTCATCTGAAGATTCTATCCAGCATTAAAGGGAGCCATCTGCAGTGACTCAGCTAAGTTGCTTAAGGCAACTGTACAGCTTATACATACTCACGAAAAACATAAACGCATCCAGTTTGTGATGACCATAATAGTACAGTTTCAATAAACTTATAATAATAATAATAATTCTTCAAGTGAATGATCAAGCAAGCTAATTTTGTCTACAAGATGATAGACATTTTGACCCAAGTGAAAAACATTTGTTGAACTGTTTTATTTATTTACTGTTGTAAAATCTTTGGTTTTAAACCTTTTCAAAATAGAAAAGAGTATACGTACAACTAAATTGTAAATATTCACCAGCAGACTTTCTTACATTATTTAAGTTAAGTTACAGTTCTTGTTGGTGAATGTATTTAAACTTAATTACCCCTAGCAGAGTTAAATACAATAATAATTAACATATTAATAAAGGAGGATCAGGAGAGGTAGCAGTTAGCGAATCAGAGAAATACTTTACCATCCTCTCTGGTAACTTACATAGCTTGACCCTACCTTTATTGTCTATACACCCTTACTCTCTTCAGAGAAGGGGGTTTTACTGATAAGACCAGACTCTTATCTGGCACTATCCTGGTATCATCTGATACACCTTTTTGTCCAGGATATCTTATTTTTAATAACATCTGAACCTCTCGCGACATCTGTTGTCTCAGTCCGGGATTTCTTTTACTACTCTGGGGTCTTTTCTGAGACATTCAGTCTTTTAATAGTTATTTACATCCTCTGAGTTAGCAGTAGGAGTAAAAATTAAAAATAAAATAAAAGTCAGAATAAACTCAAGCTAAATAAAGAACAGTGAAGTACTATTGTGTACTAAACAAAATTTTGGTGACTGGATACGCTGACAGTGGTCTTTTAATTAATTAGCCTTGTATTAATTAGGTGTGTGTTTGGTCTGTTGATAGTAGTGATTGAGTGTCTGCAACTATTAGTATGGCAGACTTGGCAAAGTTTAGGTCTGCTACAGTGCAGGTGGCAAAAGAGTTTGGGTTAAGTGGGGAGGCTCTTATTCAATATGTCACTACTGAATGTGACAAGTATATAGAAAGAGAAGATAAGAAGTTGGAAACAGAAAGGAGGTTACAAATAGAAGCTGAAGCTAAAAGTAAACAGATAGAAGCCGATAATGAAGCTAAGAAATTACAACTAGAAGCTGATATGGAGGCTAAACAAATAGAAGCTAATAAGGAAGCTAAGAAACTAGAGGCTGAGTAAAGAAGACAGGTTGCTGAAAGGGAGGCTGAGGAAAAGAGGTTGCAAAGGGAACATGAATTGAGGTTGAAAGAGCTTGAACTTCAAGGACATGTTACAGGAACTGGAAGTAGCCCAACTACCTCTGACATTAGTGCAAGTCAATGTGCCTCAAATGGAGCCATGAACTTTCACTTGGACCCATTTGTGGAGAAAGAAGATGATACTGAGTCTTATCTAAGTAGGTACGAGAGATTAGCTACTAACTATGGCTTAGAGAAAGAGAAATGGAGCCTTAAGTTATCACAAGGGCTGAGAGGAGCTTCTTATGAAGTTTTTACAAAACTTGGTAGAGAAGACCAAGAAGATTATGATATCTTGAAGCAGGCATTGCTGGTTAGATATGAGAAAAACTCAGAATTTTATAGAAAAAAATTCAGAACTGCCAAGCTACTTTCTGGAGAAACTTACCACCAATTCTCTGCAAGATTAGAAACCTACTTGGAGAAGTGGACTACTCTTGGAAAGTGTCAAGACCTAAAAGAAATGGTCATGATGGAGCAAGTGAGAGAGTCTATGCCTCCAGACATGAGAAAATTTCTTATGGAACAAAGTGCAGAGAGATTGGGGGAGATTTTAACAGTTGCTGAGAGATATCAGGCAGCCCAGAAAGAGATAGCAGGAATTAGGAAGAAGCAGGTAGAAAATAGTAGACCACCCCCAAACCAAAATGAGTATGATAATAGGGACCAACAATCCCACAAATACAAACAAGACTATGACAAACGCAGATTTGATCATAAAAACAGGAACCCTCAGGTACAAGATAATAAACCCTACAGACAGGGAAATAAGTGGTGCAAAATTTGCAAAATGAACAACCACAACACAGTGGAATGTGGTAAGAAAGTCCCTCCATATCCCGCTGCATGTATGATAACAGTGGGAAAGGGCAGGAAGGAACCGACAGCAAGTCGGGTAGATCTCCATCATCCCCCCATCTGTGAAGAAGTAACATGTAATGGCAATAAGATTATGTGCCTTTATGATTCAGGATTGGAATATGACTCAGTTGTGAGTGCTTCCTTGGTGAACCCTGATCAATATACCACAGACAAAGTGGAGATACAAAGGGCATTAAAAGGAACAGCCACCATGACACTTCCTATAGCAAGGATAAATGTCAGAACTCGCTACGTGGAAGGAGTGATCAGTGCAGCATTGTGTGATGATCCTAATTACCTGCTGGTGTTAGGAAGAAAATATATTTTTCTAGGGGACCCAATAAAACCTGTGATCATGGCAACACTCCAAGTCAGGTCAACCCCTAGGAAGGAGGAGGAAATACCACTTAATATTCATCGGAAAAAGATGAAAAAAGCCCAGGCTAAAAATAGATAATTAAAATCTTGCTTTGGCAAATTGCCAGACAGCCATAACCCCACTAAGAAAGGACAGTTCTATTTGAAGGATGGATTGCTTTACAGAAAAGCTGGAGCAGGACAAAATGGATATGGACAGTTAGTACTGCCATTGAGTTACAGGGACAAAGGCTATGGAATTAACACATGTTGTATCAGACGGTGGACATGGGAAAATTGGTACCACCTGTCAAAGAGCATCTGTGAAATATTATTGGCCAGGTATTGCTGAAGACATATTTCAGTATGTGACCGCCTGTGCACAATGTAGCAAGGTAAACTCCACATGTGGAGAAATGCAACAGGACCTAGAAACGCATTGCGGTGAAAATAGGCCTGAAAATAAAAAGGATAAGGTAGACATAGTGGGTAGGACAGCACCTTCTCACACCCAGTCTTCCAATAAACTAGTTACCATGTCAACTCTCCATCTCGTACAGAGAGGGGAAACAACCCATCCCGCACCAGCACAAATGTGTTCTGAATTCTTGGAACTGGCTAAAAATAGAATTATGGTTAGTCAGCCAACTTTGAAAATGAAACTGCGGGGCAACCCCAGAAAAATTGGAAGTGGGAGAGTGGGCAATTGGCCTAATGCTCAGCTCACTTCACGCTACGGCTATTAAATTAGCATTATGAGGGCACCGGCAACAGTGGTAGTTGGCCGGCCCTACACGGTCCATTGGAAGTTTTCTCACAGACATGGACTGAGATTATACATTATATAGCAATGCTACAGGGAGAATTGATTTCTTGGTGCAGGAAATTCATTTCCCCATATGAATCATATTATCGCTCCAGTGAGGTTTAACTGAGAGAACCCTCTGGTGAAAATAGGCTCTGTCTGGATTTGGGAAATAATCACAGTACCAGAGTCACTAGTGAATCTAGATAAGGGCATTACCAGATTCCCGTCAAGCCTGAGCTCAGACCATTGCTGGCTGTGAGCACTTCGGAGGGGCACTATGAGTTCCATTGGTTGCTTTTTGGGTTGAAGAATACTCCGAGTGTTTTATCCAGGATGATGAGGAAATTACTGGGTCCCTTATGAAACTCAGCCATCACCTAATTTTATAGATGACATCCTCATAACTATTGGAACCTTGAGGAACATCTAACACCTCTGGACATGTCATTGAACAGATTCAGAGAAGGGTAATGGTGAACATTAATTGATAATCAGCAATAAGACAGGCAGCAGCACCTGTGCTGTTTATTAATATAACATGCGGTATTATCCCTGGATCTCAGAGGCTTGAGGCAAAATTCTTGAGTAGTGCCTACTTGAAGTCACCCACCTGAAGGAAACCAGGAGAAGAGTAAGGCAGAAAAAATCCCATAGTGGAAGAATGTCATGATTGTGAATCCAGACAGGAAGCTCCAATAGCGGATTTACGCTTTTGAATTGGGAGGCTATGTCGTGAAATGACGTCTGTCTCACATCACAAATTCTCTGACCATACCGCGCACCATACATTGTAGAAAGATATGATACAATGACCAATGAAAATGCTTTCTTGGTCCTGTGTTTACTACCGCTTAGGAAATTAAAGATGGCAAGGCCCTATCTGTGTAACCTGATTAAATTCGGAATTTCACTACAGCATTTTAGAAGAAGTACCACTTGAAAGAGGGTATCAACACAATATTAGGGATATTACTCTACCCGCAAGTAATAATACTTTTACTAATACTAATATAGGACATGAGAAATCTTGGGTTGAATGCATTCGAAGCTTCAGGTTGTCCTAAATTTAGTAGTTTAAACTATGCATACTATAAAATGCAATTTGGAAACTAAAAGATTATTATATAGATATATAAAGCCTAATCCCAAGTATAATTTAAGCTTTGGGGAAATAAAATCGCATCAGGAATAACGGAGATAATAATAAAAGTATTTTTCCTACATTGTACGATAGGCAAAAAGGTACCCACATTTTCTGATCGTGATTACATTCTTCGGGATGCCCATCTCGTACGTCCGAGGTCGCACTATAAATAGACTGGCCTAACGAACTCGGTTTGTCACTATTATTTGAAAACACAGCAAGTGAGGGAAAGAAGAGCATATGTTAATGCAAGTGTTTGCCTTCTGTACCTGATTAGCAGACCTTAATCAACCATTAAGGGCTTGTCTGTGTGTGCCTGAGGGTTTAATCCTTTAACCTAAAGTCTACAAATAAGAAGAGGCTCCTAGTACTAACGTTGCAACGAATGCAGTGCCAGTCTGTGAAAGCAGGCCAGTCATCATGTGTGTAGCTACTGGAACGATTTCATCTGAAGATTCTATCCAGCATTAAAGGGAGCCATCTGCAGTGACTCAGCTAAGTTGCTTAAGGCAACTGTACAGCTTATACATACTCACGAAAAAACATAAACGCATCCAGTTTGTGATGACCATAATAGTACAGTTTCAATAAACTTATAATAATAATAATAATTCTTCAAGTGAATGATCAAGCAAGCTAATTTTGTCTACAAGATGATAGACATTTTGACCCAAGTGAAAAACATTTGTTGAACTGTTTTATTTATTTACTGTTGTAAAATCTTTGGTTTTAAACCTTTTCAAAATAGAAAAGAGTATACGTACAACTAAATTGTAAATATTCACCAGCAGACTTTCTTACATTATTTAAGTTAAGTTACAGTTCTTGTTGGTGAATGTATTTAAACTTAATTACCCCTAGCAGAGTTAAATACAATAATAATTAACATATTAATAAAGGAGGATCAGGAGAGGTAGCAGTTAGCGAATCAGAGAAATACTTTACCATCCTCTCTGGTAACTTACATAGCTTGACCCTACCTTTATTGTCTATACACCCTTACTCTCTTCAGAGAAGGGGGTTTTACTGATAAGACCAGACTCTTATCTGGCACTATCCTGGTATCATCTGATACACCTTTTTGTCCAGGATATCTTATTTTTAATAACATCTGAACCTCTCGCGACAGTTAGCATATTTTTAAATGACATGTGAAAGTGAAAGTGTGTCTGAACTAAACCAAAATATGTCCTTGGCGGTGAGAGCTGTTGTGAAGAGTGCTTTAAAAAAAAAATTATCACATTCATCCGGTCAGTCTACATAGTGCGAGTATGATTGTCTAGTGTTTTTATAGTTTTTTTTAACGGTACTGTACTTATTTCTTCGCCTCCTAAAAAGGAAGCAGAAATTTTTAACAACTGAATCGAAGATTTCAAAACAGACTTTCAAAAGGAGGAAGTGGGTCTTCGTTAGCCAAATGTTATGTAGCTGAAAAGTCAGCAATTAGGCCTATAGGAATTAAAAACAATAAGCACGGCTGTTTGCGAGCGATCTTTTAGTTTTCCCTGACCGCGCTATTTATAGCTATCGTGACAGAGGTCCATAGTTAGGAGGAGCTCATTCAAATATGTCCGGGATGCTAGAGTCTGGAGGGGGCCAGAGATTGGAAGTGACCACTACCTGCTTACAATCAAGAGAACAACTGAAAGAGTTGCACAGCCTAGGAACTGCCCAACATCATGCAAGAAACAAAGTAAACGAAAGGGAGAAATGAGCATTAAGACCTACAAGCTGAGAGAGCCAGAAATTAAGACCAGATATCAGGGGCTTATAGCTACAGCGGTGAGAAACACAGAAGAACAACCTGATGACTTGGAAACCCTCTGGCTCAAATTCAAGGACATCATAAAGACAGCTGCTGCAGAAGCATGTGGTGAAGTCCGACTTGGGAACAAGAGAAAGAGGACATCTTGGTGGACAGAGGAAGTCAAAGAGAAAATAACAGACAAGAAAATGGCATGGAAACAATACTTAGGAGCTAAAAACACAGCAGGACAAATAGAGAAATATAGAGAATATGTGACACTCAGAACAGAAGCAAAGAACAAGGTGCTAGCAGCAAAACAAAAGTCCTGGGAAGAATTTGGAGAAAAGCTGGAAAAAGATGCCCAAGAAAACCAGAAATTGTTCTATAAGACCCTAAAGAACATGAGGAAGGAAAAACAATGCACTCTCAAATTTATAAAGGACAAGCAAGGCAAATTGCTTACTGCCCCAAAGGAGGTAATGGAAAGATGGAAAGAATATTTCTCAGAACTCCTTGATGATGAGCAAGGTCAAGCATCAGAAATGATAACCACTAGCACAGAAGAGAAAACCAATGGTGGTGAAGATGACATAAAGATGGAAGAACTGAAGGCAGCACTGGAGAAAATAAAGATGGGCAAAGCAGCAGGGCATGATGGTATAGCACCAGAAATGGTTAAGTACATGGGAGCATCAGGTGACCTATTACTCCTAAGGGTCCTACAGGCAGCATGGTGCAACAAGGCCATACCACAGGATTGGGAGATTGCCATCATAACACCGATTTTCAAAAAGGGTGACAATCGACAATGTGGAAACCACAGAGGCATATCCCTTCTCAGTGTCCCTGGTAAAATCTACTCTAGAATCCTAGAGCATAGACTCCGATGCTTAGCTGAGCCACAATTGGATGAAGTCCAGTGTGGATTCCAAGCAAACCGAAGTACTCAAGACCTAATCTTCACACTCAGGCAGCTGAGTGAAAAGGCCCTTGAGTATAAGAGTGAGATCCATCTTTGTTTCATAGATCTGGAAAAGGCGTTTGACAGGGGCCCCTGGAGCAAACTTTGGGACTGTTTGGCAAGGAAGAACATTCCAGCACCTCTGATTCATGCTATACAGAGCTTCTACAAGTCTTGCAGAAATTATGTGAGGACAGCAAACTATAAGTCAGAAGAGTTCAGGACCATCACTGGTGTAAGACAAGGTGATATCCTGTCACCTTATCTTTTCATACTCCTCATGGACGATGTCATCAAGGCATGTAAGGAGAGAACAAGAAAGTATTCAGTGGGGTACTGGAAGATGAGACAGGTCTGTATTTCAGAGCTAGCATTTGCTGATGATGTTGTCCTGATTGCTAAATCAGAGACACATCTCCAATCCAATCTGCAAGTCTGGAAGGAAGAGCTGGAGAAGAGAGGGATGATCATAAGCAGCTCTAAAACAAAATCCATGGTGATATCACGAGAAGAAAGAAGACATCAGATTAAGTTGGGAGAACAGGTCCTGGAGCAGGTCGACCACTTTAAATATCTCAGAGCTATTATAGACCGAAAGGGAGGCATCGAAAAGCAGCGGCTGGGAGACTTTTCCAGGCCATAAATCGAAGATTCTTCAGCAAGAAAGAGGTTGGTAAGAAAACGAAGATGGCTGTATACCTCTCCACCTATGTCCCAGTCTTGACATATGGATGCGAGTCATGGGCAATGACTACAACCCACAAAAGCCAGATCCAAACCTCAGAAATGAGGTATCTGAGGAAGGTGGTTGAAGTAACAAGAAGAGACATGGTCCGCAACCAGACGATACGTCAAGGCCTAAAATGCCACCCGCTGCAGACCCAAGTAGAACAGTCCCAACTAAGATGGTTTGGACATGTCTGCAGAATGGGAGAAGATCGGCTACCACAAGCATGGGAAACAAAGAGCCAGGGATCCAGACCCCCAGGATGACCGAGAGTCCGCTGGGAGGACAACATTAGACAATCTTTGAAATACCGAGGACTGGAATGGAACCAGGCCAGGAAGAAGACAGCTGATATAATAGTCTAGAGCTCTCTCTTCCAAACCTCTACACCTCACGGTAGAAGGGGAACGACTAAGTAAGTAAGTAAGTGACAGAGGTCACGTGGTCAACTTCCTAACGGGAAAGAAATGTGGCGGTGTTTACTTTTGATAGGGCTTAATTAATGCTTTTAGGCTACTTTATTATTATAAATACCGGCTTTAATTTTGCGTAAAGCTAGACTAGAAATGTTAGAGTAAATTTTAGAACAAGAACAAACATTTTATCGCAATTAGAACAGAAGATATAATAGTCTGAAATAGTGTAAAATTTACGTTTTTTAAATATTTTGTTATGGTTTGTTTCTAATGCAATTTACACTAAAACGATCACAATCAACATGCATAACAAATTACAGAAATCAAAAGTAGAAAACCTGCAGAAAATGGATATCATAGTTTTGTTTTGGTTTCATGCGTCAAACATTAATTATTGAAACATTAAATTGCAAGTCCACATTTATTACCTTAAAATAACACACCCAATTGTCCCCAAAACATGAGAGCTAACAATTATCTCAATCATACATCACGATGGTCATGTAAAAATGAGTATGGTCATGAGTAAAACGAAATGTTCAATTTAATAGATAAATAGGTGTATTTAATAAATACACCTATTAAATGATTTCCACACTCTGTTAATTCTGTCACTCTCACGCAACAACTGCCATAATTTGCTCTAGCCCCAAAATTTCGCTCAATTATCATTCACACTTCCTTTTTTTTTAATAGGAGGAATATGTACATTCACAGATGGAGAAATTTGCAACAAATGAGTTTCCATTATAAATTTTAATTGTGAAGTTATATTTTTAATACCGCTGGCGCATCTTTCAATTTTGGAAATAGTGGAATGTACAAATTCTCCTCTCATGTGCCTGCTGCAGGTCTAGTGAGTCAGTTGATGTTCCAACAATATGTTTCCTAACAATGTGGAGAAATTGAGATCGCTTACGTTTTGTTGGCGTTCTGGTGACTGATGTTTCTCTTCTGTGTTTAATTAGTTTTTGTAGTACAATAGGCTGACCTCTGGATTTGCATTTTATGATATTATTTTTTGCTGTTTCTAGTTTTTTTCTAACAATGGATGTGAATAGGGGTTCTTCCTCTTGTGTTAGTGGTTGTGAAGGTGGCTTAGCAAGTAACTGTTGTACTGTGATGTCGCTTTTGAAGACAGGCGAGGTGTATGTACTTGTCGTATGTATAACTGACTTGGTAGGTGTAGATGTGGCAACAAAAACTGGCATGCTAGGGTGAGTAGTGTTATCCACCTCCAAATGAATAATGGTATCGCCTTTAATGTGAGCTGACACATCAACCTCCAGCTGAACAATATCATCACTAGTGTGGGCAGGCACATCAACCTCCTACTGTACAGAGCTATCCTGACTACAGCTAACTGACTGACTACAGCTAACTGGCTGACTACAACTAACTGACTGACTACAACTAATTGATTGACTACAACTAACTGACTGACTACAACTAACTGACTGACTAGACATGGAGGGGTCAGAAAGAACATCATAGGGGATAGAGCAGCTTTTTGTTTTTAAAACACCAAAAGATGTCTTTGCAAAATAATTGCACAGTTGACATTCACTTATAGTTAAATTATGGTCATAGTCTTTCCAAATGTGCTGACTGTTTTCCGATAGTAACTTGGCTGTTTCAAGACACTTCTCATTATGCCTCCTTTTTGCGTTTTGTATTGGTAAATAACACTTCCTACAAAATGCTCTGTCGGTTTATCATCTGATACGTTAATTCCAAACACAAAGAACAGATCACTAACGTAATTCGAACAGTTCAGTGCATTCCGTTTTGAACTTTTTGTTTGGGAAGTTAATGCTCTCTTGCCACAAGCTCTGCACAGTGCACTGGCACAATTCATATGATGCAACAAAGTATGTTCCATTTCGTTGTTATGTAGTATAGTTTACTTGTGTATGTATAAAGATAATGGAATATTTGGGAGTATCACGTCTAACACCACGCTGTAGAATGCTTTATCTGTAAATGAAAGTAGATATACAAACAGTTACTTTGAATTCTTTGGCAGCCGTCGTGTGCACAGGATTGTCTACCAAAGAACACTAATGGAACAGTCCTTATCTCACACACAATTAAAAAAAGACATTCATATTATAAATACAAGATTAACAAGACTTGAAACATAGATCAAAGTATGTGGAAGTAAATTATCTATAGCTTTACATGTTTTCTGACGCTTATATATATAGCTAAATATCATTATAAATGAATGAAAATGCAAAAACAGATGGTGCTTTACAAAAAGTTATTTTTTACAACCTTATTTAAGATTTGCGACTATCAGGAATTCGTTTACAGTGATTTAAATGTTATAAAATCTGGTGACAATATGCTTGTTCTTGTAATGCCAAACTCATAAAACTGACTACCACACATTCTCAAGATATGAAACCACAAAAAAAAGTATGTGGAAATAATCTTTAGCTTCCCTTCGAGAAGTCTATACAATTATAAACTCATATGAATGGGTCGATTTTTAGATATTACATTAATAAATAGATTACTTCTGTTATGAATTTCCTCAAATGATGGCGCTGTTTTCAAAAGTCTGTAACTCCGTCAAATATAATTTTAAACAAATAAAAATGTAATCAAAAATAGAACACAGAACAAAGTTATAGTACACAAAAGAATTTTAGCGCTATGTTTATCCAGAACGAGTGTGTAATGATTTATATATTAACGATTTTACACACAAATCAGCTGATTTTCCCCGCCAAAACCCTCAGTAGTCTTTTACGGTGCACATGAAGATTTATTACCCGGTGTCAGAAGTCCGGTCACTGAAACTAAAAGAGCGCTCTGGTATATGGCACAAACAGCCGTGTAAGTTGTGATTAGGATGATGAGCCTGTGCCGGCTGAGGCATTCCCCGCGTTAGAGACTGCGATGGCATGGTACAAGCAACGAAACTGAATGCTGTCCAGATCTATTACTCTTGCTTCAAAGAATGACAGACCTGTCAGTAAATATAGGAAGTTTGAAATGGTGCTGCTGAAAGTGCAATATGTCACAAGCCTTTCCATCAAGCCCGGTCCAGGCGTTTTGACTGTCGTTTCGTCTTTCTTTATCTTTGCAGTTATGCCTGAAATCTTCGTCTCTATCTCCGTTGTTTACTTTTTCTTATGTGAAGTACGGCACACTGTGACGTGTAGTGCGTGACCTTCTGTCTATATTTAGTGGTAACTAAGTGACATCCTTCTGATCACGCTGTTTTTTTTCTCGAGGATAATGTCCCGTTTTTCATTCTATACTTAGATTTCGTGTTTATAATTCTG
This sequence comes from Oreohelix idahoensis, assembly GCA_024509875.1. Lineage (NCBI taxonomy): Eukaryota > Metazoa > Mollusca > Gastropoda > Stylommatophora > Oreohelicidae > Oreohelix > Oreohelix idahoensis. The sequence continues at coordinate 32,866 of JAMPIV010018148.1, read as the reverse complement.
TCTACCGGTTATTTCCGATATACGTCATAAAACCCCGCTTTCAAACCCTCGGATGATTTCTGTTAAATAATCTGTTGGGAGCCGCGCTGGTGTAATGGCTACGGCGTTGTACTGGCGACCAGGTTGGTTCAAACCCGGGCGTCAGCGTTTGAAGGAATGTTTACGACCGGAAATTTGACTGAATAACCTGAACGGCTCCTGCACATAAATCCCGTGTGGATGGGAAGGAGCGAAGCTCCTGACCGGGTTGGAAGGAAAGTCCACTGACCCCCCAGCCTCGCAATGACATGTCATTGGGCCAAAATAGCTGGAAAGCTCGAGTGCCGCTGGTTAGGAAAAAAAAAAATAATAATAATCTGTTTATCAAGTTTCCATACAACAGAACAGATTTGGTACAGGTTTTACAGTGCATTATTTCAATTAATAGAACGCATATCATGTATTTCCATTTACGGTATAGTCTGTTTACTTTCATATTTTCTTTCCCATCATTCACAATTATCTTTTTCCATTTCCCACTAATACGCCTGCCATTATCGCTGATACTGCGTTTCTCAAGTACGTCACTTTAGCTGGTTAATTCTTCTCTGGTATTTATTTCTGGCTTCGGTGTTTTTATTGTTTTTGTTATTATTTCCATAATTTACCTTTTTTCCATATCACACGCAACCACGCCCCATCCACACACACACACACACACACATATATATATATATATATATATATATATATATATATATATATATATAGAGAGAGAGAGAGAGAGAGAGAGAGAGAGAGAGAGAGAGAGAGAGAGAGAGATATGAATTACATCTTATAAATTATAGCTATCTCATTAAATCTACGCAAGAGGAAACAAACTAGTGAGAATGACATACACGTATTTAAAGAGCTGTATGAATGTATGTCTGCTTTTGATGAGTAAGGATATGGCAGTGGCGTATTAGAGATGTTCTTCTCTTCTTCTTCTTTGATCCTTAGCCGCCGACCGTCAAAGCAGTCAGTGGCCATTACGCCTGGTGGCGTCTTGTAGGGCAACAACAAATTGATTCCACTTTGCTCGGTCGGCGGCCATACTTCGTACAGTGCCCCAACTCTGGTTCATTCTTTGCATCTCAGCCTCCACAGTCCTCCGCCAAGTTGTTTTTGGTCGGCCTCTCTTTCGTTTTCCTTCAGGGGTCCATAGCATTGCTGTTCTTGTGATGGCATCGGGGTCTCTTCTGAGGACATGGCCAACCCAGCTCCAGCGTCTGCCAGCCATGATGGTGTGGATGTCCTCTTGCTTGCTCCGATTAGAGATGTGGCAGGTCATAAATAAATGTGGGGTAGGGGGGAGGAGAGAAAATGGGCCACGAACAAGATGTGAAAATAACGCGCTGCTATATAATTCAATGTATCCACATCCTATAGTAAACTGTGTTCTCCTTGTCACAAATGCAACACCAGCACAGGATTACTGCTCAAGCTAACAAAAAAAAAAAAAAAAAACGAAGGTTACAGCCACACGTAGCGCTCGTTTACTTGCAAATGTATTTGGACACCCGCCCGCCCTTTTTTTTTTCCGAAAGAATTAAATTAATGGAACACTATTGGAATAACGCTCTATATTCTCTGCCTTCCTCAGACGGACAGAGTGAATTCAGATAGACTGACCGGCGGAGAGTTGAATTCTTCTTCTTCTTCCTCGTTCGCCCTGAAAAGGACGGTGGTTGCGTTGTGTCTGTTTACGCCGTAGCTGTGATATCTGCACCTTTCGGTCGACACATCCGACTTCAGCACGGCATTTTTTAGGGACCGGGTTTGCCTTCCCATTTCGATCCGTACTCGCTCAGCCAGACTGCACTGCTGCAGACTGTTTCCAGGACCACCACGTGGAGGTGGAGTACGGTCTTGATCAGCTCTGGTTCGCTGGTCCTGATGCAAGCAGTCAAGCTATGGGTCGCTGACTGCATTTACTATTGCTGCATCTTTGGGTCCCAAATGAATTCAAAAACAACGTAAATAGGTCACAGTTTCCTGTTTCGAACACTAAAAGTCTCACGCACTTAGAAAATGTGAAGACTGAATTGATGCGCGAGTCAAGGCGGGATATCTGCTATGGCGCGTATCAGCAGCCAGTTTCACTAAGACGATAAAATCGCAACGATACTAGTGACCTGGTCTTGACCCCTTCATGTTTATGTAGGTCAAGTATTTCTCACAACAAATACCGCCAAATAAATACAGCAGACTTCCCTCTATCTTGACTCCATGTTCTTATGCTTAATCCCTTCAAATCTCTCATCCTAACAACACCCATACCCCGGTTTATTACAACAAAAACAAAAATGGTTCTTCATAACATGGTGTAAATGTAAACGTAGATAGAATTCGCTATGTTTTTATAACAGCGACAGCTTTCATACTATCCTACTATCCTTCCTCTCCTTCAATTCTTACAATAAGAATACCAGCCTACAAGTGCCTACAACTTCTTCTCCCTTCTCTCCAGACCTGACTATAACAATAGATTTGACATTACATCAACCCTCTCTTCCACTTCTTGCAATAACAATAGATCTGACATTACATCAACCCTCTCTTCCACTTCTTGCAATAACAATAGATTTGACATTACATCAACCCTCTCTTGCAATAACAATAGATTTGACATTACATCAACCCTCTCTTGCAATAACAATAGATTTGACATTACATCAACCCTCTCTTGCAATAACAATAGATTTGACATTACATCAACCCTCTCTTGCAATAGCAATAGATTTGACATTACATCAACCCTCTCTTGCAATAGCAATAGATTTGACATTACATCTCTTGCGATAACACTAGATTTGACATTACATCAACCCTCTCTGGCAATAGCAATAGATTTGACATTACATCAACCCTCTCTTGCAATAACAATAGATTTGACATTACATCAACCCTCTCTTGCAATAGCAATAGATTTGACATTACATCAACCCTCTCTTGCAATAACAATAGATTTGACATTACATCAACCCTCTCTTGCAATAACAATAGATTTGACATTACATCAACCCTCTCTTGCAATAACAATAGATTTGATTTGAATAGCAATAGATTTGATCAACCCTCTCTTGCAATAGCAATAGATTTGACATTACATCAACCCTCTCTTGCAATAACAATAGATTTGTCATTACATCAACCCTCTCTTAACAATAGATTTTGACAATAATAACAATAGATTTGACATTACATCAACCCTCTCTTCCTAATAACAATAGATTTGACATTTGACATCAACCCTCTCTTAGCAATAACAACATAGATTTGACATTACATCAACCCTCTCTTGCAATAACAATAGATTTGACATTACATCAACCCTCTCTTGCTATAATACATTAGATTTCTTGCAATACATTACATTACAACCCTCTCTTGCAATAACAATGGATTTGACATTATATCAACCGTATCTTGCTATACCAATAGATTTGAGGTTATATTAGTTTTTTGTTGCAATAACAATAGATTTGACATTACATCAACCCTCTCTTGCAATAACAATAGATTTGACATTACATCAACCCTCTCTTGCAATAACAATAGATTTGACATTACATCAACCCTCTCTTGCAATAACAATAGATTTGACATTACATCAACCCTCTCTTGCAATAGCAATAGATTTGACATTGCATCAGCCCTCTCTTGCAATAACAATAGATTTGACATTACATCAACCCTCTCTTGCAATAACAATAGATTTGACATTACATCAACCCTCTCTTGCAATAACAATAGATTTGACATTACATCAACCCTCTCTTGCAATAACAATAGATTTGACATTACACCAACCCTCTCTTGCAATAACAATAGATTTGACATTACATCAACCCTCTCTTGCAATAACAATAGATTTGACATTACATCAACCCTCTCTTGCAATAACAATGTGACAGGGGTTAGGTGTGCCTCACACCCAAGACCCGTGCACTAAGAAAATTTATAAAGGATCGTTTGACAGGGGTTGCAATTATTGGTTGCTTGCAACCCTCTCAGCAGCAGACTTAACAATTCAAGCAACCCAAAGCCTTATGCAGATCAACATTTAATTCTGCCGAGCAGAACCGAACACCAAACAAACAATCAAACAAACACCCAGTCAGTGTTCATAGACTGTGTGCTCAAGGCATTTACAGCTTGGCTCTGTCTAAGCTCGTCTGTTCTCTCCTGGGCGGCTCTCTCAAAAATCGACCAGTTTCGCCGCTTGCTACCCCTTTTATAAGCCCTGGCCTAACCACTCAACTTACTGCGCGCTACGCGCATTAATCTGCGCCACACGCGATTATTGCTCTAGAATGCATGAAAACACAGATTTACACAACTATTTCTAGAGCGAAAACACAACTAATATGTAGGCTTTATTATGGCCTTGTAATAAATCTGCTTGAAGATAACGGGGTGAACAGGCACTAAACCACAGAGACAATATGGCTGACCAGATGGGGCCAGCGCCGAGAACGACAGATCTCAAGATGGCGCTGTCACATATTCCCCGCCTGATTTTGTTGTCGTCCCGACAACTACACTAAATCAGGCACCTCAGTCATATTCTCCAAATCTGGAGGATCACCTTTTCCTTCACTTCGTCTCAGGTCGTTGCCGGTGACTCTAATGCTCGGACTCGCTCTGTCTGTTCGTTGGATGATATATGGACCCCCTGTCATTGTGGGAGCACGAACTACAACGTACTCGTCTTCTGACCACATATCACGAATCTCGGATCTCTCAGCGTTGTGCATTCTCTTCTTCACCAATTCTCCGACCTGTAGTGGAGTAGAACACAACAGCTTGTCACATCTCTCTTTCCGGACTGCTGCAAAACTCTGCAACGGTGGCTCTGCTCTTACATGCGCCCCTCGTAGTCTGGAAACGTGTCCTTCAACGAGTTTTAGATGAGTCTCCTCCTCTAAATGTCGACCACTTTTCCTGGCGCCCTTATGGTGACAGTTGCCACGGCCATCTCTTGGCTTGCACTGTGACGGCAATCTAGATGTGTTGGTACGCCTAGAGAGGGCGCTCTTTGATGGACAAACCGATATCAAATGGTCCGGGGACTTACAATGGAAACATCGCTTAGGAAGCGGGCCCTGGGGACACTTGGCTGCCTTGTGGTTTGAAAGGTCTCCACAGTTGAAGCATCTTATTTTCCTAGGTTTCCTCGGTGCCCTGGGTCGCCTCCTGCTACCCTTACATCCCTGGCCGCCTTTGACTTTCTTCCCTGCAATAAGCACCTCACACTCCGGTCGACCACCAACCATCTTTATCTTTGAGTCATTCTGCTCCCCTTCTGTAACCTGACTCCCAGCCGCAGAGGGGTCTAGTTTAACGCCTGTGGACATCGATTCTGTACGTGGCCTAGTTCTCTGCATCTAAAACAACGAACTGTCCTGGTACGTCCCCCTGCTCCTGAGACATCGCATCAATTTTAGCCTCTAATTGAGCCACCTGTGCTCTCAGCTGCTCTACTTCTGCGTTTAATGCATGCGTATCTGACACAGTCTCTGTTCTTGCCACTTCAACACTGGCAACACCAGCCCCCAAAGCTGCTTCGACACTGGCAACACCAGCTCCAGAAGTGGGTTCAGTCTCCAAAAACCGTAGGGCATAGTCCCTCACCGACGTGAACGATGCTGTAGGCTCATTGATGATCAGTTCCTTTGCAAGCTTTCTTAGTAGGTCATCTCTCAGACAAACAGCAAACTGGTCACGAAGAAAGGATGGTGCCAAAGGAGTGACGTTGTTCTGCTTTTGTGCCCTTACAACACTTTCAAACACCTCGTGAATGCGATGGGAGAATTCCCAAAGAGACTCCCTTGCACCTTGCCGGGTAGAGTAGAACGCGGCCATTACTTCTGGGATGCTCCGACGCTCCCCATACACCCTAAGAATGGAATGTAGCATTGCTTCTGGGTCACCGTCATCGGCCTGAATCCTCAGCTCCCTGCGGACACTTGGGGTCACACTGTCAAGGATAACATCTGCCTGGTCCTCTTTACTCATCATCCCTACTCTCCAGGCAGCTCTCACCTCTCTGACATATTCCTCGGCCGTAGGACCCGTGCGCTCCCCAAAGCACCGCACTCTCTTGTGAGTAGGTACCACGATGTACTGTACTCGTTCTTGTTGACGATCCAGCCCTACTACAGGGTCATCCACCTCAGCCACATCTTCGTTATCAGTTCTACTAGCAGCACGTGTGTTGCGTGCCGCCATCTTGTTGCTAGTAGAGTTGACTAGAAATCTTGACAAACTGGATGATCCCGTCCCTCGCTTTGCACAGAACTGGGTGTTCTACTGTTTCGGCTGTTGCTGCTCTGATTGCTGAAGAGTTGCTTCACTGCGTGCTGTCTGTCAATCCTGCCAACGACGCCACTTGTGACAGGGGTTAGGTGTGCCTCACACCCAAGACCCGTGCACTAAGAAAATTTATAAAGGATCGTTTGACAGGGGTTGCAATTATTGGTTGCTTGCAACCCTCTCAGCAGCAGACTTAACAATTCAAGCAACCCAAAGCCTTATGCAGATCAACATTTAATTCTACCGAGCAGAACCGAACACCAAACAAACAATCAAACAAACACCCAGTCAGTGTTCATAGACTGTGTGCTCAAGGCATTTACAGCTTGGCTCTGTCTAAGCTCGTCTGTTTTCTCCTGGGCGGCTCTCTCAAAAATCGACGTTTCGCCGCTTGCTACCCCTTTTATAAGCCCTGGCCTAACCACTCAACTTACTGCGCGCTACGCGCATTAATCTGCGCCACACGCGATTATTGCTCTAGAATGCATGAAAACACAGATTTACACAACTATTTCTAGAGCAAAAACACAACTAATATGTAGGCTTTATTATGGCCTTGTAATAAATCTGCTTGAAGATAACGGGGTGAACAGGCACTAAACCACAGAGACAATATGGCTGACCAGATGGGGCCAGCGCCGAGAACGACAGATCTCAAGATGGCGCTGTCACAACAATAGATTTGACATTACATCAACCCTCTCTTGCAATAACAATAGATTTGACATTACACCAACCCTCTCTTACAATAACAATAGATTTGACATTACATCAACCCTCTCTTGCAATAACAATAGATTTGACATTACATCAACCCTCTCTTGCAATAACAATAGATTTGACATTACACCAACCCTCTCTTACAATAACAATAGATTTGACATTACACCAACCCTCTCTTACAATAACAATAGATTTGACATTACATCAACCCTCTCCTCCAATAACAATAGATTTGACATTACATCAACCCTCTCTTACAATAACAATAGATTTGACATTACATCAACCCTCTCCTCCAATAACAATAGATTTGACATTACACCAACCCTCTCTTACAATAACAATAGATTTGACATTACACCAACCCTCTCTTGCAATAACAATAGATTTGACATTACATCAACCCTCTCTTACAATAACAATACCTTTCTATCTACTTCCTCTTAAAAAGTAAAGGTAGTTCCGCAGCAGATACTGCCGTAGGGGAGTGAAGTGTTAGACTAGGTTCAGTTTCGTGAGCTGGAGGTGACCAGTTCCCTTCCTCGCTGCTTTTGCCATCCTTAACTCAATAGCAGATTCAGGTACCAATTTACCGATGGGTAGACTGGAGCGTGACGCCACCGTGCTTCGAACCCTGTACCTTTGCCGCTTTACTTCCCCTCTTACACACAAAAGAAACCTTCATAACATCTCTTTCTGTTTAGCTCCGACTTACCTGCTCTATGAAAAATCCAGCAGAAATGTTAAGCCGTCAGATTTGAGCATACTGATTGTTGTTTACAGCTGTTTGTTTTAGTTAACTTCTCCGATGTGCTTTTATTTTTAAACATTAAATTTTTTTTAATTGTTATATCTGTTTCATACATTAAAATTCATTGATGCATACTGTGTACTGAACCATTTATTGCACACTTACTTAGATTCTTCCCACTTGACAGTTTACCTTTTTAAAAAAAACTACTTGATTTAAAGCATCGAATATTTTAGCAAAAAATCCGGCTATATGACTAAGGGACGCCCGAGAAGAAGGCGAATAGACAACATTAAAGAAATACCAAGCAAACACTGCGCGAAACTGCCTAAAGCAACGTATCTCGTGCTATAACGAAAACTGCTTCTTCCCACGCCGCTCACTGGCAACGGTTGACACAAAACAATGACAAGAATGGCGCCATGTCATCTCAAGGTTTTTTTTTTCAAACGCTGCCCCTGCCAGTAATGATATACCTACCAGACTTTAATGTATACTGTATTTGACCTCACCGTGTAGAGACACTGTAAGCCACAAACAACTTTAACAAAAATATGACTAAATCAACTAAAGACTAAGAGATGAACAAGTAGGTTTTCGGCAAAACATCCTATGCAGACCAGAAAGTCACACTGAGAATAATAATTGGACCAAATCTAGAACTGAACTCGCCTCTTTACATTTGAATTTGTGGACTATCAAAGGGCAATTGACAATGTATACAGAGAATCACACGGGCAAATCGTTGTTTCAAATACGTGATTAATGTACGCTGTGAGGAGCAAACAGGAATGTTGTAACCTACGAACCATGTCGTGGAAGGAGGGTTTGGCTTGGGGCTGGCTATCCCAACCAGTAGAAACTCAATATGAAATAACAACTACAAAGGTATATACTTTAATAAATGGGTGCCTACACAAAACAGAATGAATAAAATAATATAAAATGATATGGCAAGATCACAAATTTAATGTGGGAACCGACGGAAAGAACCAGAGAAACAAGAAGCCAGGCTAAGATACTGACATTGAATAGGACAGATAATGAGAAAACCAGCTGGTGGCATTACAAAGCGGTCCTTGTTCTACAATCCACAGGGTATGATAACTCCAGTGATACCAAAAAAAAGCCAGTAGAGACGGGAATTAGACAGGCATGAAGGGGATCACAAAGACCGTGAACAGATATGACATGACAGGAAGGCGCGGTGTGTATCTGTTGAAAGCGTATGCTCCACAAGGAGCTAAGATGTAATGACTGAATTAAACAGTTAATTTACTCACTGTCTTCTGCGGACACTTAACATAATGAATGAATAAGAAACGTTTAAAAACAAAGTGTTTCACAATTCGCTCCCATGTTATGGCAAGCTCATAGTAATTTCAGGGCGAATAGTTCTCACAAAGGACGTGAGCTGCTGTGGACCTTACTTCAATATAAATAGCCACTGCTCAGACCTATGGGTCTTTTATATTTGGACATGCGCCCTAATATAACCGACAAGGTTGAACAGGACGCGTCTCGCCAAAACGAGGCAAAAGTTTTACATAAAAAAAAAAAAAAACAAAGAACATCCTCGCTTTGACACCATCGACCACACAAAAATGTAACTGGACGTATCATCATTCCCCTGTTTACTCATTAAAGCATGGATCCAGCACTGTAACTGTTTCCCTTTCATGACTATTGCACTGAATCATTCATATGCTCTTCCAGTGGTGCTTACTGTAGTATTTTTTTTAACTCATTCCCCCCCAGGCTGTTTTTGGGTTTTACCCAGGCCCGAAAATGGATGCAATTTTTTCAGACAGGTGAGGTTTTAAAAACAGACAGTGGACAAATACATAAGTTCAGTAGGTAGTTGTGTTATACATTTAAATGTGTGAAATTGACTGGAGAATCTTATGAATTGCTTCATATAATTAATTAATATGAATAGGTGTGTGTTATGTCTTGTGAAGTGTAGACTTGATTAAAAAAGTGTTAAAATTTTGTTTTTTAATTGTATACTTAAACTTAAATATTTCAGCTCCCAATTAATGTATGGCAATAAAATGTTCAGAATGTCAGTGCACATTTAGTTTGAAACATATCTAGAAACTTTTATCACTATCACTTCATAGATGTAATTTTTATGATTTTTTTTCTCAAAGCCACATATGTTTGTAAAAACAACCGCTCAAAATGTGTGCAATTTTTCTCTTCAGGTTATATTTTAAAAGCAGGCAGTAGATACACATTTTATTTAACTAGGTGTTAATGTTATACATTTAAATGTGTGAAATTGACTGGAGAATCTTATGAATTGATTCATATAATTAATTGATATGAATAGGTGTGTGTTATGTCTTGTGAAGTGTAGACTTGATTTTAAAAATGTTTAAAAATAAAATAAAAATGTATACTTAAATTTAAATATTTCAGCTCCCAATTAATGTATGGCAATAAAATATTAAGAATATCAGTACACATTTAGTTTGAAACATATCTGGAAACTTTTATCACTATCACTTCATAGATGTAATTTTTATGATTTTTTTCTCAAAACCACATATGTTTGTAAACACAACCGCTCAAAATGTGTGCAATTTTTCTCTTCAGGTTATATTTAAAAAACTGCAGTAGACACACATTTTATTTAACTAGGTGTTAATGTTATACATTTAAATGTGTGAAATTGACTGGAGAATCTTATGAATTGATTCATATAATTAATTTATATGAATAGATGTGTGTTATGTCTTGTGAAGTGTAGACTTGATTTTAAAAATGTTTAAAAAATAAAATAAAATTGTATACTTAAATTTAAATATTTCAGCTCCCAATAAATGTATGGCAATAAAATATTAAGAATATCAGTGCACATTTAGTTTGAAACATATCTAGAAACTTTTATCACTATCACTTCCTAGATGTAATTTTTATGATTTTTTTTCTCAGAACCACATATTTTTGTAAAAACAACCACTCAAAATGTGTGCAATTTCTCTCTTCAGGTTATATTAAAAAAACAGGCAGTAGATACACATATTATTTAACTAGGTGTTTATGTTATACATTTAAATGTGTGAAATTGACTGGAGAATCTTATGAATTGATTCATATAATTAATTGATATGAATAGGTGTGTTATGTCTTGTGAAGTGTAGACTTGATTTTAAAAATGTTTAAAAAATAAAATAAAATTGCATACTTAAACTTAAATAATTCAGCTCCCAATTAATATATGGCAATAAAATATTAAGAATATCAGTGCACATTTAGTTTGAAACATATCTAGAAACTTTTATCACTATCACTTCATAGATGTAATTTTTTTTATTTTTGTTCTCAAAACCACATTTGTTTGTAAAAACAACCGCTCAAAATATGTGCAATTTTTCTCTTCAGGTTATATTTTAAAAACAGGCAGTAGATACACATTTTATTTAACTAGGTGTTGATGTTATACATCAACATGTGGGAAATTGACTGAAGAATCTTGTGAAATGCTGTAGATAATTATTTGATGTAGGGAAAGAGTCTGTTATGTTATGTGAAGTGTAGACCTAATCAAAAATAACTGGAAAAAAGATAAATAAACTGTACTCACATATGTCAGCTCCAGTTTAATCCATAGCAGAAAAATCTCAGAATATCAGTGCACATCCATTTTGAAACACAACACATTTTACCACAATCACTTCAAATATATAATTTATATGATTTTTTTCCTACACCACAAATTTCTGTAAATACCAAACAACTATGACTAATATTATTTACACCAACTATATTCTATAATTTTTGGTTTGACAATGTGCTTCCACTTTGGCCTGAGAAGATACAAGGAAAACCTTGGATTATACTGCTTATATTGCCATCTGCCTTTATACCCTATTACCACTTCATTCAAACTGAGATTTTGGAATGGATAAAAGGCACTCTGAAATTTTTGCAAACATGTTCATAAAAATCTTTTCTTTTCCTTGTGAATTTTCATCAGAGGCATGAAGCATTGTATGATATAATGCTTCAAATCTACTTCTTGAAAACATTTGAAGAAACCAAGGAGTATAAAATTCTGCAGATGTAGACCAGTAGTTGCGAATGCATGGTCTTTTCTGAATCCCAATATTTATTAGGACAGCAATAAACTTATCAAGTTCATGGCGTGTGACTTTGGTCCACCGAGAATACAATGAATATTGTTTCTCAGGGCTATTTTGACAACAGTTGAGTCTGTTATACATGTTGATTCACAGGCACATGACATCTTGAACATCATATGTAAACAAAACACTGAAACATTTCAATGGGGTTGACAGGTCAAACCCCTCAGTCACACCTGGTGTTCTCTTTGGACAAAATCGAAATGCATTTTGTGTCATCCCCTCAGCAATTTCTAACCACTCTGGGACATCTTGTGAGGATGCACCTGCCTCTAGACTTGTGGCAGTTCTCATAGCTTTACTTTTGGTCACAATGGTGTTTTTGCCTCTTTATCCTTCTCCTTTAGTGACTGAAAGTTTTGCTCTTTTTATACCAGCCCTACCTGATGCATGTTCAATCAGCTGATCGACATCGCCCTCAAAATGATCACTTTCATGAATATTCTGACACAAAGTCTTTACAATGTCTTCATTGGAATTACTAAACCTAACTTCTAAAAATCCGTGTCGCTCGAGTTATCTTCTGTCCACTGAGAAATTAGCGTCGTGCTTGCTCAGCCGAAAGCAGGTGTTTAGAAGAAGATTCTCGATCCATTTTGTATGTAAACAAAGAAATAGAAATGGATATAAAACACACAATTTTAGCTTCACAAATTTGTTTTTTCGCTCACAAACGTCCATAAACATGTCCTAGATGTAATGAAATGATTTAAAAACCAGCTAGTTGCTAGGTATTTATAACTTTTCGTTCAAACTCGACATATGTCATTGGTCTGAAGATTCTCGATCCATTTTGTATGTAAACAAAGGAATAGAAATGGATATAAAACACACAATTTTAGCTTCACAAATTTGTTTTTCACTCACAAACGTCCATAAACATGTCCTAGATGTAATGAAATGATTTAAAAACCAGCTAGTTGCTAGGTATTTATAACTTTTCGTTCAAACTCGACATATATCGCTCTGGCGTGCCACGCGTCATTGGTCCAAACGGAAGTCCTATCTGGCGCATGGTGCGCCACTGTGGACGGAAAGAGTTAACGTGATGAGATTGCTAGCCCCATGTACAAAATCACATTAATCGCCGTTTAGGACATGCCTGTCTGGTTACACCAGTCATAAGAGGCTGGCAACCTCAACATATGAAAATAGGATATTCATATTCATAACAGTAGTGCTATTTTTGTCTTTGCCTTAACTGGTCATATACGTGCAAGAAATCACCTGAATAATGTCATAAAGAAAAGGAATAGAACGATCACGGAAATGATGAGACGATAAAAAAATCCTGATTTGTGAAGGGATACGAGTCTTACGCCTCCAGGCAGGACACCTGACTTGACAAGAACGATATGACTATAATTTCGTTAAACTTAATAACCTTTACTTTTTAAAAGTACCCTAGATGGATTATAAATAGGATATACAGTGTAATAAATGCAAGACAATAAAATCAGATTTCCGATATCTAAATATAGTATCTTCTTCCCCGCCTCCACTCAGTCCAAATAGAGTAAATCAAAACCAAAATTGTGTGAATGTATTTGAGTGACCCCCCCTTTCCAAGAAACAAACAAACATATATACTTCTTCTTCTTCTTCCTCGTTCGCCTTCAGACTTCCACATTTATGACTCTAATAAAGGCAGCAGTCAACTCAAGGTTCCCGACATATACACAAAACACACATAAACAAAAAAAAAACAACATCAAAGTAAAATCTCTCATTACGGTCCTGTAGTTAACAAGGTCAAAAGGGGTGAGAAAGCCCGGGGGTGTCCGAATCATAGCCCATTCCTAGTTGCAGTCTAAGAAGTTTCTTATTGCTAGATACCTGATATGGTCTTGTTGGAGCCTTGACCAATTTATATGCAACTTAATAACCCGTGTTCAGAAAATGTATGGGATCTTTTAAGAAAACATGTCACATCCAGATACATGTCAAATCATCATTATTATTTTCCTGTTTGCTCCCTACAAAAACATGGCAACACTACAGCTGGCCCCCTTGTAAGAAGACTGCACAAAGTATCCACATGCTCGTGTAGCGGTAGTTTCTGTAGCAGTCTGTTCTACATAATGAGGCGGCCAGCCTCATGCACAATCTCACACTTATGTAGGGTGACCATATTGTGTTTTCCACACACAAAAAAGAGGACATTTTCTGACTTTTTGACGTAACAAGAGGGCAATAAAGAAGACAAAAAAAAAAAGAACACACAAGACTCAACCTATTAAAGCATGATTTGGCGTAACAAGAGGGCATTAAAGAAAACAAAACAACAAGAACACATAAGACTCAACCTATTAAAGCATGATTGTAGTGACTAGTGCCAACTCTAGTTTTATAACGGTTAGAAAAAAAAAGTTAAAATAAAACGTCCTTTTTAACGTATGTTTTCAAATCATTTTAACATTTAAAAAATTAGCTTTAGCTGTCCACATTCTAATCAGTAATGATAAAATTATTATTAATCTTATTTTATTTATTTATTTATGGACATTGTCTTCTTTAACAATTCATTATTTTATTTTAAATATTCATGGAATTGACCCTACGACACTTCATTTAAATTATACTGGAGAAGCTAAATTTCGTTGATGAAATCCACATTGGACATGATAAAGATGTTGCATTTGACGATACAAGTGCTTTTATCAACTTGCCAAACTGACAATATTTGTTGAAAGTAACAGCAGCTATGGTGCCAGCAACTGCATGAATCTCCATAACTGCTGTTACTTTCAACAAATATTGTCAGTTTGTTAAGTTGATAAAAGCACTTGTATCGTCAAATGCAACATGTTTATCAATTAAATGTTGCACTGAAGCTCGCACATCTACACACGTTGATACTTCTTGTAAAGTTATCCATGAAAAAATATGTGAAATCTTTAAATTGTTTCATCGACATCGCTATTCTAAACAACTGATGTATATGCATTATCCTCATGAAACTTGACACACAAACTATGAAATCCGCCTCTTCGTTTTTCGACTAGCATATTGGGAATCTTCTAAGGCAGACTCTTGACAAAAAGCGCTGTTTAAGAATGTCTATCAGAGATTTATACAATTTTGTATTTCAACAAGAGCTCTATTCTTTTACAGTTTGTTCAATGTCTACTTGAACAATTCTCCTTAAAGTACAGTATATACTTGCATAAGACAAATCTGTTCGAAATCATGTTCAATCTCTAAGGGGAAAACCCTGGACAAATGGCACCTTTGAAACACGCCACCCGTGAAAAAGAGGACTAACCCGGGAAAAACTGGACAGATGGTTACCCTCCACTAGTCGCCTTGTACGGTGTCGCAGAGAGATTTATGATTAATAAATTTCTATATCTTTTCTCTAGTCTACCCGTGTCTTCTACTTTATTATCGCTCTTTTATCCTTGTTCTTTTTATTTCGCATTCGTTTGATTGTGGAAAAATATAACTCTCCCATTCATACCTTCGCCTGTCTCTTTTCGTATTTAGCAACGCAGTTTATTGCTGTTAAGCTAGAGACCGAAAAGTGTGAAATTCGTCTCGACAGACATGGGATGGCAGACATATCGTCTAACATTTTCATCTGACACGGCGCTCTTGGTTAAGTTTCTCGGTGTTAGGTGTGGTAGGCGCCAACATGCATCGCTGGGAAATGACCAGAGGTAGCTGTAGGTGTTAGAACGAGCATTGGCAGTTTCATTGCTGGCGCCTGAGTTAATGTGAAGTGTTAAGACGGGACGCTATTTGGGGTTTTCGAAAATAGCGTACATCCTTTGTCTGGTTTTCAAATAATATACCAGAGTAGTTTAGACTTCATCACTCAGACCTCCGAAGTTGCAGTAGACGGATATCTTCGTTCTAGATACTTATTTATAAGTGAAACTCTCAGTTTCGTTGTGATACCCGTAGTTCTGTTTGGAGGTAATATTAAATATCTAGTAATGTTGAGTGATTTAAGTGGTAAATCGCCTATTTTATTTCACTAGTTAGATTTCTGTGCAGAGTGATTAAATTATAATTTAGCTATATTCTCTAAGTTTTACAGTGGATAGCAGAATAAATTATAATTTCTAGCGAAAAACTCATTCAGCTATAAGTAAATTTAACTAAACTGCTAGTAACTAGTAGAGAATATTTTAACTAAACTAAATTAATGCACTGAGTCATCATTGAGTATTGACGAAATATGTACGTATTTCTAATTCATGGGGATTGATTTTTGGTAATGACTATAATTTATTTCACGGGAGTTTTAACGATGAGACAAGCTTTAAGCTTATAGTTTCTGATTTAAATAACCGTAGTGAATACATATGTTATTGTACGCGAGGTAGACATAGGATATGTGTATAATATTATGTATTCTATATGTTTTCTTTATACAGTATTTTGGGTCAAGCCATAAAACTGCCAGCGGTTTATTCAGTACAGATGAGAATAAATCACAGAAGAAACATTTTATGTCTTTAAAATAATTTGGGTTACAAGTTGTACCTGTCTGGCCTTGTGTCGCATCCAAAAATAGACAGAGTACCCATATTTCACTAACTTAAGACTTAATGAAGTACTAGGCCTATCGAGCCAGCTTATAATTCTTCCCAGTAATCTCAAGTACATTCAGCCCCTTTGGCGAAACATATTATAATCAATAACTTTTTTTCTGACAATTTTTGACTAATTGTGGTGTGACAATCAATTGTTTATACTGAGTGAAGTACCTACCTGACATTTCCTAGTTACGGAAAACTTCAAGCTATTGACCCTGTGCGCGCTGTTAACTTTCTTGCCTGGACAAAGTAAATGTGACACAAACAAAAATTCCAAATAATAATAACCAAGAAAACGTTCCCTGGAGAAGTGACTTCAACCTGTCTTTGTGGAACTGGGGTTCTTTTGGCCAAAAATTAACACGGGAGATTCTGTATGCGCGTGTCCTAAGTATTGTTCCAGAAGTTACTACCCAAGTTGTAGGTAAGCAAGTACGACAGGGGCCCACGGCTGAATGAAGAGAGAGAATGCAGGACTGAGTGATTCCTTTATAACCTGATTTGTGCACTCACTTTGAAATTTCATTTTTATGCAAGTTTGTTGCTAATGCTATTTTCCTCTTAGACTAGATTCAGGTATTAACTATGTTCTTACACTCTAGAGGGTAAACCTTAGACTATAGCGTATGAATCCGTGACTCTTTGGGGCTATCACTTTTCTTCTAACAGGATCGTGGGCTAAAACATCGGGGGAAAAGATCATACCTATGGGTCTAGTATTCTTTTAGTAATTCATTAACCTAGGTGTAATTTTATGTGCTTGATAAGCAAACTTATTTGTTGTGGACAATTTTCTTTATGTTAATAAATTTACATAAACATTATACCAGTGTGTTAGTCAGCTTGTCCCAAATACCTATATTCCATTGTCATAGTTTTCACTTATGTGCGTCTAACTGTCATCACTTATGTGTGGGTGTATGTGAGTGATATATATATATAAATATATATAAATATATAAATATATAAATATATATATATATATATATATATATATATATATATATATATATATATATATCATAATAGACTGTCCGACTCCTCGAAATCTGTTGTAGAAGATAGGCTAAAGAAGAGAAGATTCTCAATTTCAGGGACAGCCTCTATTAATTCTACCACCTCACTCGTGAAAACCTATTTCTATTATCATCTCTCACTGAACTATCACCTATTCTATTTCTATTCAGAAGGGATCAATCTATGTCTTAATTCTCCTATCGAAAATCTACGACATACGGTATGCCACATGGTGCTTCATATAATCCGTACTTGAGAATATGGCGTAGATAACAATATGTTAATACTGGGATTCATGCATAATTGTTGATATTTATTATTATTATTATTGCTACGCAAAGGCAATAGTTGTGTCATCATCCCTGCGTTCACGTGATGACAGCCTAATTAATTCGTGACAATGTTTGTTTAGTTGTTTAGGTACAGGGAGTACCCGCTAGATAGTGGAAAGTGGACAGAGGTGTTGGGGAAAGAGGAAGGAGCTGATGTCATTAAGTACAACATAGACAGGTTGTGTTTTTTTTTAATAGGTAAAGGTAGCTCCCCATAGCACATCCTACCGTAGGGGGATGTCAAGTGTTTGGAGACTACGCCATACTGGGTCCAGCTTTTTGATGACGGTGGGATGACTAGCTCCCTTCCTTGTTGCCTTTTCCATTCCCTAACTCAAGAGCACAGACAGGTATCCATTACAGCTGGGCAGACACGAGCGTGACGCTACCAGGTTTCGATCCTGGACCCAAGGTAACTGTGCCGCGAGAGGAAAGCGCCCTAACTGCTTAGCCAGACAAATACAAACATTTTTAAAAACAAAATGTTGCCTCGTTTTGCCGAGGCTCGCTCCGTTCAACCTAGACGCATTGTCCGTCGGTTATATTATGGCGCATGTCCAAAAATATAAAAGACCTTGAGGTCTGTAGATTTAGTTAAATACATATGTCAGTCTCACCAGGTACATGGCTATTTCACACTGTCAGAGAAGATGGTTGGGTCTTGGATAATACGCAGTTTTTAACCAGCCTGTCTCCTGTTGCTCTCTCCACCCTACACGCCCCCTCCACCCTACACGGCCCCCCCTCCCCCCATAAATAAGGGGACAGGTTACGACCACACAATTAAACAAATGTTTGTCTTCTGTTAAAAACACCACGTTTTCGGATTTTTTTCTTTTTTTTTAACGGGAACTGGTCACTTCATCTCACACGGTGGAGACCCAATAAAGGGGAAGTCTCTGTTGAGTTTAGGGGAAAGCAGACGATAGTACAGATGAAAGTGAAGATAATCTATGTAAGATATACTTCTGAGATTACGACAAGATCCACAAATGATAGAGTGGATTTCTATATAGCGATTTCTGATAGATAATGGAAATTTAACTAGAAATAACGTGGGGGGAAATTGAGTAAGCTACGCAACGTTGGTATTCCTCCACCTTTCCCTAAATAATAAACAGGCTGATAAAATAATTGGTTGAAAACAAATGCACCCAAACTGGCTCAATGATGAACGCCCCCAACTGAAAGTAGTAGTTATTGCTACAAATAGGAGAACAGTACGTATCACGTAAAATTTAGAAACTCCGAGCAGCTTTATTTCTCCCTTACAATTGCAACAGCACTGCAAGTTGCCAGATATTTTATGTCACAGCTCTTCTATACTGCATTAACATGTACGCTCTTGTAACACGTTATACTTGGGGTGGGGGGCAAAACAAGAAGGAAAGAGAAATTTAAAAGTCACTGGATACGGTACGTGTGTAGAAAATATCAGCTTTATCTACAAACTAACAGAAACAGTGCCTCGGGAAAAATATGAACTTTATCTACAAGCTTAGGTACATGGCACCAACAGGGACAAATGTGGCTTAATCAACACAGCAATGACAACGTTACCAACATGGATAATAGCAACTTTATCTACAAACCAAGGAAAACTGTACCAAACAGCGTTTCGGTGAGGTGCTCAGTTCAACCTAGATACAATGTCCGTTGGTTATATTAAGGCGCAAGTCCAAATATAAAAGACCTTGTGGTGTGATTTTATAAGTATTTATTGATAGCAAAGGCAAGCTCTACCAATAAGAAAGAGAGCAACTTTCTCAGGCGCAGTGATACCAAAATGGAAAGAGAGACTTTGGCAGAAACATCACATGGATTTTTTAAAATTAAAGAATAAAATTATCCTGTTCAACTCCTTATGTGTTATTATTATGATATATCTATCTATAACCCTCCACTCCCAAAGGAGCATAGGCCTTCAACAAACACATGCCAAGTCCTCCTGTCAGTGCCATCATCTCAAATTCTTTCCACGTTCTCATCATTTTCACCTCTGTTTCCAGCTCTCTTCTCCATGTGCTTCTTGGTCTACCTCTGCCTCTCTTGCCCTGGGGGTTCCAGAACAAGGACTGCCTTGTAATGCTATCAACAGGTTTCCTCAGTGTGTGTCCTATCCATCGCCTTCTTCTCATCTCTTGTTCCACTGGCACTTGTCTAGATCTTGTCATCAGTTCCACATTGGTAACCTTGTCATACCATTTTAATCCTTCTATTCTACGCAAGCACCCATTTATGAAAGTCTGTAGCTTTTTGGTTGTTGTCTTTGTTGTTCTCCATGTCTCAGAGCCATACAATAGGACTGACTTCACATTTGAGTTGAAGATTCTTATTTTCGTGTTGGATCCGATTTCTCTTGATCTCCATATATTTCCCAATTCAATGAAAGCTCCTCTTGCTTTTTGTATTCTTATTTTGATATCACTGTCTGTCCCTCCAACTGTGTCTATATTGCTGCCAAGATATGTGTACGATTCTACATCTTGTATTGGTGCTTCTTCAAGTTCAACCCTATTTTCATTACCTGCATTTATTCTCATTATCTTTGTCTTTTCCCTGTGTATTTTCAGACCCAATTGCTATGACCTCTCATCGAGTGTTTTCAATTTGTCCTGCATCTGATTACGGTTATGGGACAGAAGAGCCAAGTCATCTGCAAAATCCAGATCATCCAACTGCTTAGTCAGAGTCCACTGGATTCCATATCTGTTGTGTGTTGTTGATGTTTTCATAACCCTGTCTATTGCTAGTAAGAAAAGAAATGGAGACAAGAGGCATCCCTGCCGCACTCCTGTTCTTATCCCAAATGGTTCTGTAAGCTGTCCTTCATGAAGAACTCTGCATGTCATGTCTTCATATGTTTTCTTTATTAAATTAATGATCTTCAGGGGAACTTCATAATGCCTCATCAATTTCCAAAGTGATTCTCTGTCTACACTGTCAAATGAAATTGAAATTGCGTGATGGCCACTGACTGCTTTGACGGTCGGCGGCTAAGGATCAAAGAAGAAGAAGAAGACTGTCAAATGCCTTTTCGTAGTCCACAAATCCGATGTATAGTGGTGAATTCCATTCCAGACTTTGTTCAACTATTATTCTCAAAGTGGCTATCTGGTCTGTACAGGATCTGTTTTGTGGAAAACCTGCTTGTTCATCTCTCAGTTTCTTGTCTATGGACTCTTTTAATCTCAAGGGTAATCCTATTTAATACTTTTCCTGGCACTGATAGTAACATTATTCCTCTATAATTTGTGCACTCTTGTAAATTTCCCTTCTTAGGCAACTTAACCAGATATCCTTCCTTCTATTCTGCTGGTATCTCTTCCTTTTCCCAGACTTTACCAAGTAACTTAAATAACATCTCTGTAGCCGTGTCGATATCTGCTTTGATGGCCTCTGCTGGAATGCCATCAGGTCCAGACGCTTTTCCATCTCTTAGAAGCTTTATGGCTTTCTTTATTTCTTCCTTCGTTGGTCTTTCACAGTTAATTTGTAGCTCTTCTTCTGCTGGCTGGATGCCCGGGGGGTTTTGTGGAGCTGGTCTATTGAGAAGGTCCTCAAAATATTCTGTCCACCTCTTCATTTGCTCTTGTATATTGCTGAGCAGTTTTCCATTCTTGTCTTTTATGAGGCAACTTGTTTGCTTGTATTTCCTTGTCAAGCAAACCCCGCCTAGCTATGCAAGCGAATCACACTATCCTCCCTGCCATCCACGCATCACCAAAAATGATGCTAAGATGACAGGTCAATAGTGCGAACCGAAAGACATAACACCGGATATCCACCATGCCCAGTACGGCCGCACGGAAGGTCCAGTGTTCAAATCCTGGGTAAGCCACTCATGTCTGGTGTTTTTCTGTTGTCTAGTATTCTACTTCTTTATTTCTTACGAGTGCCTGAAAACATACCTTTATGTTTGTCTAATATTAATTTACCGTTTACAGGCCTCCGGTTTCCCTTCCTTATATGTTATAGGTGATTATGATATATGACGTCTATTAATTACGAGACTTCTCTCTGTTATTGTTACCGCTGCCGCTAAGCGCTCAGGGCATACTCATATAGCTTGTGTAACCATCGAGTATAGTTGGCGTAGTTCTCTGACGAAACAATATATATATATATATATAAAAAGGAAAAAAAAACAGAACTGCTTCTCCGGAGAAGCTCTCTCTGTCGCATCGTAAAAGAAGACTAATATGACGTGCATGAGGTAGGTTAACCACATTATGTTAAAATATAATGCACAGACTTCACTGTTGCTGGAACACAAGAATGTTTCCTACAACGAGAACAGCCGCAGTTGTGGTAATATATGGGGCGAAAAGGAAATGAAATAATGATAACATAATGTCTTAACCGTTATTAAATGTCTACATAATGACGCATCATCTCGTTCCGACCTGTTTTTCAACAGTAAATTTTCTTTTTCTCTATATTCTAGTGCAGCGGTTCCCAACCTTTTTTCACTTGCGTACCCCTTGGCAGCCCATTTCTATAAATTGTACCCCTAATATTAGCAAAATATTTGAAATTAATATAGTTGCTGTTATTCAAAATTTATAGATTATAACCAGAAATAAAGGGGCCAACCACGGGATTAAAAAACAATGTAATTAAAAAGGTGAACAAACAGTGCATATATTTTTACATTAAAAAAATCAGAAGTTATAATAAAAATTAACACATTTAATTTATTAACAATAATAATAATAAAAACGTTGTTATTGTTAAAAGTTGAAATCACTTTTTGTAACACACATGTCACGTGACCATGACAAATGTTCAGTGCGATCCTTGAGCTTGTTTTGAGGCACATAGTTTTTTTTAAAATCAGGTTCAAGTGATGTAAGATACAGTCTCAATTCTGGACCTGCATTCAGTTTACTACGGTATTTATTTTTTTATAAAGGTATAAGAAGAGAAAGCCCTCTCCACCAGCTCAGTATTTGTAAATGGCAACAGAAACTTAAGCGCCTTGTCGGTCAGCTGTTCATATTCTCTGCTGATGTCTCCCCAAAAGTTAATAAGGAATTTTCCTTTGAATTCAGCTATTAAAGTAGTATCAGTCGAAAGTTCAATCAACTTCTCTTTTTCGTTGATTGATAATGTGGCTGCTTGGAAATATTCTTCTTCAAAGGGATTTACAATCCAGTAGTTCTCTTTTCCAGGTTTCGGAAAGTACTTCTCGAAAGATGATTTTAGCCCTTTCAAGTGTTCAATTATTTTCTCGCTCATCATTTCCTGGGAGAGGTGCAGCTCGTTCTCAGATAGGAAATTGTGCAGAGTTTCAAATACCTCAGGCTGGCCTTTTTCAATACACGACCTCCAAAAATCTAATTTTTTAATCATAGATTCAATTTTGTCTGAAACATTGAAGATCGTTACCGAGCTATTCTGAAGTGCCAAATTTAGTTTGTTTATTTGTAGGAAAATATCCGATAAGTATGCAAGACTCTGAAGCCAATCACAGTCGTGTAACTTTGAAGTAAGTTGGAAAGGATGGTCTTCAAAAAAAAAGTTGGACTTCATGTCTAAGTTCGAACAGCCGGGTAAGGACTTTACCACGAGAGAGCCACCTTACTTGTGTATGAAGGAGCAGGGTAGAATGAAGACTATTCATCTCTTCACACAGTGCTTTGAAAAGCCTCGAGTTTGTGGACTTTGACTTTATAAAATTAACCACTTTCACAGCTTCATCAAGAACGACTTTTAATTCACCAGGGAGGCGGTTAGATGCAAGGCTTTGCCTGTGGATGCAGCAGTGGCTCCAGGTTATATTGGGGGCTACCTTCGTGACACGAGCGCGAAGACCGGAGTAGCAACCTGACATAGACTTGGCTCCGTCAGTGCATAGTCCACAACAATTAGACCAATTAATGTCCTTTTCTTTGAAATAAGAATCAATAGCATGAAATATATCCTCACCTCTTGTAAGCCCTGACAGAGGATGACAAAGCAAAAGGTTTTCTTCAACTTCATTGCTTTTCAAATACCTCACAATAACAAGCAAAACAGCGAAATTAGCAATATCTGTGCTTTCGTCAACTTGAATAGCAAAGAATTTACTATTTTTAATTCTACTTATTATTGTCGCTTCAACATCGTCAGACATATCCTGCATTCTTCGAGAAATTGTATTGTTCGAAAGAGGGATAGCGTTCATTTTGCGAACATGTTCCTCTCCGAGCATGCACAGAACGGCATCTTTTATACAAGGAGAAATTAAATTCTCAGCTATAGTATGATTTTTACCACATTTAGCAATACGATAACTAATACGGTAGGAGGCTTCAACCGCATTTTCGTTATCTTTGTTAGCTGACGACAAGTACGATGTCACATTCTGTTGTTTCGATAGGCGCTGAAAAAAATTGCGTTCCTTGTTTTCATAACTGGGGTGTTTTGTTTGTAAATGCCGCAAGAGTAACGAAGGTTTCATGCTACCATTGGATAATACTTCCCGACACACTACACAGTGGGGCTTAGCACAGTCCTCATCTCCTATAAACGAAAACCCATACTTCATGTATTCGTCACTGTATTTTCTCTTTTTAGCTCTATGTAAAACTGAAGATCGTGTCTTTTCACTATCCTGCACCAAAGTCTTAGGCGTGTCCTGAGAAGTACTTGGCGATTGATCACATTCCACATTATGTTTCAGCTTTTTTACTGTGCCGGTTTTCAACCACTGATCCATATCTGATAATACACGAATTGAACAATTAATCACTTTAAGTTAAGTTAAAACAATGACAAAAACTACTGTATATAGAAACACTGTCTCACTGTCAGACGTTTGTAAAATTTGGGTCAAGAATCGACACTATTACTTCCGGAACATTAGACGTTCATAGATAGTGTGGAAGATCAAACAAGTCATATTTTTGATGAAATATTAAACGGCACAACTATAATCCCATAGTCATCATAATGAAGACTATTGTGTAAAGGTATTGAATTGTGGTCACACGAAACGCCATAGATTTTCACACACGCCAGTCCAAGCAGACAGCACGCCAGTGGCGCGCAAGAAAAATGGCGGAGATTGTCTCACACAGTTTATGTTTTATAGTATAGCGTTGAATTAATTTCACAACCTTTGACTTGTCTTTTACACTGTTGACATATGTATCTTTTTTCCGCCATTACTCATTTTTTTCGCGTACCCCTGAACGTCCTATCGCGTACCCCCAGGGGTACGCGTACCACAGGTTGGGAACCGCTGTTCTAGTGCTATTACACTTCTCAGCAACACACATCGCAGAGTGAAGGCAAACTTTCTGTACATGCGCTTTATTTAGTGTCCATGTTAGACTTCTGCAGCACAGAGTTGGCATGAATATACTGTTAACAATTTGCTATTTTTTACATTAATATGATGTTAGAATGTCCAAAAGTCTGGACTAAGGACAAATGTATATATATATATATATATATATATATATATATATATATATATATATATATATATATATATATATATATATATATATATATATAAACAAAGATAAAGCGATGTTTTATGTTAGAAACGGCTCGTTTACACTACAACAAATAAGAAACTGATCAAGTTTACATAGCTCTAATGGACAATAAAAATGACAGCAGTCATGTAAGATTTAACACAGGTAGCATTTAATAGGTACATACATTTACGACATTAACAACTATACGATAATTTTCCATACACTAAATATATAACGTCGTCATTATTCAACTTACAGGAAAGGTTGTAGTTGAAATCGTTGTTACTGGAAGTGTCCATCTTTCAGGTTATGCCTGGATCACTACAGGTTTTAAGGACGGTTAGAAATGGTATGTTAGTAAGTCGTAAAATATGAAAAGAATGACATCTAACGAACGTACCAGACACGAAGATATGTCGATGGAAAGACGCTTCCAACGTGTCCGCTCCACAATCATTTAATCAGCATTAAGGACTTCAACCAATGCACACTCTGTCACATGCATTTTTTTTTTTAAATTCCTGTCTGCAGAGACTAGAAAAACTAATACTGCTGCTGCTGATTGATTAGTCTGCCCCGTTCAACCACAGCATGCAAGTCTAGTGTTTATATAGGGGCACTACATGCCAATGACAACATAGCACGAGTATGCAGAGACACAACATTTAACTCCAAAGCAAAACACCATTTTTGACACTAATATACCCGACCAAATGGTTACCTTAGAGTCACAGAGAAGGAAATGTCAAAATTGTCCTCTTTTCACACAACATGCCTAAGAAAAATTCACCGCATTTTTTGGCCGAATACCATCACCAACCAAGATCTGCTTACTCGTAGCAAGCAAGAGGAAATGCACACCATCATAGCTGGCAGACGCTGGAGCTGGGTTGGTCATGTCCTCAGAAGAGACCCCGATGCCATCACAAGAACAGCTATGCTTTGGACCCCTGAAGGAAAGCGAAAGAGAGGCCGACCAAAACAACTTGGCGGAGGACTGTGGAGGCTGAGATGCAAAGAATGAACCAGAGTTGGGGCACTGTACGAAGGATGGCCACCGACCGTGCAAAGTGGAATCAATTTGTTGTTGCCCTACAAGACGCCACTAGGCGTGATGGCCACTGACTGCTTTGACGGTCGGTGGTTAAGGATCGAAGAAGAAGAAGAAATGGTTACCTGACTTATTATCTCCACAACCTAACACAATGGTGTCCTTTTTATTTAAAAAAAGAGAGCATTCTTCATTCATCATTCCTCACCTGCTTGTGTTGCAAAATCTTCAGCACATTCACGCCATGTTTTCCTGTCCTGTCTTCTCCTGTGCCGTACCTTCAAGTTCTTTCAATGTCTGCTTTAGCATTTTTATGCTTGTCACCAATTCCCTTATTCGTGTGCTTTCAGATCCTGCTGTGACTTACCCTAAAGATTTCAGGACAAGGACTGTCTTGTAATCCTCACTGTGAGACTATCCAACGCCAGCATTTATTTCTCACCTCTTGTTCCAATAATATTTGTCTAGTTTTTCTTCGTCCTTCATGTCCAAATAATCGCACCTATCTCTCTTATAAAACTGGCTGTCCGACTCAGGCTTCTCTCGTCACCATACAGTTTCTCCCTCAACTGGGTCGGAGGACATGTTGTTCTGTTTGTTTTTCCTCCTCACATGGGCACACATCTGTATGTCCTTCTTCTTCTTCTTCGTTCACCCTCAGATGTCAACTTGAATAAGTTCAAAGAAAGCAGTGGTCAGCCTGAGGCTGTTGATATCTCCGTAGATTTTCTCCAGGAATGGTACTGGTGATGGCCATATGCGTCTTCTCTGTTCCTCATATGTTGGGCACCTTTGAAGCAGGTGTTCGGCAGTCATTTTACCAGTGCCACAGTCACACTCATCCGTAGTTCCTAACTTTAATTTGTTGAACAGATGGTATCTCAATCTGTTATGACCAGTGCGAAGTCTGAAGATTACCACTTGTTCACTTCTGCTGAGCTGGTAATACGGATCATTTTTTGTGTGGCCTGGATGCTCTTCTTCCCACTTGTGCCTGTATCTGCGCTTGATAAAACTCTTGGACTCCTCATAGGTTATATTTGTGTCCAGCTGAGGAAGTTTTCCCCCTTCCTTTGCCAATCTGTCAGCCTCTTCATTTCCAGGGATGTTGCAGTGAGAAGGGATCCACTGTATCACAACTCTTTTGTATTGCTGACATAGTCTGTGAAGTGTTACTCTTAGGTCATCCAGTTCAGCATTTATTTGACTTTTCAGTGTTGTAATCACTGACAGCGCATCTGAGAAGATAACTACTGGTCTCTCTGAGCTTTTTTCTGTCATTAGAATCTGTATGTCCGATTTTCAGTTTGTTGAACAGATGGTACCTGAATCTTCACACTGGTAAACTGGTCAAACCATTTTAATCCTATTCTACTCAAGCTGAAAGTGAAAGTCTGATCCATAGCAAACCAGTAATAGGATTGCTCTATTTCCTGTTTGACAATAATGGGACAGACTATTCAAAGACCAACAGCCAGGCTTATCATCAATGTTTTCCACTGCTTTTTTGATTTTTTTCACTCGTTCATCATGTTCCTAAGGCAGCATAGATAGGGTTTATGCTTTGGCTCGCTTTGCCATATGTGTTTTTTTTTTTTTTTTTTGCGTAAATGTTTCTACAGGATAGGTAGCCGGCTAATGTGCCCAATTCTAGTGGCCTCCTAAGAAACTCATGGCAGGGTACAGTGTTACTACTCTTTGCTCCATTGGCAATTAGAAACGATGACTAAATATTTTAAAGAACCATAGCGGGCGAATACCCATCATTAAGTATTGTGTCGATTGGCACTCACGATCATGTCACTCCATTTCCCGGAATCTGCTATAATTTCAGTTTTCTTCCCGTATGACCAGTTGACCAAGTCAGTTCTCAACTTCTTTTTTGAGAGTGGGGGTGTTGTTCAGACACATATATTGTTACAAAGTACTCATATTAGTTTTCTCTCATTATGTGTCCAAAGAACTTAGATTACCAGCAGCTTATCTAGATGATTATTTGAAGATTTCATTCCGTACAACAATGTCCCCTCTAACTGTTCGTAACCTGTGTAAGTGAAAATCTCGTTATGCAACGAACCCCCCACACCCCACCCCCCCACCCCCCACCCCCCCCCCCCCCCCCCCGGACAAAAAACCTGTGCGCACTAAATTCAACGTTGGTAAATACATTTTGTTGTTGCGCAGTTCACTTTCCTATGTGCGCTGATTTCACAATGTGTCTGCGCGCGCAACTAAGAGGGAACATTACGTTCATAGTATTCGCTGTTTTAGTCTATGGAGCCCCACGTCTTTTGTCTTCAACTTTCCTTTCTACCGTTTATGTACTGTTAGGGTCTCACAAAGACAAAATAAAACAGTCTCTATAACACATGGTAAATCATTTTCCCCCCACATCTAGTGAAAAAATTCACGTATGCCATAAAAACCAGTTGACAGTATTACAAGGCAGTCCTCGTTCTGACATCCCCTGGGTAAGAGAGATGGAGGGAGATTTTAAAAAAACACAGGGAGAAGGAAGCTAGAGACAGACATAAAAGGGATAAACAGGATATGGGAAGTCCGTGAACGGATTGGCTGGTATGAATTCGTTGAAGGTCTATGCTTCTTATGGACCTGAAGGTGATCTGCATCAAACGTTACATAAAATACAAAGTGGGTCACTTGTTCCAACTATTTCTAGGCTTTCTCATCTACAAACGTTACATCAAATACAAAGTGGGTCACTTGTTCCAACTATTTCTAGGCTTTCTCATCTACAAACGTTACATAAAATACAAAGTGGGTCACTTGTTCCAACTATTTCTAGGCTTTCTCATCTACAAAC
Source organism: Oreohelix idahoensis (assembly GCA_024509875.1). NCBI lineage: Eukaryota > Metazoa > Mollusca > Gastropoda > Stylommatophora > Oreohelicidae > Oreohelix > Oreohelix idahoensis. The sequence continues at coordinate 3,662 of JAMPIV010018148.1, read as the reverse complement.
GTTACATCAAATACAAAGTGGGTCACTTGTTCCAACTATTTCTAGGCTTTCTCATCTACAAACGTTTCATCAAATACAAAGTGGGTCATTTGTTCGAACTATTTCTAGGCTTTCTCATCTACAAACGTTACATCAAATACAAAGTGGGTCACTTGTTCCAACTATTTCTAGGCTTTCTCATCTACAAACGTTACATCAAATACAAAGTGGGTCACTTGTTCCAACTATTTCTAGGCTTTCTCATCTACAAACGTTTCATGACCTAATTTGTTTCTCTTCTTGATAAACCATCATTGTTGTCCTCCTACCACTCAAGTCTTTGTTAATGCTACAGGCTTTTAAAGTCTTGGAGTTCAACAGCGAGCTTCATTGTTTCACAACAGGCTAAGGCAGTGTTTCTCAACGGGGGCGGTACCGCCCCCTGGGGGGCGTTTTCAAGATGTCTGGGGGCGTTCTGATGGGTCGCAACGATTGGGGGTCGCTACTTCCATTCATTGGGGCGTTTGTACATTTTTACAAGAATCAATATGAAACAATTACAAAAGATATTCCCCGTTGCATAGCTTGTAACACGATAGTTTTTATTTGCCCTGCGTCCCATGGAGTGTTTCAAGGATTCCAAACGCAAAATTTTAGTACTTGGGATGTTACCATTGTCAGGAGACAGTAGAGTTTTTGGATTCTATCAAAGAAGAATTTAGCATCGAAAGAGAAGTATTGCGAAACGACGTGGCCTATCTTTCAGATATATTTGAAAAGTTAAATGAGGTTCTTCTTAAGCTACAAGGAAATGAGATCAGCCTGATTAAAGTGAATGGAATTATCATGGGGTTCATCAACAAATTGACATTATATAAAAATAATCTTAGTCGCTGAGACCTTTTTCTCATTTTCCATGTTTACTGCAGTTAGGTGGGGTCAGGCTTAAAGATTCAGATTTAGAGGTTTATTGCAATTATTTAGACGCTATTAAAAATGAAATGAGCATAAGATATAAAGACTTGCAAGAACTAATAATACCGGATTGGGTGATTAATCCGTTATTTTGGATCCAGCAGAGGCTTGCGTATACCGTTCTTTGGTGTGAAACTAAATTGCTACTTACAGCATTCCAAACGTCGTATTTGGTGGAGAAGGGGTTCAGTGCAGTAGTGTTGCTACTACAAAAGCAACGAAACCAACTGCAGATTTGTAACAGGATTTTAACAAACTCAGAACCAAATATTACAAAAAAAAAAACTGGGCTGAGTCACACCAAGCGCAAGGATATCATTCAGCTTCATTAATAAGTGAATTTTTATATAATTATATCATTATTATCAACTAATAATTTTTTTAATTTTTTCATGTTTAAAGTGGTTACATAAGGAGAAGCTTAAATATTCAGATTTGAGGATATATATGCAGTCATTTAGGCGCTATTAAAATGATATGATTATGATAGTTATAGAGTTGTAAGAACTAATTTTATATCATTTGCTCCGCCAATGTGTAATTCAAGGATAATGAACTTGCGGTGTATATAATTCCGTACTTAAACACATATTTAATATAACTATGCTTTATATTATAAGAAAAGATAACTCATTAACTGCATTGCTTTTTTAAAAGTATAGTGGAATATATGTATATATATGTGTGTGTGTGTGTTTGTGTATACACGATAAAGAGCAAGGGGTGCTAAAAGGGTGGGGGGGGGGGCTTTTTAAAATTTTAGTTGTCAAAAGGGGGCGTTGCTACTATCAGGGTTGAGAAACACTCGGCTAAGGTATTAACTCGCAGTGTTCTGGGCAAGGGTCAGCTACACTGACTTTCCTTGATAGCATAAATGAAACTGACTCACTTTCCTTGTGATACATATCATGCGCCTCTTTACAGAGGACCTTCTGTAACGGATGACCGAGTTTTATTTTCTTTAGTTGACCTGTAATGGTTACGTTTTTTGTGGCTACGAGATGGGACAGCCGGTCCCATGCCTTGCTCTCCTTTGTGGCTACTTAAGAGATGTATGGCAGGCTACAGTGTTACTATTCTTTGCTCCCCTTTCTGGCACCGGGAACACGAGTAAACTTTTCATTAGCTATCTGTAAAACATTTAAAAAGCTCATGATTGATTACGCCTACCATACCCAGCATTGCACACTAAGTTTGGAGGAGTCACTTTAGCTCGAGACGTAACTCTTTGGCTTTGACCTGGTTGACTGCATACATGAGGATTTCACTATGGACCACAAGATGGGCAAGGGGAGCTAAGAAGTGGCTCTGTGCAGTATGTGACAATTCTTTGGGAGAGACCAGAACCAGAGCACAGTATTTTAGCTTTGCATGTTTGGATAGTCCCCTTCGATGGTGGGGAATGCACAGTATGCCACACGCTTCTTCCTCCAAAGTGTCCGCTCCACAATAATTTAATCAGCATTAAGAACTTTTAACCAATGCACACTCAGATGTGATGGTCCTTTAATTACAAGCCAAGCTGCAGAAACTGGAGCTCATGACTTCAACTCAACACGTTTCGGAATGTCAGAAAAAGTCACAGGATAAGCCTAGGTCTACAGTGTAGATAATACCAAGGACTCTTCAACTTAGTATTGGCTGCAACAGAGTGAGAAGCTCAGCAGACCTAGTTAAAGAACAACAATACAACATGCAGAAGAGAAAAGAACACGCCAAAAGGAGACAATAAGAGAAGAGAAGGTGGGTTATCATCTTAAGGGCGAATCATCCATCTGACTGGGGGAGGCTACCACTTTAAAGTGCAAACAAAACAAAACTAAAGAAACAACCCAAGAGCCTCCACACAAAATTATACTACAATTTATGGTTTAGCCATGTAGCTCAACAAATAATACTATCACAAAAAGATCAACCACTCTAACAACAACGGGCACACTTTTCAAAAGGCAATTTTTAAAAAAAAAGCATTTTAAAGAAATATTATCGGTGAAGAAAAATTTTCTGAGCAATCCTTGATGGGTTCTAATTAAGAGGTATAGGCCTAGTGTTTATTATTTTAGGTTTTATATTCAACTGTTGCAATTATTCTTACTGGCAACACCCCCCACCCCCCCCCCCCCCCCCCCCCCCACACCCCCCCAAAAAAAATGGTAATCATCACATTAAATTACACAGAGAAAGCAAAAACCTTATTACAAGAACGACGAGAAAACCCAAAAGTGATCCAATTGGCCCCCAGCATAAAAGTACAAGTAGAAATTTCAAAAGGAGCACACAAATGTGACATTAAGGGAATAAACGCCACTCTGTCAAAAGAATGAAGAAAGCGTTGAACAGCCTGGCCGAGCAGAACCCAGGCATAAAACTGGTGCATGTGGAAAAAATAAAAGTCAAGGGGTATGTAGATACACCTGTGGTCGTTTAAACAACGGAAGGTAGAGAATCCCCCCAAGACATTACTGTTTGAGAAAAAAAACAGAAAAACACAGAAGCCTACATTCCACCGGTATTGCAGTGATCCAACTGCATGAAATTTGGCCAAGTCTGAAACAGCTTCAGGGCGCAAGGACAGTATGCAGGATACTTTTCTGACTCACCCCTCCTTTACACAATTCGAAAAGTCTAATTCATCAACTGACAATAAAAGGCTAAAGAAGAACAGAAACTGCCTTAACTATAAATGTAACCCACATAGCCAGGTACTA
>JAMPIV010018147.1:537500-561004 GCA_024509875.1 Oreohelix idahoensis | reverse complement strand
AAATATTATAATAGATATATCATTAAATTTACCACTGGAACTTTTGGGATGAGTTTAATTTAATAGATTTAAATAAACACAAAATCCAGGGAAATAAAATGAATGCACTAGACCACTGGTCACTTTGACAAATATATTATACCGTGCACAGAAAAAGGAATCACTCCAATGTAGCCACCAATTCAGATGGAAATCTAGCAGAATTTCTACTATAGCTAGTGAATCTTAAATCTCTGGCGACCGAATGATAAAATGGCTTTCTTCGTGGTCTGTATATATCTAACTGGAATGCAAGATTGGGGGGACATGTTAGAATTTGAAACCTTTTTAGATCTCAGGAGACTTTTGGGGATCTGACCGCCAGACTAAAGAGAGATGCCGCCCCTGGTCTTCCGTATCTCCGCTCGCTGCGTCCGCGTCGGCTTTCCCGTTCGCTCCCACTGCGATCGGTTCTGTGGTTAACACCGAGATGCGAAATACCGGCAAGAAACTTGCGTCGCTCGTTTCAGGACCATTACTGGCTTTGATAGCGCCGCTAGTCTTTCCTGAGATCCCTCAGTGCCTGTTTGATCGTGTGCCGCTACTTTCTGTTTGATTCTGGCATCGCCCCCACTGGGCCAAGTTAATGAAAATAACTGCATATGATTGCTCAAGAGATATCCGTGGGCGTGATTTAACCTCTCCTTAAATCAATGCGATGACCAGAATGTACGGTAGCTAAACTGTCCACATATTAATCAGCAAACGTGTTGACAATCTGCGTGGAAAGGTTGCATGCTAATGAGTCCAGGTGGGAAAAAATCCCGTTTGACGAAAAGTTACCACAATATTCGGGGGCACTGATGCTATCCGAAGGGGTCGTTACAAACGGTCCTACCATATCATACAACAATTCAGGGTCAGCTGAGTTCGTCTGTCCCACGGGTGTAGACATAAACGCAATACATCTGCGTTAGGAAATACATAACAACCTCAAAAAAAAAAAAAAAAAAAAAAAACAAAAAAAAACAAAGAATAAGGTTCTCTTGTTAACCTTAGAAAAAGTGTCCCGAGTCTTTAGCGTCAGGCTTTAAAATCAAAACTGAATAAGGTGCACCACCAGGAACAAGCGCAAAAAAAGAACGTCTCTTGAGGAGTTAGATAATCGTCCTTTTCAGGGCTAACATCAAAACTAGACGAAAAGAGTAATTAAGATGACAGTCACACGATCAGTATCGTAAACAAGTATCACACAAGATCCCTTAATTATCCTATATATAAAATCCCAGCTTTTACTGTCAGTGCGTAACGTTAAGGGATGCAACTTTGGTTGAAAGCTAGACATTAATTGTATTGTTTCCCTTATATGTACTCTCCCGAAAATAGTAACACTTACCAAAGAAGAATGCGCAAATGACGGTGTGCACAAAAATATATTTATAGAATATGTGATCCCGTATACTGTACACACATTGGGATCCTAGCTGCTGCTACGTAGTTCGTGTACTGTGGTGATGCACAATGGTTTTAAAAAAATACTTTTGAATAAGTAAAATTGCCGTTAGTTATTGGTGCTTTTGAATTTAATTCCCGTCTTATGACAGGCTTTTACACGAGTGAAACATAAAACCCATATCGAGGCGGGTTGAGCCGGCCATTGGTGAGTGCGAGGTGTGTCGTCGCACCGGTAGGCCGACTTGGAGTAGGTGTGTTGTAATGTATTAAAAGATAATAAAAACATTAAAATCACGAAAGAACAAGAGTGATAAAACTTTAAAGTTCACAGTAAATATTTATTTGCTTATATAAAAGTGGGCGACATCACGTGACCTCGCACCACCCGGAAAAAACAACTTGGACAGCTTTGCTTGTATTTAAATCTTTAAAGGAAAAATAATGGAAGAAAATGCTGATTCCTATAAGTGCGGAAAAAGGGGGGGGGGGGGGGGGGAATTGGTGTATGCCTTTTGTGCAAATATAGTGCTACGCTTAAAAAAAATATATTGGAGGGCACGTCAATCAAATTATTGTCCTTTTGACCAGAAATATTCACCTTGTATGGAACTTCGAAGAAGCAAATAATTATTTTCACACCAATCTTTTTTTAAAAACCCAAATGAAAAAAAATGTTTTACATAAAGAAACACGGATGATTAAATCTTCCAAGCGTTGTTAACATGGTATTTATCCGGGCATGGTATTTATCTGATGTCATAATTTTTTGTTATCTATAAATCCCTGAAGTAGTGGTATGCGAGACCTCCATCAATAAAGTAACACCCAAAAAAACACGACTTGAAAACAATAAATTCTAATATAAGTTGACATCATCAAAAGCAATCAGCTGCAAGGGACAATAGGAATTTGAATATAGCACAAAACTGAAAATAAAATGACACAAAATACCCTAATTATAACCGACAATTAGGTTGAACAAGGTAGAACAAGATGGTGGACTAGCGGAGACAAGGAAGTTCAATTGATACTAGCTTGCTGTCCTCTTATTATCTTAAAAAAAAAAAAAAACTATCTAGATTCGAACCTGTCATCATCATCTCAACCCATAACCTGTCATGGGTCGTAGGGGTGCCAAGGTGGAAGCATTAACAGACAGTGTCCTCCACTGCTCTCTATCCTCAGCAATGCGTACAAGTGTGGAAAAACCGTGCCCTGCCCATTCTTTGATGTTATCAGCCCAGGATTTTCTTTGCCTTCCTCTTCTCCGTTTACCTTCGACTGTTCCCTAGAGGATCGTTTTCGAAAGGGAGTCATGACGAGTTACATGCCCAAACCAGGCAAGCTTTCGACGTTTCACTACTGACAAAAGTGATTCTTGGTGGCCTGCATACGTGTTTATTTTCTCTCTAACATAGACATTTGTTGTGCTTGTCGTAGATTTCCGATAGGAGAATTAAGACTAGGTTTGGTCCCTTCAGAATAGGTTTGAATAGGTGATAGACTCAGTGAGAGTTAGTGAAAGGTAATAGAATTTCCACACACGTGAGATGATAGATTTGATATAGTGGCTGTCTCTGAAAGCGAAAAGAATTCTTCTCTCTCTCACCTATCTTCTACAACAGTTGTTACAACGTCAGACAGACTACACCAATATACATATTACGTATATTTCTATCACTCACAGGCACGCACATACACGTGACGACAGGTAAACACACCGACGTGGGAAAACTATAACAATGATATATATATTCTAGAACGAGCTGACCAAACACGATTGTTTAGTTCAAGAGCGATTTTAATATCAGGAAAAATCGGCTCACAACATCAAAGAAAGTACATCAAGGAAAATACATATACACATAGTCATAAAAAATCAAGGAAATGTTGCAAGGATGATAGCCCCGTTATAGTGTTAACTCTAGGTTTAGCCCGGCCCCGTTAAGAGAACAGATGATGGCGCCAGAGTCACAGATACATAGGGTTTGGGTCTAAGAGTTTTTCTTTGTTTTATCTCGTAATTATATGCACAGAGTTTGAAAAAAATCTGATTTAACCTAAGACAAAAAACACAAGAACTCTAGCCTTAGCAACAAATTATGCAGATTGGAAAAAAAAAATTAGGACAGCGACAGGGTGTCAAAGATATAATATTGAAAATATCACTCAGACCAGTGTACACTCATTCATTCCGCCATGGCTTCTCATTCAGGTACTCACGACTTTGCTTGCTGCCTCTTGGAACACATTGATTTTAGATTTTCACACAGACTCAAAAAAAATGCAGTCTTCTGCCAAGAAGTCCCCAGTTCCAAAAGACGTATTTAACTTGGAGTCTCCGGGAACGACTACTTGGGTATGCAAATTTGTTCAAATGTCTGATTAAGTCACCTAACAATTATTCCAGGCGCGGGAGTTAGCAGAGCACAGTGTCAATAGCGTAGGTTTCAAAAAAATGATGAATGTCAGGTCGGTGCCTTCCCTCAGTATAGGATTCACTTTAGTCACACCACAGATTTGTCCACAAGATATAATCTAGTCGGGAAATGATTGTTAATATTCACGCCACAAGGCAGCAAATTATATAGAGTTTCTAGAAGAAATTAAGTGCTGGCTCCAAGGTCCAGTATTTATCATTACAGTCTTTGAAAACCCGTTATAGGGATATTAGTATTTCTGTCTAACTTGCACCGTCAGATCAGTGTTACTTGAGAAAACCCACGTGGTTCAAAATAAGGACTGTCTATTTCTTCACAAGTATGGAAACTACTACTAGGTGCTGGTAAAGTTAGGGTCACCCCAAAACTTTCACTGTGTGGAGGAAAAAATAACACATATAATATAATAAACAGAATCTGTACTGGTTAAAACTTACATTTAAACTTGCAAGCAGAGAGCTTTGCTTATCATTTAAACTTCCCGTGACGTAAGTTATATTTAAAAATCAGCAATCCTCATAAATTAAGAACACGTGCGTATTCCGTCACCATTCATGAGGCTGGATTCTAGAGTTTATACGTTAGTTTAGAAAAATACACTCGACTGAGTATTAGCAGTTAAATTAAATTTATAAATAGCTACAATTGCCGTTATAAGCTAGAAATTTTAATTTTATTCTGCTTTCCACTGAATGCTTCCCTAGAAAATATAATAGCCTACCACTTTATTTCTCTTCTGCGCTAAAGAAATAGATTAAAATGAATTAAGCGATTTAACACTTTAACACTCACAAAATCTATATATCTATCATATTAATTACCTCAACCACAGAATTACAGGTAGTCGCACAACTTAAGAATAAAAATGCTGAAAATATTTCTGGAAGTCTAGAAGTTCGACAAATTGCCGAAACAAACTGAGATCTTCGCTAACAGCTATTCTGTTTTTCGAGCGACCTATCTACTGTGGAGTCTATGAGCGAGAATGAAATTAAAGTTTCAAACTTGGCCAATATCTTAAAATCAGACAAAGGGCCCAAACTATTTCGCCACGCGAAATTATCTCCCCTACTCCCAACATTTACGTCCGCTTAACGCGTGTCGTAACTGTCACCTACTGACCACGATGTACGCGTGTCAGTTTCAAATCCCAGACAGCCTGACTCCATTTCAGGGCAGTTTTCACACTACAGCTGACCATGGCCCAAGTGAGCGCCGTGTCAGTTTGGGATTTTTCAGACAAATGTCTGGATACTGACCGGTGCAGATGTAAAGTATCACACCTCACCGGGACTAATGCCGAGAAGAAGCTCGCGCGCTCGGTGAGAATGTAGACGATTTGCTACGTCCTATGTTCAGCGAACCGACTTATCACGCCTTCTGACGCCCTGCAGCCCTGACATCTACGTAATATCGTCCTAGCGCGATTCTCAGTTTAAGAGAAAGAAACAGGTAAAGTTTGCGAATTATATGAAAATAATATTCGCAAAACGAATGGATGAAAAAATATACGGGAAAAATGAAATACAGAGATAATAAAAGAGAGAATTTGGGTGAACGAATAGGAAGAAAATGTAGGAAATTAAATGAATATAAACCCTACGTGACAGAGCCTCCCCCCTTTAAGATATGGAAGCACTCCATGTCTACGTTATGGAGTTTAATTTCCTATAACCGTAGCTTCGGGGTGTCTGTCCTCTTCCCTCTCATCTTCCCCCTCCATCTCTGTCCAATTCCTACTCAAGTCCACTCCTCAAAGTTTCCTTCCCCCGGAATGTCTCCCATGCGCGCTTGAAAGAGCGTCGCCGCTTCTGACATTTTTGAAAGATTTCCTGTGATAGCGGTGGAATATCCCTGCCACTATCATCATCTTCGTCAGTTTTGGCGATCGTCAGGAGATGGTCGGAGGTTGGCACTGGTTTTTCCAAGTATCTCTTTAAGAGATTTAAATGGAAAACCTTCTCCTTTCCTTCAATAGAGATCTGGTAGTTAGCCTTAGAAATCTTTTTCAGGACGGTAAACGGCCCTTGCCATCCGATCTTCAGTTGGTTGTTCTCGGTAGGGAGCAACACCAAAACTTTCTCTCCTGCTTCCAGTTCTCTCTCTTCCGCGACTTTCCTGTATCGGTTAGCGTGCTTTGTGCGAGCTCGCTTAAAGTTAGTCGTTGCTAGGTCCCACCCTAGTTTCAACCTTTCCTTTAAAACCGACACATATTTACTTGCTGAGACGACTGTCTCATCCGCCTTCTCGTCTGTCAGAGACTGAAGTAAGGCTTCAAGCGGGCCCTTAATGGGTCTGCCAAATAAGAGTGTAGCTGGCGGAAATCCTGTGGAAGTATGAGGAGATTCTCTGTAGCCAAATAATGCTGCAGGAATACAGAGATCCCAATCTTCAGGTTTCACTTGTGCCAGCTTACTTAGCATCATGGTGAGGTTTCCATTAGCACGTTCCACGAGCCCATTTCCGGCCGGAGTATATGGCTTAGTGTGGATGTGCTGGGTCCTCAAGATCTTAACGATCTCATCCATCAACAGGTTTCGGTATGGAGATCCATTATCCGTCAACACTTGCTGAGGGAATCCCAACCGAGTGAAAATCTGCACGAGGGCTTCTGCGACATGCTTGGCATCTGCGCATGTTAGCGGGATAGCTTCTGCCCATAAAGTGCATGTATCGACTAAGGTCAGGATGAACCTGTTCCTTCTTTTAGTCCTTTCGAAAGGCCCTAAAATGTCGATCACAACCCGTTCGAATGGTGTTCCCATTATTGGCATTTCACCCATGTGGACTGGGGGTGTCCGTTGCTTGGGTGGCACACGTTGGCACTGGGCACAGGATTTGACATATCTGATAATATCAGTGTTTACTCCTGGCCACCAATAATGAGTGGTTATAAGTTGGTTTGTGGCGTTCTGTCCCATATGTCCGCTAAGGGAAGAGAGTGCCCCATTTCTAGGATTTGGCTTCTGTACTGTTTCGGTACTAGGAGCTGGTTGTAACCTTGGTCAGGCTTGCCCGTTCTCCGATAAAGTACGCCATCCTCAGAAAAAATGTCCCCGTGCTGTTTGGGTTCCTTAGCCATGGGCAGTTTCCTAAAGCAGGGTGCCAAAGTAGGGTCCTTGTATTGCGCTTCTTTAAGTTCCATAGGTAACAAATTTGGCGCAGGCTCCCGTTCCTTCTTGGTTTGCCCTCTTGTAGTTACTGCTGCCACAATCGGCTCTTCCGGTTTCCCAATACACACGTATCTCCCGCCAAGTATGACTGGGTAGATGGGATCATCCATAACAGCCGCTTTGATCACACCTCTGACAAAGTCAGAGTGTATCTCCACCAATGCGATGGGAAGCGCTGTAGGTGCATCACTCTTACGAACTCCACAAAGTTTGACGGTCTCTCCTGTCTCTTGACCGGGTTTAACCAGCTTTCTGGCAACAATGCAATCGTAAGAAAGCCCCGTGTCAAATAAGCAAGAAGTTTGAGAACCGTTCAAAGTAACAGTACCTCGCGTTGAGGGTCTATCCCCAACAGGTTGGGAATCACTGTCAATAATTCCGCCTTGCGAGACTGTCAATAAGCATCCGATGCGTTTCGGCTCGGTGTGCTCGGTCTGATCATATGTCCCGTGCTCAGGGGTTCTCCCTTTGCCACCTTGTCCTTTCTGGCTACGCTGCCATGTAGGGCGGTCGGGTTGATCAGACTGTTTGGGGTGGTTGGGGTACTTGTTCTTGTAGAACTTGGATTTTTCAGGAGGGGGGTTTTGAGGTCCAGTTTCTCTGTGGTTGTTTTGGTTAGAAGCCTGAGAAGATTGCTCTAGGTTATGTTTTCGAAAATGCTCCTCTGTCGGTTTCCGCTTTGTGGCCGGTAGTTCAGCCAGCGCATTGTGATAACGCTCAGACTTTTCCAAAATGTCTTCAAGTTTTTCTGCCCCCTGCTCAGCGAGAAATCTCCGGGTATCAGCAGACAAAGTGTTCTTTATTTGTTCAGTTAGAACAAGTTCCTCAAGACCTTCATAGGTAGAGGGGAGCTGCGAAAGCTCAAGGCACTTTGTTAGATATCCCTTAAGACGAGATGAGAACTGGTGAAAAGTTTCAGAATTCTCTTTCCGGCTGTTGCGAAACAGTTGCAAAAACTTGCGAGCGTTCATTTCAAAGCGCTCCAGTAACGCTTTCTTCAACACATCGTAGTCGTCTTGTTGGCTACTTTCCAGCTTAGAATAAACATCATAAGCAGAACCTTTTAGGGCCTGGGAAAGTTTCATATTCCAACGCGACCTCTCTAACCCGTACAGAGTTGCAATTTTCTCAAATTTTTCTAACCATGTGTCAATCTTCTCATTTGGACAAGGAAAAGATTCAAGAGTGAAAGACATAGCATTTAGTTGAAGAGATTGAGTGTTAGCAGGGTCAGTTAAGGAAGAATGAGGAGAAGACTCTCCATTGCTGGAGGTAGAGGCAGCACCACGACTTTGGAACTCTAGAGCTTTAAGTGCCAGCTCATGCTGTCTCTCCTCCCTCTCCTTCTCATGCTGTCTCTCCTCTCCTCCCTTCCTTCTCATGCTGTCTCTCTTTCTCCTTCTCTCTTTCCTCATGCTGTCTTTCCTTCTCTCTTTCGTTCGCCCTGCGAATTTCCATTTCTTCATCCATCTTCTTCTGCTGTAAAGCTTCAGCTGCTTTCCTCTCCGCATCATATCTCTCCAGTTCGTCTCTGACAAAAGCTTTCGCTTCCTCTCCTTCCAGTCCCTCCTCTCTCGCTTCGTCCCTGAGAAGTTGTCTAAGCTTTGCCCTCTCGGCCATATTATGTCAGTGACTGAGACACGTGGAGATAGAAAATAGGAAAAAGAATAACCTGGTTCCTACCACTTACGAGAAAAAAAAATTACCAAATTATTCAAAAGATGATATCCTTAACCCTGGGATACCTCCTCCAAAATAAAATCTAACTATCGCTGCTATTATCGGCAATAAAGCACTCAATGCAAAACACGACTACGCCAAATAAATGGTAGTTAAGATTACAACTGAAAATTAAGTTGCTACAGTGGAAAAGCAAAAGAATATTGCAAAAAATTAAAGAGAAAAATAATCCCTTAATTTTTAAAAATCCACTATAAGTTCGCCCCTGAAGTCAGATCGGGTAAGGGAGGGAATTAATCTGGACAAAAAAGTCCGAAACACACTCCTTAACTTAGTTCAAACGCCGTTCTGCCTCAGTACCCAGTGAATGTTATACACTCACCACTTTACCAGCATTTAGTATTACAATCAGCAGTTAACATATATCCCGACAAAATCAACCTGTAACCAAAATGTATATTATTCAAAGATGCTGTGGAAAAAAAAACTTATTAGTTTGTGTGGTCAGCACGCCCGTAAACAGATCGCTAGTCTAGGGGGTAATTATTTTTAAAAGATACACAACTCACAAGACATCACACTCTTACTCTATTACAGAATAAGAATCATAAATACAAAATCCAGATAGACGAGTCCACGTTTGACGTACTCGTCTTCCTATTTTAAGTTCAAAGACCGGAAACGAGTCCCCATTTGTCGTAGATTTCCGATAGGAGAATTAAGACTAGGTTTGGTCCCTTCTGAATAGGTTTGAATAGGTGATAGACTCAGTGAGAGTTAGTGAAAGGTAATAGAATTTCCACACACGTGAGATGATAGATTTGATATAGTGGCTGTCTCTGAAAGCGAAAAGAATTCTTCTCTCTCTCACCTATCTTCTACAACAGTTGTTACAGCGTCAGACAGACTACACCAATATACATATTACGTATATTTCTATCACTCACAGGCACGCACATACACGTGACGACAGGTAAACACACAGACGTGGGAAAACTATAACAATGATATATATATTATCTAGAACGAGCTGACCAAACACGATTATTTAGTTCAAGAGCGATTTTAATATCAGGAAAAATCGGCTCACAACATCAAAGAAAGTACATCAAGGAAAATACATATACACATAGTCATAAAAAATCAAGGAAATGTTGCAAGGATGATAGCCCCGTTATAGTGTTAACTCTAGGTTTAGCCCGGCCCCGTTAAGAGAACAGATGATGGCGCCAGAGTCACAGATACATAGGGTTTGAGTCTAAGAGTTTTTCTTTGTTTTATCTCGTAATTATATGCACAGAGTTTGAAAAAAAATCTGATTTAACCTAAGACAAAAACACAAGAACTCTAGCCTTAGCAACAAATTATGCAGATTGGAAAAAAAAAAAATTAGGACAGCAACAGGGTGTCAAAGATATAATAGTGAAAATATCACTCAGACCAGCGTACACTCATTCATTCCGCCATGGCTTCTCATTCAGGTACTCACGACTTTGCTTGCTGCCTCTTGGAACACATTGATTTTAGATTTTCACACAGACTCAAAAAAAATGCAGTCTTCTGCCAAGAAGTCCCCAGTTCCAAAAGACGTATTTAACTTGGAGTCTCCGGGAACGACTACTTGGGTATGCAAATTTGTTCAAATGTCTGATTAAGTCACCTAACAATTATTCCAGGCGCGGGAGTTAGCAGAGCACAGTGTCAATAGCGTAGGTTTCTAAAAAATGATGAATGTCAGGTCGGTGCCTTCCCTCAGTATAGGATTCACTTTAGTCACACCACAGATTTGTCCACAAGATATAATCTAGTCGGGAAATGATTGTTAATATTCACGCCACCAGGCAGCAAATTATATAGAGTTTCTAGAAGAAATTAAGTGCTGGCTCCAAGGTCCAGTATTTATCATTACAGTCTTTGAAAACCCGTTATAGGGATATTAGTATTTCTGTCTAACTTGCACCGTCAGATCAGTGTTACTTGAGAAAACCCACGTGGTTCAAAATAAGGACTGTCTATTTCTTCACAAGTATGGAAACTACTACTAGGTGCTGGTAAAGTTAGGGTCACCCCAAAACTTTCACTGTGTGGAGGAAAAATAACACATATAATATAATAAACAGAATCTGTACTGGTTAAAACTTACATTTAAACTTGCAAGCAGAGAGCTTTGCTTATCATTTAAACTTCCCGTGACGTAAGTTATATTTAAAAATCAGCAATCCTCATAAATTAAGAACACGTGCGTATTCCGTCACCATTCATGAGGCTGGATTCTAGAGTTTATACGTTAGTTTAGAAAAATACACTCGACTGAGTATTAGCAGTTAAATTAAATTTATAAATAGCTACAATTGCCGTTATAAGCTAGAAATTTTAATTTTATTCTGCTTTCCACTGAATGCTTCCCTAGAAAATATAATAGCCTACCACTTTATTTCTCTTCTGCGCTAAAGAAATAGATTAAAATGAATTAAGCGATTTAACACTTTAACACTCACAAAATCTATATATCTATCATATTAATTACCTCAACCACAGAATTACAGGTAGTCGCACAACTTAAGAATAAAAATGCTGAAAATATTTCTGGAAGTCTAGAAGTTCGACAAATTGCCGAAACAAACTGAGATCTTCGCTAACAGCTATTCTGTTTTCGAGCGACCTATCTACTGTGGAGTCTATGAGCGAGAATGAAATTAAAGTTTCAAACTTGGCCAATATCTTAAAATCAGACAAAGGGCCCAAACTATTTCGCCACGCGAAATTATCTCCCCTACTCCCAACATTTACGTCCGCTTAACGCGTGTCGTAACTGTCACCTACTGACCACGATGTACGCGTGTCAGTTTCAAATCCCAGACAGCCTGACTCCATTTCAGGGCAGTTTTCACACTACAGCTGACCATGGCCCAAGTGAGCGCCGTGTCAGTTTGGGATTTTCCAGACAAATGTCTGGATACTGACCGGTGCAGATGTAAAGTATCACACCTCACCGGGACTAATGCCGAGAAGAAGCTCGCGCGCTCGGTGAGAATGTAGACGATTTGCTACGTCCTATGTTCAGCGAACCGACTTATCACGCCTTCTGACGCCCTGCAGCCCTGACATCTACGTAATATCGTCCTAGCGCGATTCTCAGTTTAAGAGAAAGGAAAACAGGTAAAGTTTGCGACTTATATGAAAAGAATATTCGCAAAACGAATGGATGAAAAATACACAGGAAAAAAAATTTCAGAGATAATAAACGAGAGAATTAAGTGAAAGAATAGGAAGAAGATGTAGGAAATTAAATGAATATAAACCCTACGTGACAGAGCCTCCCCCCTTTAAGATATGGAAGCACTCCATGTCTACGTTATGGAGTTTAATTTCCTATAACCGTAGCTTCGGGGTGTCTGTCCTCTTCCCTCTCATCTTCCCCCTCCATCTCTGTCCAATTCCTACTCAAGTCCACTCCTCAAAGTTTCCTTCCCCCGGAATGTCTCCCATGCGCGCTTGAAAGAGCGTCGCCGCTTCTGACATTTTTGAAAGATTTCCTGTGATAGCGGTGGAATATCCCTGCCACTATCATCATCTTCGTCAGTTTTGGCGATCGTCAGGAGATGGTCGGAGGTTGGCACTGGTTTTTCCAAGTATCTCTTTAAGAGATTTAAATGGAAAACCTTCTCCTTTCCTTCAATAGAGATCTGGTAGTTAGCCTTAGAAATCTTTTTCAGGACGGTAAACGGCCCTTGCCATCCGATCTTCAGTTGGTTGTTCTCGGTAGGGAGCAACACCAAAACTTTCTCTCCTGCTTCCAGTTCTCTCTCTTCCGCGACTTTCCTGTATCGGTTAGCGTGCTTTGTGCGAGCTCGCTTAAAGTTAGTCGTTGCTAGGTCCCACCCTAGTTTCAACCTTTCCTTTAAAACCGACACATATTTACTTGCTGAGACGACTGTCTCATCCGCCTTCTCGTCTGTCAGAGACTGAAGTAAGGCTTCAAGCGGGCCCTTAATGGGTCTGCCAAATAAGAGTGTAGCTGGCGGAAATCCTGTGGAAGTATGAGGAGATTCTCTGTAGCCAAATAATGCTGCAGGAATACAGAGATCCCAATCTTCAGGTTTCACTTGTGCCAGCTTACTTAGCATCATGGTGAGGTTTCCATTAGCACGTTCCACGAGCCCATTTCCGGCGGGAGTATATGGCTTAGTGTGGATGTGCTGGGTCCTCAAGATCTTAACGATCTCATCCATCAACAGGTTTCGGTATGGAGATCCATTATCCGTCAACACTTGCTGAGGGAATCCCAACCGAGTGAAAATCTGCACGAGGGCTTCTGCGACATGCTTGGCATCTGCGCATGTTAGCGGGATAGCTTCTGCCCATAAAGTGCATGTATCGACTAAGGTCAGGATGAACCTGTTCCTTCTTTTAGTCCTTTCGAAAGGCCCTAAAATGTCGATCACAACCCGTTCGAATGGTGTTCCCATTATTGGCATTTCACCCATGTGGACTGGGGGTGTCCGTTGCTTGGGTGGCACACGTTGGCACTGGGCACAGGATTTGACATATCTGATAATATCAGTGTTTACTCCTGGCCACCAATAATGAGTGGTTATAAGTTGGTTTGTGGCGTTCTGTCCCATATGTCCGCTAAAGGGAAGAGAGTGCCCCATTTCTAGGATTTGGCTTCTGTACTGTTTCGGTACTAGGAGCTGGTTGTAACCTTGGTCAGGCTTGCCCGTTCTCCGATAAAGTACGCCATCCTCAGAAAAAATGTCCCCGTGCTGTTTGGGTTCCTTAGCCATGGGCAGTTTCCTAAAGCAGGGTGCCAAAGTAGGGTCCTTGTATTGCGCTTCTTTAAGTTCCATAGGTAACAAATTTGGCGCAGGCTCCCGTTCCTTCTTGGTTTGCCCTCTTGTAGTTACTGCTGCCACAATCGGCTCTTCCGGTTTCCCAATACACACGTATCTCCCGCCAAGTATGACTGGGTAGATGGGATCATCCATAACAGCCGCTTTGATCACACCTCTGACAAAGTCAGAGTGTATCTCCACCAATGCGATGGGAAGCGCTGTAGGTGCATCACTCTTACGAACTCCACAAAGTTTGACGGTCTCTCCTGTCTCTTGACCGGGTTTAACCAGCTTTCTGGCAACAATGCAATCGTAAGAAAGCCCCGTGTCAAATAAGCAAGAAGTTTGAGAACCGTTCAAAGTAACAGTACCTCGCGTTGAGGGTCTATCCCCAACAGGTTGGGAATCACTGTCAATAATTCCGCCTTGCGAGACTGTCAATAAGCATCCGATGCGTTTCGGCTCGGTGTGCTCGGTCTGATCATATGTCCCGTGCTCAGGGGTTCTCCCTTTGCCACCTTGTCCTTTCTGGCTACGCTGCCATGTAGGGCGGTCGGGTTGATCAGACTGTTTGGGGTGGTTGGGGTACTTGTTCTTGTAGAACTTGGATTTTTCAGGAGGGGGGTTTTGAGGTCCAGTTTCTCTGTGGTTGTTTTGGTTAGAAGCCTGAGAAGATTGCTCTAGGTTATGTTTTCGAAAATGCTCCTCTGTCGGTTTCCGCTTTGTGGCCGGTAGTTCAGCCAGCGCATTGTGATAACGCTCAGACTTTTCCAAAATGTCTTCAAGTTTTTCTGCCCCCTGCTCAGCGAGAAATCTCCGGGTATCAGCAGACAAAGTGTTCTTTATTTGTTCAGTTAGAACAAGTTCCTCAAGACCTTCATAGGTAGAGGGGAGCTGCGAAAGCTCAAGGCACTTTGTTAGATATCCCTTAAGACGAGATGAGAACTGGTGAAAAGTTTCAGAATTCTCTTTCCGGCTGTTGCGAAACAGTTGCAAAAACTTGCGAGCGTTCATTTCAAAGCGCTCCAGTAACGCTTTCTTCAACACATCGTAGTCGTCTTGTTGGCTACTTTCCAGCTTAGAATAAACATCATAAGCAGAACCTTTTAGGGCCTGGGAAAGTTTCATATTCCAACGCGACCTCTCTAACCCGTACAGAGTTGCAATTTTCTCAAATTTTTCTAACCATGTGTCAATCTTCTCATTTGGACAAGGAAAAGATTCAAGAGTGAAAGACATAGCATTTAGTTGAAGAGATTGAGTGTTAGCAGGGTCAGTTAAGGAAGAATGAGGAGAAGACTCTCCATTGCTGGAGGTAGAGGCAGCACCACGACTTTGGAACTCTAGAGCTTTAAGTGCCAGCTCATGCTGTCTCTCCTCCCTCTCCTTCTCATGCTGTCTCTCCTCCCTTTCCTTCTCATGCTGTCTCTCTTTCTCCTTCTCTCTTTCCTCATGCTGTCTTTCCTTCTCTCTTTCGTTCGCCCTGCGAATTTCCATTTCTTCATCCATCTTCTTCTGCTGTAAAGCTTCAGCTGCTTTCCTCTCCGCATCATATCTCTCCAGTTCGTCTCTGACAAAAGCTTTCGCTTCCTCTCCTTCCAGTCCCTCCTCTCTCGCTTCGTCCCTGAGAAGTTGTCTAAGCTTTGCCCTCTCGGCCATATTATGTCAGTGACTGAGACACGTGGAGATAGAAAATAGGAAAAAGAATAACCTGGTTCCTACCACTTACGAGAAAAAAAAATTACCAAATTATTCAAAAGATGATATCCTTAACCCTGGGATACCTCCTCCAAAATAAAATCTAACTATCGCTGCTATTATCGGCAATAAAGCACTCAATGCAAAACACGACTACGCCAAATAAATGGTAGTTAAGATTACAACTGAAAATTAAGTTGCTACAGTGGAAAAGCAAAAGAATATTGCAAAAATTAAAGAGAAAAATAATCCCTTAATTTTTAAAAATCCACTATAAGTTCGCCCCTGAAGTCAGATCGGGTAAGGGAGGGAATTAATCTGGACAAAAAAGTCCGAAACACACTCCTTAACTTAGTTCAAACGCCGTTCTGCCTCAGTACCCAGTGAATGTTATACACTCACCACTTTACCAGCATTTAGTATTACAATCAGCAGTTAACATATATCCCGACAAAATCAACCTGTAACCAAAATGTATATTATTCAAAGATGCTGTGGAAAAAAAAAACTTATTAGTTTGTGTGGTCAGCACGCCCGTAAACAGATCGCTAGTCTAGGGGGTAATTATTTTTTAAAAGATACACAACTCACAAGACATCACACTCTTACTCTATTACAGAATAAGAATCATAAATACAAAATCCAGATAGACGAGTCCACGTTTGACGTACTCGTCTTCCTATTTTAAGTTCAAAGACCGGAAACGAGTCCCCATTTGTCGTAGATTTCCGATAGGAGAATTAAGACTAGGTTTGGTCCCTTCAGAATAGGTTTGAATAGGTGATAGACTCAGTGAGAGTTAGTGAAAGGTAATAGAATTTCCACACACGTGAGATGATAGATTTGATATAGTGGCTGTCTCTGAAAGCGAAAAGAATTCTTCTCTCTCTCACCTATCTTCTACAACAGTTGTTACAACGTCAGACAGACTACACCAATATACATATTACGTATATTTCTATCACTCACAGGCACGCACATACACGTGACGACAGGTAAACACACCGACGTGGGAAAACTATAACAATGATATATATATTATCTAGAACGAGCTGACCAAACACGATTGTTTAGTTCAAGAGCGATTTTAATATCAGGAAAAATCGGCTCACAACATCAAAGAAAGTACATCAAGGAAAATACATATACACATAGTCATAAAAAATCAAGGAAATGTTGCAAGGATGATAGCCCCGTTATAGTGTTAACTCTAGGTTTAGCCCGGCCCCGTTAAGAGAACAGATGATGGCGCCAGAGTCACAGATACATAGGGTTTGGGTCTAAGAGTTTTTCTTTGTTTTATCTCGTAATTATATGCACAGAGTTTGAAAAAAATCTGATTTAACCTAAGACAAAAAACACAAGAACTCTAGCCTTAGCAACAAATTATGCAGATTGGAAAAAAAAATTAGGACAGCGACAGGGTGTCAAAGATATAATATTGAAAATATCACTCAGACCAGTGTACACTCATTCATTCCGCCATGGCTTCTCATTCAGGTACTCACGACTTTGCTTGCTGCCTCTTGGAACACATTGATTTTAGATTTTCACACAGACTCAAAAAAAAATGCAGTCTTCTGCCAAGAAGTCCCCAGTTCCAAAAGACGTATTTAACTTGGAGTCTCCGGGAACGACTACTTGGGTATGCAAATTTGTTCAAATGTCTGATTAAGTCACCTAACAATTATTCCAGGCGCGGGAGTTAGCAGAGCACAGTGTCAATAGCGTAGGTTTCAAAAAAAATGATGAATGTCAGGTCGGTGCCTTCCCTCAGTATAGGATTCACTTTAGTCACACCACAGATTTGTCCACAAGATATAATCTAGTCGGGAAATGATTGTTAATATTCACGCCACAAGGCAGCAAATTATATAGAGTTTCTAGAAGAAATTAAGTGCTGGCTCCAAGGTCCAGTATTTATCATTACAGTCTTTGAAAACCCGTTATAGGGATATTAGTATTTCTGTCTAACTTGCACCGTCAGATCAGTGTTACTTGAGAAAACCCACGTGGTTCAAAATAAGGACTGTCTATTTCTTCACAAGTATGGAAACTACTACTAGGTGCTGGTAAAGTTAGGGTCACCCCAAAACTTTCACTGTGTGGAGGAAAAATAACACATATAATATAATAAACAGAATCTGTACTGGTTAAAACTTACATTTAAACTTGCAAGCAGAGAGCTTTGCTTATCATTTAAACTTCCCGTGACGTAAGTTATATTTAAAAATCAGCAATCCTCATAAATTAAGAACACGTGCGTATTCCGTCACCATTCATGAGGCTGGATTCTAGAGTTTATACGTTAGTTTAGAAAAATACACTCGACTGAGTATTAGCAGTTAAATTAAATTTATAAATAGCTACAATTGCCGTTATAAGCTAGAAATTTTAATTTTATTCTGCTATCCACTGAATGCTTCCCTAGAAAATATAATAGCCTACCACTTTATTTCTCTTCTGCGCTAAAGAAATAGATTAAAATGAATTAAGCGATTTAACACTTTAACACTCACAAAATCTATATATATCTATCATATTAATTACCTCAACCACAGAATTACAGGTAGTCGCACAACTTAAGAATAAAAATGCTGGAAATATTTCTGGAAGTCTAGAAGTTCGACAAATTGCCGAAACAAACTGAGATCTTCGCTAACAGCTATTCTGTTTTTCGAGCGACCTATCTACTGTGGAGTCTATGAGCGAGAATGAAATTAAAGTTTCAAACTTGGCCAATATCTTAAAATCAGACAAAGGGCCCAAACTATTTCGCCACGCGAAATTATCTCCCCTACTCCCAACATTTACGTCCGCTTAACGTGTGTCGTAACTGTCACCTACTGACCACGATGTACGCGTGTCAGTTTCAAATCCCAGACAGCCTGACTCCATTTCAGGGCAGTTTTCACACTACAGCTGACCATGGCCCAAGTGAGCGCCATGTCAGTTTGGGATTTTTCAGACAAATGTCTGGATACTGACCGGTGCAGATGTAAAGTA
Source organism: Oreohelix idahoensis (assembly GCA_024509875.1). NCBI lineage: Eukaryota > Metazoa > Mollusca > Gastropoda > Stylommatophora > Oreohelicidae > Oreohelix > Oreohelix idahoensis. The sequence goes on along the minus strand of JAMPIV010018147.1, from coordinate 542,737 downwards.
TCACACCTCACCGGGACTAATGCCGAGAAGAAGCTCGCGCGCTCGGTGAGAATGTAGACGATTTGCTACGTCCTATGTTCAGCGAACCGACTTATCACGCCTTCTGACGCCCTGCAGCCCTGACATCTACGTAATATCGTCCTAGCGCGATTCTCAGTTTAAGAGAAAGAAACAGGTAAAGTTTGCGAATTATATGAAAATAATATTCGCAAAACGAATGGATGAAAAATATACGGGAAAAATGAAATACAGAGATAATAAAAGAGAGAATATGGGTGAACGAATAGGAAGAAAATGTAGGAAATTAAATGAATATAAACCCTACGTGACAGTGCTCTTTATAGCAAATGCGCAAAATCCTCTATAACATTTATACTCGAAAGCCTGAATCCTTCGCTCTGTATCTGCAGTGAGTGTGTCGAACCTGTCACTAGCTCTTAAACCACCTTGGAAATTACTTCCACATCAGTCACTAATAAAATCGGTGGAAATAGTACATTCCATGGCAGTTCTGACTTACAGGTCAATCCAGTTTGTTGTATTTTCTCTTGTTAAAAATCTGACCGAGAACATCGTAAAATACAGCTTCAGCATTGATGTAGTTGCTTGTGATACATAAAAAGTGAGACACAAGAGGAAAGATACAGAACAGTTTGACGTTATGGCACTTAAAGACGCCAACAGCAGAAATGATAAACAGTACAGGAGACAGGAAATTATGGAGAAATATGATCACATACGCCACCAACCACGGTACTTGAAGATGAAGACATAAAAGGTGTCAGGTTAAAAAGAGTAAAGGTGATGACATATCCGGCATGACCCATAGCTTCAGCTTGGTTAATGGATGGATGACTGATTGAATGCGAGGATCCTCTAACTGAATGATTGTCATTGAGTATCAGTCAGAGACACTGCTGAAATCTTACATACTTTAAACACTTGATTTAAAAACATCGATCTCAAACAGAATGAATTGCGGTAATAAGGGAAAAAACAGCATTAATTCTTTCTGCCCTAGTAGTTGTTAGGTTTTACATAAAGGCACGGATAAATCAATACCCCTTAGCTTACCAAGGATCATAGGCCTTCAACAAACACAGGCCAAACTCCCGTTACGTTCCATCAGCTCAACTTCTTTCTACATCTTCATAATTTTCACTACTGTCTCCAGTTCTCGTCTCCGTGTGTTTTATGGTATACCTCTGCCTCTCTTTCCATAGAGATTCCAGAACAAGGTCTGTCTTGTAACGCTATCAACATGTTTCCTAAATGTGTGTTTTATCCATCGCCAGTGTCATTTTCTCATCTCTTGTCCCACTGGCACTTGTCTGGTTCTTGTCATCAGTTTCACATTGGTGACCTTGTCATCAGTTTCACATTGGTGACCTTGTCATCAGTTTCACATTGGTGACCTTGTCATCAGTTTCACACTGGTGACCTTGTCATCAGTTTCACATTGGTGACCTTGTCATCAGTTTGACATTGGTGACCTTGTCATCAGTTTGACATTGGTGACCTTGTTATATCATGTCACTCCATCTATTCTACGTAAACAGCCATTTATTAATGTCTGTAGCTGTTTGTTTTTGTTTTGTTTTTCTCCGTGTTTAATCCATATAATAGGATTGGTTTGGCATTTGAGTTGAAGATTCTTATTTTTGTGTTGGGCTTGATTTCTCTTGATCTCCATATGTTTCCTAATACACAGTATTTAAGAGAAGAATATATCATATTTTGGCATACAAAATGTGGGTTAGAAATAGTTAACACATTTAAAATAAAAAATAACAGGACTAGTGTGTGTGGTCGATGGCAAATCTTTCTCAGATATTACAAGACCAACAACACTAATGTAACAGACGTACATTTATTGGCTTAACAACACATATTTATGGATATACATACCAGTTGATTTCGTAACCACTCCAAAGCTTTGTCAATTCTCTGCTTCCTGTCTGACGTCAAACGCTCGTCGGGGAAGTCAACGTTCTGGTTTGACCTGATCATAGGTAGTCCTTGAGACTCCAGGTACTGCTGCCTCCACAACATGATGCTGGGTCTTCGCGTGCTAAGATGCAGCTTGTCCGTGGTTTCTTTAAGTCGTCTGAAATACGACAGGTACGTTGAGGGTTTATCGTCTGAACCAACGTCCCCATCACTAAGGTCGCTTTCTGACAAGGATCCCGTTGATTCGTTGCTCATTCTTCTGGAAAAATATGCACTCAGCTTAGATGATGTGAACTTCGCATTGGAAAAGATGCTGTTCCGATTTGTGGGAGACATACCCGAAATGCCGTTGTCGCTAATGTCTGAGAGAAACTTGTTGCTACTGCTGTCTGTGGTGTCGTCGGGATCAGGACTAGAGGAAAGGGCAAGAGAAACAATAAGCGGCGTGCCTCCATTTGGGGTTATTGATAATTGCTGGAACTTTTGTCCCACTGGACTTTTGACGTCTTGCAAAGTTCTTGAAGTCGATGTATGTGGCCATAAACGGTGACCAAATTTGGCACTCAAAGTTGCAGAAGATGGCATATGTGAATTTGGAGGCAACGGTGACGTGAGATGCAGGCGCTCTGCTGTTTCTCGAATTCTCGCCAAACGGTAGCCTTCTCCCCCAAGTCTTGATGCAGTAAGAATGTTTGATTTACTGCTATCGCTAGAAGTAGACGTATCATTTTGAATCGTTGCCAAAGATAGATTGTTTTGTGGCACTTTGACGTTCTGGATCTCTGAATTTACCAGTTGCGAGAAATTTGCTGTCTCTGCTGGTTGCTTCAAACAACAGTCAGCAGTGATAACATTGTCGTTGCCATTTTCGATCACCCCTGATTCATGAGAAAACTGTGTTGTCGTAGATGTTATAGAACTTGAGACAGGCGTTAATAGCTGAGTTTCGGTTGACTGAGCTATCGATGCAACAGTCGACGATTGTGAAGACGTTGTATTCTGTTGAACAGAGTAAGTATTGTTCGAGGTTCTTGCCATCTCTGATACTTTAGAAATATCAATATTAATGCATATCTTCGCAGATTTTGAAACATTCTTAGAATCTGATGCATATTCTTTAACACAGCCGTCTGCGGTATCCTGGTATTTTGAATAATCTATGGCATCAGGATCATCGCTGTCGTTTTCGGTAATGATAGATAACATTTTACAAGAGCTGGCTGTCTAGTTTTGAAGCTACGTATAATTCTCTAACGTGATTTCTGTGTTACGACATTACGCTCCCACTTGAGAGAGAAATTATGCTGTTAAATTTCACGGCTTGTGTTCAACTACATACTTGTAGGTTTCTGTAAGGCAATGTCTATAATCTGATATCGTCCCCTGTTATCTGAAACGAAAATAAGAGAAAGCATGTAGACAGGTGAATTCTGAAATTTTAATATAGGGCAGTGTTTCTTAACCTTTTTTATAGTTCCGCACCCCTCTACACGATCTAAAGAAGCCTCGCACCCTTTTAAGTATCTTAAGGATTTTTGCACCCCCTTAAAGCATCTTATGAAGCCTCGCGCCCCCTTAAAGATCTTATGAAGCCTCGTACCCCTTTGCATCGTCTTAAGAAGCTTCGTACGCCATTATCTTCTCTCAATATGCCAACAATAAGAAAAAGAGATACAAGTATGGTTTGTGAAAATGTTATTTACAAAATGTGACTAAGATTCAGTATTTAATTCACGTTTTTAAAATGTCCTATTTTATACAATTAAATTTGAGTTCTGTGTATTATATAATGTTAATGATGAATCGCCTTTTAAAAGATGTGGCATGTTTCGTACCCCCTGATGGTAGGTCTCGTACCCCCTGATGGTAGGTCTCGTACCCCCTGAAGGTAAGTCTCGCACTCCCAGGGGGTACATTGCACCCCTGGTTAAGAAGCACTGCTCTAGGGTAAAGATGATTGAGTGTCCCACTGGCAGAGTTCTCAGAGCGCTTGTCTCCTGCTGCACAGTGAGGTCGAAACCTAGTAGGGTTATGCTCCAATCTACCCAGCTATAAATGGGTACTTGACTTTGTTAGGGACGGTAAAGGCAGTGGGGAATGGAATTGGTCACCCCTGCTCGTAAAACTGAAGCTAATGTAGTGAAGTCTCTAACACTTCACTCCCCTTTGGCAGTATCTGCTTTTTGATACTTTTACCTTTAATGGTGACGGATTTGCAGCACATTATTTACTCTAATTATCCAAAAAATCGTAAAGACTACAGAAAATGCTACAAGGGAAACAAAAAAGAACTCAGAGACCAAGTGTGAGGGAGAATATAAGTTTAAAGAACGACGGAAAGGTTTGATCAGTATTACAAAAAAAGAAGCAATACAAAACTATATTCACTATAATCCGAAATCGGACAAAGCAGTTATACATAATTGCGAGTGTCGTTAGCACTTTTTCCCGATTCTTCTTCTTCGTACACTCTCAGACGTCAACTTGAATATGTTCATCTTCGTACACTCACAGACGTCAGCTTGAATATGTTCATCTTCGTACACTCACAGACGTCAACTTGAATATGTTCATCTTCGTACACTCACAGACGTCAACTTGAATATGTTCATCTTCGTACACTCTCAGACGTCAACTTGAATATGTTCACCAGCGTACACTCTCAGACGTCAACTTGAATATGTTCATCTTCGTACACTCTCAGACGTCAACTTGAATATGTTCATCTTCGTATATTTTCAGTCGTCAACTTGAATATGTTCATCTCCGTACACTCTCAGACGTCAACGTGAATATGTTCATCTTCGTACACTCTCAGACGTCAACTTGAATATGTTCATCTTCGTACACTCTCAGACGTCAACGTGAATATGTTCATCTTCGTACACTCTCAGACGTCACCTTGAATATGTTCATCTTCGTACACTCTCAGACGTCAACTTAAATATGTTCATCTTCGTACACTCTCAGACGTCAACGTGAATATGTTCATCTCCTTACACTCTCAGACGTGAACGTGAATATGTTCATCTCCGTACATTCTCAGACGTCAACTTGAATATGTTCATCTTCGTACACTCTCAGACGTCAACTTGAATATGTTCATCTTCGTACACTCTCAGACGTCAACTTGAATATGTTCATCTTCGTACACTCTCAGACGTCAACTTGAATATGTTCATCTCCGTACACTCTCAGACGTCAACGTGAATATGTTCATCTTCGTACACTCTCAGACGTCAACTTGAATATGTTCATCTTCGTACACTCTCAGACGTCAACGTGAA